>JAQHUG010000440.1:311694-346872 GCA_028555095.1 Dicrostonyx torquatus | reverse complement strand
CAGCCTCCCAGCACTGCTGCAGAAGGAAAGAAGAGACTCATTAGCAATTCAGAGGACCTTCCTATTGTACAAATTTTTATATGTAGGTTAATTGCCTGACAAGGTTTCCTTTTGAATCAAAGTTAAAGTGTGCAAGATCTGTGGCATACAATAAAATGTCATTATCGTAGACTACCTGAAACTCTGCAGAAAGCTTTCATGCTGATATTATTCTAAGGGCATCTCTAAGAAGTCTGAAGTTTATTAATTAATTATTATTATTATTACAATTCCAATCTTAAAATAATATCCAAATCATTTGTTTTCTTTTCGATTAAAATCTAGTTAGAGGAAACACATGGTTAAAAGTCAAATAAAATAAGAGCAGTGCAGGTTCTGCTTTGGTCTGACTCTTTCTCAGGGTGGGGTATTATGCACATGTGATAGCTGCAGCCTCTTGCTCTTTGAGCTCTTTTCCTTAGAAGCTAGCATAGGTCACATCCTTCCCTTTCTTTTCATTCCAGAAAGTAACCCCTTTTACTCACTATTAACCTACTGTGAGCCTCAATCAAAAATTGTGAGCAGTCAGGTTTTATGTCCTTTTCAGGTTTTCCCTTTCTTTGCTAAGTTTCATGAGTAAGATGAAAGGGGGGGGGGAGCAAACTTCCCTTTAACCAAATGGCGTTAGCTCTGTGATTCATAATGGTCCAATTTTTTTTTAAAGGAGTAGAAGGTCCTCATGTAATAGCTTGATTCCATTGCATTATTTATCTAGTTAGGTGCTTATTTCAAGTTTTAACTATTGGTTTAATTTAGAGATAGTTTTGCTTTTGTTGATGACAGATGGATGAATATATTACATATGCAGCATATAAAAATCTTATCTATTTATAAACAAGCTATTGATAGCAATAAAGCAATGTTACCAGTAAAATAATGGTAGGTTATCTTCAATGATAACAGCATTCTACCAGTACAAACATGTTCATATTTTGTTTTCTACTGCCAATAGTGTATTACAAATGTATAGTTTGAATGTGCTATTCCTCAGTCGTTTCACTCTGTTCTTCTGCACCTTAAAACTTTACTCATCTATTCTCTATCTGAGGAGAAAATATCATGATAATAATTGGTTTCTCAAATTTTATGTCCTAAAATGCAAAGAACAATTATCACTTTAATATGTGTGTACATAAGCAAAGATAATTAAGGATGAAAATATACTAATAACCATCCATATGATAGGTGTCTATAATAAGAAATAAATAGCACTCAAAGAGAACTGGGGAATGTTAAGAAAGAAATCGCATAAGCTTAAAATCCTCTGAAAAGTCTCTAAAGGCGAAGAAGTATCTGAAATACCATAACAGGAAGTAAATGGAGGTTTACTCCTAATCAAAAAATAGGCTGTGATTGGGAATGCTTCTGTTTAATACTTCCTTGCTAAAGCCTTTTTTTTGGTTCATAAATACAACATTATAACTCAAATTCTGTACTAATCTAATGTTCTTGAATTATATAGACATCTATAGTTTTACAGTCATGTTCATAATTACATAACCACAACACCAGATTTTGGTCAAACTAAAAAGAGAAATACCTAGAATATTCTCCTTTTAGCTGAGACTACGTGAAACTCATCATGCTATAAATCTTCTCATACATGGAGTCATGTATGGGGTTCTCTTTTCATTTACTTGGAAACCTGAAAAAGAAATTGCCATGTGAAATTTCTCTCATAAATTGCATTATTCTGTTGACAGTGAAATAATTACAGAAATCTTGTTCTGAAAATTGAAGCCAGTCACTCTGAATGGATGACTCACTTCCCTCTAGTTTCATGTTCAAAATAATCTGTACCAACTCTAAGCAAGTGCAATTTTAATTCTTTAGGATGTCAGTATCTGTACTTTTTTTAAAATATAAATTGAGCATCTGAATTTAAAATGCGAAATCCAAGATGTAAATTATCAGAATTAGATTGTTTCTTTGTGTGTCTGACCCTGCCTAAATCCCATGATTTCTGATATGCAACTGATATCACACATGTCAGTTTAGGACTACGAATTCAAGACATTTATGAGCAAGATGCTTGGAGCTGATGAGCACAGGGGTCCGAATGTCGACAAAGACAAACTCTTTCTAAGCAGGATGGTTTTCATAGCCTGGTGCCATCACTGTAATATTAGATGGCTGCACAAAACGCCTCCTGGCCTTGAGGGTTATCTTTCCACAAGACCATAATCCTAAAGGCGACACAAAGCTTACTGGATAAAAATGTGGAATCTGAGACACATGTGATAATCAGTTGTGACCTTGTAAATTCCTCCTAACCCCTGTGGGGTGGAATACTAGACTTCTGCAAAAGAAAAAAATGTGTTTAATATTTGCGGATCAGTCTCTATCTGGTAGAAATATCAAATAAAAAAATGTCTTAGCCAGAAGACTCATTCTTTCTTCAAACTAACAGATGATGAAAATAGACTTGGGGAGTAAAGGAAAGTTTGTTGCAGCAGGATGTTGACAAACACAGCTCTTCAAATGGTAGAGACTCTCAGATGCTTCCAATCCATGATAGACCATTGAGAAGAAATTCCCCACTACTTTAGTGTTGTTTGTGTCCTACATATTTAATGATTCTCTGATAGAAAGACACTGGTAATCACTGACTTCAGTATGAGTGTGTTGGTTTTGAATTTGAAGTTTTGAAGAGAATTTGACTTTTCTTTTGAAGTTATGAATAGAGAGCTCATCTTTATATATATATATATATATATATATATATATAATATTCCTATGAAATTATCAGGGTGCTGCAATTTTTTAAAATGAGCGATCTGAGCTTACCTTTTAGAAATCAAGACAAAGTTATAATGTGTGATTTAAATTTTAAAATACATAAACTAATTACCATGAAATTAGATTGATTTCCAGATACTTGATCCTAACTTACTCATTTTGTTATTGAATTAGCCTGATTCCAACATAAATACAATGAAATTCAATGCGGTAAGCAAGGAGGGTAGAGAAATTTGAGGGATCAAATTTATCCTGGCTGCAGTCATCTTCAGAACAGTCATTTTCCCGTCCTGATGTTTGCAGCAAAGTTTTCAAACCTTTTCATAAAATAGTCGTTCAGATAGAAGACTGTCACTTTGTCATTTGTGTTTTATATATTAGTGGTTTTTGGTGAAGTACTGTATATTCTAGTTAGTGGTGGTGATTTTCTGTCTAGCTCCCCGTATAACTGTTTCTCTTGCTTTGGGTATGGGCTCCTGATCACTGCCTGAGGCAGCATTCTGTATCCCCTCATAAACCGTGCTTTGCATAAGCTTGGACCTGTCTACCATTGTGTTTTCTAGGCACTTTCTTTTTTGATTATCTGTTATTATCCACCATGATTCTGTCCAAATTCAGAAAGGAAAACAGTCCACACAGGCATTCTATTAATGCTGAGGCATTAATTGTGGATAGGAAGAGGCTCAGCAGCTTTGAACTTAGAAGGATTTTTCTGTCAAGAAATACAGACAAGACAAATTGTGTACTGTACCTTCAATCTGACTTGTGTTCGCTTTCAGTCTTGCTGCCAGTTTTCAATCATGGAAGTTGTAGGAGAGATGTTTGTTTCTCTCTTATGCTCGTCTAAGTCATGCAAGAAAGTACACACATGAATGAGTGACAAGTTGCAGGGAAAAGTGTAACTGGGAGATGAGATGTGCTAAACGCAATTTGATGCAAGATAGTTCCATGGGAGAACGATGTTTCTTCATGAAAGGTGAAAGGATTATAGCCATGAACCAGGTAACTTTGAATCTAGATGAAGAACTGAAGCTTAACTATCCCGCACACTGGGGTGAGTTGTGGTGTGCAAAACAAAGCGAAATACAAATATTCTTCATTTGAATCTCCCAAAGCTGAGAAAAACTAACACTTATTCTTAAGTATTTTACATATTTACACCACAGCTTTCTGATGATCACATGACAGACTGGTCACTTGTCATGTATAAGAAGGGTGAAGTCATACTTTTGCAATGGTGAGGAAGTTTCAAGGCTCAGCAACTTCCATCCCTGTGCCTTGAACAATTAGTAAATTATTATAGTTTTGATGTACTCAAAGAAAGAAATTTTGGATAATCATTCTAAAAACCTAATCTAGACCTCTTATAAAAGATTCCATAGAAGGCGATAACCTGACAATAATGCAGATAGTTCAGGAGTAAACGGGCTAGAAAATGGAGTAGAGCCGAAAACGCCATCACTGCAGTTACCAGCAAACTACCAGCTGTATGCTTGAGTTCAAATGGCTGTTTCATCAACATGGCCGTCCAAACCTATGCTGAACAAGGACAACAACAATACCATTGCCTAAGTGCAGTGAGGAAAGCCCATGGGGCCTCGTGCTACACAGAAAACTATAGGCAACAAAGGAATTATGAGAGTGAGTAGCCCTCAGGTAAGAGTACAACAGTTGGTAATCCAACACCAAATGGTCAGTCCATAAAATACACATATGACTAACACTGCAGACACTGAGCAGAATATAGTTAGGAATATATCAAAATGCAGTGATATTTCCTTTGTGATCTAACCAATAAAGCTTGCTGAAGATCAGAGTTCAGAGCAAATGTACTAGTCAGTTGTAGAGGTCAGGCAGTGGTGCCACACATCTTTAATCCCAGTACTTGGAAGTCACACACCTTCAATCCCAGCACTATGGAAGCAGAGACAGGAAGGGATATGCCTGGGCAGAGAAGAATGTAAGGCAGGAGGAAACAGGAGCTCAGCACATTCAGTCTGAGAATTCGTGGAGACAGATTCTTGCCCCCTTGGTCCTGAGGATTTCATAGAAGTAAGAATGAGTGGCTGACTGCTCTGCTTCTCTGATCTTTCAGTCTCCTCCACAATATCGGACTCTGGGTTTTTATTATTAAGTCCAATTAGATTTGTGTACATATGTATGTATATGTGCTTATATGCATACAACAATTGTGAAAAAAAGAGCCATGAATTTAAAAGAGAATAACATGGGTTTATAGAAGTATTTGGAATGAGCAAAGGTATAATAATGTAATTATCTTATAATCCCCAAACTAAAATAAATAATTTAAAAAAATGGCTATCTATAAAATAAAGTATGTCACAGGTTATCTAAACAAAGCTTGGAAATATTATTAAATAAAATTTCATTATTATTAACAAGATCTTTTTAAATGTCTTACTTCATTTTAACCTTGTTACTTTCAATTGTATTCCAGGACAATGATATATTTAAAAATTTAAAAATTAGTGGGAAATAAACAAATAAGAAATGCTCAATAAAAATATTTCAGAATTGACTTTTTTAAAAGTAGTTATAGTAGACACTAGTATCAAAAGAAGTTATTTTAGACTCATTTAGAGAATAGAAGGTCTTTGTGGAATTTTAGTAAAATAAGCAAATATTCTGACTTTCATCTTATCAGTGTTATTCTAGTCACATATCCAATATATATCTTACTACTGTAGCTTTAAGAGGCACTGCCAAATGGAGTCCCTCACTGGATAGTCTCAGAGCTCCTTAAAAGCAGGGCCCATCTCTCCAATGAATGTAAATACAGCAATTTCCACTGTGCTACTCTGCACACTATGCATGTGGACTCTTTGGAAGGGTTAAACAGGAAGGACCTTTAAGACATTTATCTCTTGATAATGCACTTCAAGGCCATTTTCTACGTCAAGTTTTGATTTACTGATCTTTCATACTGAAATTATGATTCTCCTTTCTCTTCCTGGAAAAATAATACTGCCATTAATTTTGTACTCTCTTATCCTCAATTATGACTTTGTGCGATACATACGTAGGTAAATTTCTTTGTAGTATAATTTCTTTGAAATGAGCATAATGATTACTCAGCCACCTAACATGAAGTTTCTATGTTTATGTAATAAAGGAGAGATAACTAAAGGGACCATGGAATCTTAAGCATGGCTATCACCCTTCCCCTGCCACCTCCTCACATTAGATATTTTGGAGAGGATGGGAAGGGGGCAGCTGAAGAGGGAGATTCCTTTGTTGGAATACCTTAGAGATCAAAGACAATCTTCCAAAACCATGAGCTAGAAATACTTAAACAAAAATAGGGCCATGAATGGAAATGAACACAGAAGATTCCTTGAAAAGCCTGTTGTGAATAATACAAAATCCCCATGAGGGATTTTATGAGATAGATACAAAGAACTTCATGATACACTTAGTTAAATTCTGTCCACACATTCAGGTAAACATAATAGGAAATACAATTCAGATTTTTAAATTGCTAGTGTATTTCACATTTTAAGCATTTAATGTGACAGGGCTGGCTATTTAGGAAGATTCCTTTGAGGAAAGGCCTTTGAAGGAGATACTAAGAACTTGATTTGTAAAGGAAACCCTTCATTACTGCATTTTATAGAAAAGTATTTTGGACAGAGGGAACAATAGCATAGACAACCCGAGTTGGAAATAAGCTTGCTACTAATGAGGCTGGGGAATGAAACAGGTGACAAGATTTAAAAGATTCTTGAAGATAGAAAATTTTGGATTGTTCATACAAGATATTATTATACATATTACGTGGGGCAGTGATCTAATTTTTATTTTTTTAAATATGTGTGTTTGTTTATATGAATGATTTGGAGATAATAATAAAAAATGTCTATTTAATATAATTTAAAGAATCAAGAAGTGTCAACCAAAAAATTCTTAAACTATTTATTGTTTAACAGAACCCTAATGGATAAATAGAAGTGTTGAATTCTGAGCCAAGAAAGATAGAGGAAACAGCAGACTAATATGGTACTATAGAATAGTTACATATTTTTATTTTAGCTTTGCATTTGGTACTATAGAATAGTTACATATTTTATTTTAGCCTTGCATTGTTTGATATACTAATTTTATATTAAAATGAGTTAAGTCATT
Organism: Dicrostonyx torquatus; assembly: GCA_028555095.1. Classification (NCBI taxonomy): domain Eukaryota; kingdom Metazoa; phylum Chordata; class Mammalia; order Rodentia; family Cricetidae; genus Dicrostonyx; species Dicrostonyx torquatus. The sequence goes on along the minus strand of JAQHUG010000440.1, from coordinate 339,951 downwards.
TATGATTTCATTGAGAAGAGAGATAGACTCAGAAACACAAAATCAGGAGCTACTGACATACACATGTTACATATAGGCAAGTACCCATAAGAGATCACAAGGAGATCACTAGAAGAAAGAAGACAGAGAAGAGATGGTGAGCTCCAAACTCAGAATGTTCTCCAACAATCACTCAACTGGGCAAGTGAGGAAATATGGAGAAGACATGGAAAAGAGATTAACTGATAAGGTAGGCAGGAAACTGGGTTATATTTGGTGTCCTAGAAGTGAAGAGAAAAACATGTTTGTCAAAAATGACAACTGTTGAATAAAACTAAAAAGAAAAAATGAAATCTAAAGAAAAAGATGACTTGTATTTAAGGACAGGAATAGTTGAGGCTCTTGAATGAATTGTCTTCAGTGGAGCACTTAATGTGGCCAGGAGAATCAGATTTAGGTCAAAGTAGCCTTTAGTAAAAATAAAAAGCATCAATTTTGTACAAAGACAGGAGTCAAAAATGTGGTTAGAGAATTATGTTTTCATTTGACGAAGGGAAGGTAGAATAATTTGTATTACTACTTTTCATTTTTTCTATCAAGTAGTATAATCACACATGCACGCATGCATGCACACACACACGCACACACAATACACACACACACACACACACACAAACAAACAAAGGGATCAGGGATTGGAAGGCAGGAACTCCATGTCCAGAAAGCATAAGAAAAGAGACTGAAGGCAATGCACTGAGATTGTTAACCAATGTTTTAGTATGTATTTGCCTTGTTCACAAGGTGGTGCTGTGAGTTAGATATGAGCAAGGACGGGAGTGAATGATAACCAGACAGCTGTGTTATGAAGATCTGAAATAGGGCAGACATGTTAGGGTATGGAGAAGAAAGAATGCCTTATAAACATCTCAAATGATGACTTTAACAATGATGAGAGCTGATGAATTCTGAAAAGTAGCAGGATCAGAAAGAGGTTATATATTCATCCTGACATAGGGTCAATTTTAATTAAAATTTGAACTTAGTGTTGAATTATCTTTGAATTTTCTTTAGCAGGTGGCGACTCCTAATCCAATTACCAAGTGAGAAATTATACGCTTTTGGTCACACAGCAATTGAGCAACTGTTTCAGGCCCCCCACTTTCTGTCTCAAAAAGCACTCTTCTATGTAGGTTCACGCAGGAATTAAAGAACTGAGCCACCAGAGATTTTTATTTGTATAAATGTGTATCGTAGTCCTCGCATTCTACATAACATGAATGGGTTGTAACAACAGAGAGAACAACTTTGGAAAGTGAGCGGCACTCTATCTTTTGCAACAAAGAACGCATTAATGGCATTCCAATTATCAAATATAAAAGTGCCCTTCTATACCATGACTAAATTGAAGGTCTGATATGATCCTTAAAAGGACAAAAAAATATACTAAAAGCCATTTCACTATTTAGTTACTTTTTATAGTAGTGGGGCTTGAACTTGGGGTCTTGCTCAGGGTAGACAAGTTGTTTACTACTGAGATACATCCTCATCACTCATCCCTAATACTTGCACTTTTTAGCACTGGATATTATCACCCATAGACTGAAAAACATTAACATGGTTTGGTAGCCATCAAATGTAATTAATAATTATGTGGTGAGAATTATATAATTGAATACAATTGCTATCACATAGGTGTTATTTTCAGTGCTTGGGAGAAAATGACAAGAAGATCATGAGTTTGAGAATATCTTAGGCTACATAGAGAGACTCACTCTTTCTCTCTCTTTCCATGCATATATATGGAAACACATAAACACATACATACATATACATATATGGGAAATATATACATATATGGAAATATATATGGAAACACAGCCATGTGTGTATTTGTGATTATATGAAGTAGTCGAATAAAAATGCTTTCCAAAAGATAATCCAAGTATCATTTATCTCTGAATTTGCATTTAAATTACTTAAACACCATAACTTTTTATATCCCAAAGTGAAATACAGTTTCCATCTATTTCAAGAATGAGTAATGTTAGAGCAGTCAAGACATTGGACCAGAAGTACAGATTTCTGTTGCTCTTGATTACCCTTGAAGAGGAAAATACCAAAGTGAAGAGCAAGAAAATGGTCCATTTTTAATTTATTGTCTGCCTCGGCGATCCTCTGACAAATCCAGGGAAATAACCACGGAATGACCATTCCACACAACTTGTCACAGGCCCGGAAAGTGATCAATGGGCAGAGATTATCTTTCCTTAACTGCTTATTTGTAATCAGTTACACTTTGGAGATCATTTGGGTCACAAAAAACAAAACAAAACAAAAACATTTTTCTGTGTAAGAGTTCTACTAGAAGAATTAAGAGAGAAAATAATGACTCCCAGAAAGTAACTAATAATTTGAACACATTTTATATGCTAAGTATTTTCATAGTCAGATAATTCTTTTTTTTTTGTCATAATGTTCTCTTGGCAGAAGGCTAAGTGGAGGATGTTAACGTTAAAGGGAGTTGGATGAGATATATTCCTTAGCCCCCTACATCATATGAATATTTGTAGCAACTCTGAGTTGCAACTACATTGCAGAGTGAACTGCTCTTTATCTTTTGCAACAGAGAACACAAATGGTATTCAAATTATCAAATCCTAAAGTACATGTCTATACCATGACTAAATTGAAGGTCTGATGTGACACTTAACATATGGGAAGCCATTTCTCTATCCAATTGATATCACATGCTATTTCTCTGGAACACAGAAAAAGAACCTTTGTTGTCCACAGGCTGATAGCTTATCATCACACAAGACAATGAACAATCTCAGCAAATATTTACCATTTTAAAAGTAACATCGGCTGGAAGAACCATTAGAGATCACTTAGCCCAGTCTGATCGTTTTACAAATGAGAATATTGAGACCTTGAAAAATGAAATGACTTGTTCAAGGGCACAAATCAGGAACAGCTGTCACCACCAGGTCTGGTCTAGTCAACTAAATCTGAAATGTCTCTTCCTTTCCCTTTGAAACATAATCCACTCCTCTTCCCCAAATGCACTGTTTCTTTTTTGCTCTCCTTTCAGAGTTCACCTATGACAAATAACTCCAGATCTTTTGTTGTTTTTCGCCTAGGAATTCAAGTTGCTACCACATTGGGCCTGTCTTCCCTACTTGTTCCATATGTCATTGTCACAAGTGGAATTAATATGTTTTTCTAGTGCCACTGAGCCTACCAGATACAGTACATTAGAAATTTAGGAATGCCGGCTCAGAACACGATAGCTTCTATACTTTGAAGGTTGAATGGGTATTTGGGGAATATGAATTTTAATTATTGTCCACTGTAGAGACTATAATTCTTCAATAACTCAAGAAAATAGTGGAAATTTTGAGTCAGTGTTTTAAATTTTTTGATGGATATTTTTCAAGGTTGAGAAAATACCCCACCTTCAAAATGTAAAACAGTGCCAGGACCCAAGCTCTGGGGTCCATCCAGGAAGCCACCAAAGAGCAGCCTGAAGGTAGCTACATGGTGTGAAGCTGGTTGGAGCTCTTGCCAGCAGTGGAAAAAATGTGTTCAACTTTTTTCCCCCCTGGAAAACTGAAGATGAGGAATAAAAGGCTTTTCTTAGCACTGCTTGAGGCTTCAGAGAAACCACATACAAAAATGTGCTAAGGATAAATGCAAAGATCTGGGAAAAGTCTAAGCCACTGAGTTGTTTTCATGACTCCTGAGTGTCAGTCAACCCCTCAGGCTTCTATAATCTCCATGGGCTGTGGCATTTTCTCTGTCACTCTGCGCTAACCACTCTTGCAAGATCAACACCAAACTCAGTGGCACATTTTCAGCTCCTAATGCACAGTGGATTTCTTTCTAATGATAAATTCTCCCATGTTTTGACAGTTTCATACAGGTATGCAATGAGCTGTAGTTATTTCTCCAGATACTTTCTCTCATTCCTTACCATCCATGGCTGAAGCTCTTTTTGCTAATGCTTCCGTCTCCTACTCCATGCCTCTCGTTTCCGTGATTTCTCCTTGCCAACTCTCTCTCTCTCTCTCTCTCTCTCTCTCTCTCTCTCTCTCTCTCTCTTTCTCTCTCTCTCCTCCCCCTCTCTCTCACTTTCTGTGTGACACATTGAGTTGTTTACGTTTATGTTGGTAAACATGGGTGGTAGATTGTTGGTGCATGAGAAACTTACCAGTTACTAGAGACTGAGGAAAACAACAGTCCCTCCCTTGAAATAGTTAACCCACAATGTCATCTCAGGGAGGAGCCAGGCATCCCTCATCCATCTATAATATATTGATGGGCCTAATCCTTTGCAGGTCATGTGTACATAACCACAGAAGCAAAGAATGCATGACTGCAATAATCATTCCAGGTCCAAAGGATACCTTTTTACAGTATGTTTTCCTGCCCTCCAGCTCTCGCATTCTTTCTATCAACTCTTTTGAAATGTTCCTTTGAAACTTGGAGGGGATAATATAGACTTCCCATTTGGGCCTGAGTACTCTGTATTTGCATATTCTTGGTACTTTGGACAACTATGGAGTTTTAACTACTTCCCACAGCAAAAGAAGCTTCACTGATAAAGTCTAAGTGTGCCTGTACTGATCTAACTCCATACACATAGACAGAGGCTAAGGGTGCCTGTACTGATCTAACTCCATGGTGCGGGAGATGTGTCTGTATTTTGTCAATCATGTTTTAAATAAATGCTGATTGGCCAGGTAAGAAGCATAGGCGGGTCAACCAGACAGGAAGTAGAGGCAGGGCGAGGAGAACGTCTGGGAAGCAGGAAGCTTCCCAGGCATTCCTGTGCAGATCTCCAAGGAAGCAGCATGTGTACCCGTCCCAGCTGAGAAAAGGTACCGGCCATGTGCCTGGCATGGATGGGAACAATGGGTTAATATAACTTATGGGAGCTAGTAAGAAGCCTGAGATAATGGGCCAATCAGTTAATAACCTAATGTAGACTCTCTGTGATTTTCTTTGGGGCTTGCCGGTTGTGGGGTACTGGGCAGGACAGTAACCCCAACGAGCCAGCCCTCGTGTTACAACTTCATACACATAGACAGAGGCTAAGGGTGCCTGTACTGTCCTAACTTCATACTCATAGAGAAAGGCTAAGGATGTCTGTACTTATGTAACTCCATACACATACCTAGTCTCAAACTTTCCAGGAAATATGTTTTATCCAAATGAATAATATCAGCACACAGGTCATTTAATGTTCCAATACAAGTTTTCCTTCATTCTCTATCACAAGAACTGTATCCCATCTTCATTATTCAAAATTTTAAAGACATTTTGATTGCTTTGTATGCCATTTTTTTTTTTTTTGCCTGTTTGCTTGGGATAGTTCCCATGCACAACTATCATTTCATGCTAATTATTAAGAGATATCTATTTTATTCCCAACGTTTTTGATACAGAGAGTAAATGCTGTGACATTCATAATCATGTTAGAAAGTCAATGCACATGATAGGCAGTAATAGTGCTGATGTTCATTTGTGCCCTCCACAGGGAAGGCTTCCACTTGACTTCCTTTGTGGTTTCAGTCAATAGCATAAACATCTTAGCTGTCAACACATTTCTCATTATTGCATTCTACATATGGCTGGTAAATGATCTTCAAAGCTAGGCTGGCATCTTTACTTCCCTTCATAATGGTTTCCACTCTTAATTACCTGCAACATTAAATCCAATAAAATCTAATACTGTATTCCAACTAGTGTCTGCATCTACGTCACTTCCATGGTTCTTTCATATGCAAAGACAGATCAAACACTAGAAAAATGAATTTATACTAGAGAATAATTCAAAATATAGTTGTGTCTCCATGTCTTTTGATATTACCACTAGTAGAATAAATGGTGACAGAGTTGTAAACTAGTATATTAACCACTGAAGTGGGTACAAAATATATTCCCTACTGAACTTAAAATGCAATCTTATAAACATATTTGGCATCACCACATAACCTGGGTGACTATTGTCATCACCACTTTGCTGTCCTTTATCCATTTGCTATAGCCAGAAATTTTGGCAAGAAAAAGACGGTGTGTTTCTCAGCTCTGATCTAGGCAAGAAAAGACCGAAAGCTCACTACAGTACCTGGTATAGTGGCACATACCTTGAATACCAGCACTCAGAAAACAGAAGCTGTTTACTCTCTGTGGTATACTTACTCTCTATGTATACATCAGTCTAGTATACATCGCAATTTTAAGTCCAGCCACACCTAAGTAGTGAAACCCTACCTGTAAAAAACTAACTTTATAAATAAAAATGTTACTAGGATTTTATTGGCAATATAAAAATATGTAAGATTTTATTATCAATATAAAATTTCACACTAAAGACCTACAGTTTTCCCTTTATAAAACTGTTTGAAATCTTCAGAAATATTGGAAACAAAATGTCATACAAACGAGATTAAGATTTTATGGTTTACACATTCATGGATAAGTTATATTGTTCATATTTAAAACTGTCTTCATGCATGTGTGTGTCTTATCAGAGGTACTCTTACATATTTGCTGTTATCTCTTGGGAACAATGCCCTATTCTAAGCTCACTCCTCAAGCTTAATGGGTCAACAGTACAGAAATAATGATAAACAGAAACAGAGCATCCCTAATCACAATTCATAATCACTATAGTGTATGTGCGTGTCTAATATTCAGAATTCAAATGTGAATACATTGGTTTTCAAGTTCTCAGCTTCAGGCATGTGTACCTATGCTTTTCATCTCTTTCTATTCACTTTCCAAGCCCAGACTCGTGCAAGAGGAATGGCTTATCAGGGACTTAGATAAATTTTGTCTAGCAGAAATTAATCAGGTATTTGCAAAAGAATTAACATAAGTATAGAAAATACCTTCTCTTAATTTTAAAATTTGTCACAAGTACCCATTTCTTATGGTTTAGTATGATAGTGAGTGGAAAATGGCAGAAGACATTTAAATAGTTTATTTGCGCTTACAAAAAGTATTATTTTCAACAAACTCTAGAATATTTGTAAAAACAAATAGCTAGTGTAGATGATTTGTGGATCAATGTAACCTGAAAATATAACAGAATGTTCCTAAATTATTCATGATATGATGCTAACAAGGTGGTTAATCTTATTTCTGATACACATATTTTCTGTCGTTGGATTTTTCTAGGGAACACATTTCTCAAAGCACCACATGAAATCATTTTGGTGTCATTTTACCTGACTACAGGGGCTACATCACAGGTCAGCCTGTCAGAGGATAAGGATGAGAAGAACCAGAAAGCCTGGAGAGAACTGCAGGCAAATTGGAAAAATGTATGAAGTTTATGCAATCAGACAATATTGAGGAAAAAATAAACTGTCCTGGCTAAAGAAATGAACAATGTTCGAGCAATGCTTTCAGGAAAAATAAAGGCCAGAAAGTGGAAACAGTTTTGAGGCAGGTTGTGAAGAGAACATTTCTAATTTGTGGCCTAGCAGAAAGAATCAATGAATTAGTCAAAAGTAGAAATGCAAATACCATTCAATTAGCATAGACTAAAAATTTCCACTTATTTAAGGAAATAAAGTTTTATTCTATCTTAAATTCAAAATAAACAATCAAATGATTAAGAAAAAAAATCAAAAGCAGAAGAGAACCAAGGCCTTTGAAAACAGTAAGTTTGAGAAAGAGCACACGTGAATGATTTGATTGACTATTTAATCAAAAGAAAATAAAACAAAATTGCCAGAACTAGAAAGGGAACATTCACTCTTTATAATATTTAGCTTTTGATTAATATTGGTTATTCCCATATTTCTGAATGAGCTGGAACAAGACTTACAAAAAACTTTTCTCCACTCATGTAATTTCTAAAATTTGCAGGCTTAGGATTTGTCTCCCACCCACTTGCATGACTCTTCTTTCGATATCTGAAGGGGGAAAGTATTTCTGTCACATCATATTGATTTTCCTGGAAACAAACTATATTTCCATAACCTGCTACAAAATTATTACACACACACATACACACACATGCTAATATATAAGTGAAATGGATATTTCAGTCAAGTGTATTTTAAATTATAATTCTTAGACATTTATGTAATGATGACACGAGGAAACAGATGTCTGCCCCTTTCTGCAGAGTCTCAGTTGACAGCATAACAGAGAACGACTAGATGCCTTGAGTTTGTATACATAAATTCAGGTCATCCTTGAGCAATATTTGTCATATATGTTAATTCTTATGCTTTAAATCAACAGTGGCCTTTTGCTTCATCTAGATGAAAAATTTAAACCCTTCTATTACTTACATAGTTCATCATTCTCTCAATTTTTATCTTTCCTAAAGACATGTTGAGTTCATATGACATTTTCATTAACATGAGAAATGCACCTTTGTGTGTGTGTGTGTGTGTGTGTGTGTGTGTGTGTGCGTTTGTGCATGTGTGAAGTGTGCTCATGCTTAGGTTGGTGCACATGTGTGCCAATGTGGAGGTTAGAGTTCAATATTTTGTGTCTTCCACTTTTTCTGTGTATTCTGCCTTTTTGAGACAGAATCTCTCACTGAGCCTGAAACTCATTGATTCAACTAGACTGGCTGGCCAGTGACCTCCTTAGATTCTTCAGTTTCTGCCTCTCGAACCCTGGAGTTACAGGAATCCACTGTTATATCTGATATTTCAACCTGGTGCTAGGAATTGAACTCAGATCTTGCTAGTGTATCAAGACCATTCTCTGTGAGCCACATCCCAAGCTCCAACCCAGCACAAGCTGGTATTGAACTATTTGCACCTACCATGCCAGAAGCTTGGAATATGGTTCCCACTTATACGAACCTAGCACATTCTCCTACTCTTTGAAAACCTGTTATTGTTCATTGAATGATTAAGTATGTATGATTAGGGTACATTTTGACATATGTTTACTTATGAGGACTGCCAGAATATTTTGAATTACTTAAAAACTGAAAAATGACCACATATCTAACACTCTATAAAATTTTTCTTTCATACATCAGGATTGTTTTTAATAGGAAGAAAAGAAACCTCTACTTTCAGGCTGACAGAAGAGTATTGGCTCATTTGATTGAGAATAAATAGAAAGGGTTTTATATTTTTCTACCTGTAGACATTTTCATTATATACGTATATATGTCATTACACATATGTTATTGAGAAACACTCTGACACGGTCCTTAACTCTTAAATTGTGATACAACTTTTACAGTTGCTTTCCTACCACGATTCTACACGGCACTGAACAAGCCAGGACTGCTGACTGACTCACACTAGACCCTTGTGTAGAAGAGCAGACCCACAAGGGCTCAGTTGATCCGCTCACCTTCACCCTTGGTTTCCTACTTAATTGCTTTTTCAGAGAAGTTTGCTGTGTGTTAATCAGTGCTCCAAATTATGTTACCAAATATAAATTTACTTGAAAAGACATTAAATATGAGTTCTTCATCAGACTATTAAATTAGAAAAATATTACAACCAACTAAGGTAAATTCCAACTGTTTGTATTATTTCCTCCGTGCAAACCAGATGTTAAAATATTTTTCTAACTATTTCCATGAATTTCCTGAGTAAAACTATTTTATGTAGAACAACTCCCCATTCTCTCTCTCCTTTCTCTTTCTTTATTCTTCCACCCCAATCCTTCTGTCCCTGTCACACACACACACAAAGGCACACACAAACACACACTCCAGGATAGATGTTTGAGAGGAACTAATAGCAGGGTTAGGGAAATTCCCAAGGACCACTTATTTTAAAGCTCACCCCATATTTCCCAAACTTAGTGTTTGTGACATATTTGTCCATTTTTTCATTGAGTCATTATTTACTAAAAATCACTCTCTACATTGAGTAGGGATTTAGAGTTAATCTAGAATTGATTTAGAGTTGCAATATAGAATTTGTATATTCTATACATCTTAATATGAATTTGCTTCATTTAGCATAAAATGTATGAATTGATATTTAGGCTTTGAGGTATTGAATAGTGAATGACGGTCATTGACATTAGTGTCCAGACACAATGTGTTATTGGATCTGCTTGTCTGCTCATAAAATTAATAGAAGATAAAAACACCTTGAAGAATTTTAATTTATTATGTTCCCAGAAGAATTTGGGCATCTTTAATACTTTCTCACATGTGCTATGTATTTTTTAACCACAGCACAGGACTGGCAATAGCCAGGTCACTAGATGTATTTCATCGTCATCAATGGCAAGGAAAGCACTTGTTGGGAAACACAGGTGCGGTGCCAGGAAAGCCACAGTATCTTCAATGATTTCTAGCACATAAAATGAGAATAGTTTATATAGCAATAAAATAAAATTAATTTTTGGCAAAGATAGAACATGGAAATTTCTGTTTTTTAGAATGTTTAATACTAGTATTATGAGCTCCTTAAGTGCCTTTTCAAAGCGTCTTTCACAGCAAAATAAATTCTGCAGTGATATGAAGAAAACTATGTACTTAGGCACACATACAACAGTCTTTGTTTGTTGATGTGCTAGTCTATTCCTATCACATACATTTTGATTTATTTTAATTCTTACGTATAACTTGACTTTAACTGTGTGGTTTTATATTTGTGGTTTGAGAGTATAATTCTTAAGATACAAATTTATTATCTTTCTCAGATTTTATCACGGCCTTTTGGGATGTATGGCAGGGTTAGGGAAAATAAACACAAATAGCATTAGTCTTATTTGATTTGTGTTAGATAGTTTTTGCAACAAACCAGAAATTGCTTATTTAATTAAAGGTAGTTTTGTAAACCTATTGTCTCTAAATCAACTCTTCTCTTTATTTAAAGGTCATTATAGACAGACATCAGCCCTCTTTCTGTATAATGTTTAAGTTACAGTCTCTACTTGAACACTGGACTGGGCAGGGTACCAACTGAGCAATAGTTATCTCCTTGTCAGTAAAATAGACAGATATATACTTATAATAAATATTTAGGTGTTTTAGAAGGAAGGTAAATGTTAATGTTGTTTCTAGTGTCAATGTTAAGACTTATACTGCCACAGTCTAAGTCACCAATGTTCGAACATTTTTGTGTCAAACATTTACATATTGTAAACCTTCATGACTTGTAAGATTATAGCAGTCTCACTACACACATTCACACACACAAAGGTTTTGGATTTGGACTTTGGAACACTTGTGTCATGGCCCCTTGCTCCTACAGCCTTCCACTGATAAGATGGTTTTGAAAATAATGGAAGTTTCAGCACTCTTCCCTTTTCAAATTAAGTTTAGAGTTAAACTAGTGCGGATTTTTTTTTTTGTTTTGTTTTGGTTGCAAACAATTCTCCTGTGACACTGTTGATTCTCCTGGTCACAGGCTTTCTTCACAACAGCGTTCTTAAGACATTAATCACTGTATGTTTGGGATAAGGGCCACCAAAATGCTGGTGATGGTCATTTGCCCAATTCACTTCTCAACCATGCATTTTTAGGGCTCATAGACACTCGACTCCTTCTCGGTGTCTCACATATTTTATTCTGACGCCCAAACTTTTAGCAAGGTTAGACAATTCACTGCTAATAATTTTATGACTTCTTTTCCTCATGGCAAAATTAAGGGGTGAACCAAAAGCTATACTGTATGCGGCCCTGCTTACCATTATCTCACATCAGTGAAATGACGCTGAGCCTGACATGCAGTGTGAAAGTCTTAATGGTCAGGGTGTTAACCAGACCCCAGGGAGTAAATGTGACTACTTTGGCAGGGGTTTGGACAAATTACAGTGGTGATAGAGCCCACACCTTTTTGAGCTTGCTATTCTCTTTCATCACAGTGTCCAAAACTAACTGAGTGCTTGCACATAATTTTTTTTTTTACCACCCCTGTAGCCTAGGAACCATTTCAAATGGCTCATGATAGGGAATGTCTACGTACTAGAGAACTGCAAAATTAGAAATGTTTTAAAAAATAATAAATTCTCCAAAAAACATTGTGTTCCTAGGTATGTCTTGGTTTTATATAGATGGGAAATATCTACAAATTAAAATTTTAATTATTTGGAAAATAATGGTCAACTAGCATAAACTCTGTAGTCCAATTTATTGGATCACAATTGTACAAGGAAAGCAAGACATGGAATCATTATATAAGCCATTGTTTACTTTCCTTCAGATAGCTGCAGTAACCTGTCAACTTAGAAGTTGGATTCGAAGTTATCATGAACAAAATGGTTAAAGGCATCTTTCTGGAATAACTTATTCATCTGTCTGCAAGAAAAAACTATGGCAAATGCCAGGTTTGCTATTATGCATAAGAGTTATGACGTTTACAGTGTGGATCACGTTAAATTTTCACCTTTCCATGACACTTGTACACATTTAAGGGCTACCGGTTTTTATCAAAATAGTATCAAAGTTATTGTCATTTTCGCTGTTTGAAGCCATATGTCCTCAGAGTTTGAACCTTTAAGTATGGGCTCTTTGAGAATGGATTACCTGGGAAATTGCTTTTCTATTCGTGTGTGTGACAGCTGACTTCAGCTGTTTTCTTAAGCACCTACAGAACAGCTGAACGCTTTCTACTGGTCCTTAGAGTTGAAGCTAAATGAATTGGAATGTTTGCGATCAAGGAATTTCCACTTCCCTCATTGCTAGAGTTTTATATTGTTGACCTTTGTGGCACAGTGATCTTCTGTGACTCCTGTCCATTCTCCATATGATGCAGATATTAACACAACTATGTCCACCGCACAAAAGAAAATGCAAACCCTGCAAGTTCTAATTCGAAGCATGAGACATAGCTGACCATAGAGTGTTTATCTATGATCTGGTGTTTGTATTCACACTCAGACAACAATCACAGTAATATAGAGAAATGGAAGGAAACAAAGTTAATTTTGCTTTCTGAGAATACATAAATTGATTTACTGAAGTTGCTCTTATTCTGGTGTAAGCTAAACCCAGTTGTCTGAACAATGAGGTGTTGAAAATTTGGAACAAAGGACTGTGCTGCTTGTGTTCCTAGCCAGAGCTACAGAGAAGCAATTCCACAGTTTGTAATCTATATTCTTACTATGCTCATTAAAATATCAGTTACTCTATTATTTATGTGTTTGTGTGAATGTGGGCACTTGTTTGGCATGGCATATGTGGGGCCAGAGGATATATTTCTGGGGTATTTTCTCCCTTTTCACCCTTGGATCTAGGCACTGAACTGAGATCTTCAGGCTTGTGAAACAAACTTATGCCCACTGTGTCATCTTGCCAGTCTATAGTAATTCTGGACATTTGATGAATTAAAGAATAAAATGGAATTATTGGTGTTTTCGCAAATATTATATTCATTTAAGTATCAAATAGTTTAATTTTAAGGGCAACACCTTTTACCATCCATTGTTCATTTGAAATTACGGTCTTTTATTTCAACTCTGTACACTTACAAAGAATGTGTGACTGAAAAAAAAAATCACTTGCAAAGCACCACACTGCAAAGGATGTGAACACAAGACATTAAATCATGCACTTGAAATTTTGCTATGAAATATTGCATGTTTTATAACTATAGTGCTATAAAGGTAATCCTGCTTTTATGATTATTGGTAAAGTAATGCATGAGATCTCTATCCTTTCTCAGCTGAAAAAGGATCAGGAGATAACAGGAAGCTATGCCCCGAGAAAGGAGTAGTGACAGTTATGCGCGATGTCATTTACTACTATGATTTTATTCTCAAGGAAGCTCCTGCTGCTTCCCTTGTAGGGATGTACCACTTCTGGGGATGCTGACTAGTAGATTTTATTACTTTCCACCTTATTTAAGTGACTGCATTGCCCTGTGGGCTTCACAGCATTACAGTATTTGGATTCTCTTCTTTACTCATTGGATCTTTCCACTTTATATTTTGCCGATACAAAAATCTATTGGTTTCATACAAATCTCATTATCTATTCAAAACTACAATATTATATTTTTACTGGGTTAAAAATAAAGGTGGTGGCTCAGTGAAGTAGGGGAACACTCATCCACTGCTGATGTGAGCACAAACTTACAAGTACTTCTGTGGAAAACAGAAGCTTCGGTACTGGGATTGGGTTCAATCTAATTGAGTTGTTGGTCAACCTGGACTCATGGTAATCTCCCAAATAAATCAAGCTATTGCCAAGACTATAGGCTGCTGTTCACCAACTGTTGATAAGGTCCCATTGTTGATGTCAACACTTACACAACTCTCTGAACACAGTGAAGTTGAGCTGGTAGCTACCTAGAGCCTTCACCCCTAATGGCTAGTGTTTTTTGTGCAGGCAATTACTCTGCATGCTACTGAATAAGAAACATAAACATCAACCCAGATTCAAACACTTCTATGTGCGACGGTGTCCTGATTCCAAGATATGCTAAGGCAGTACTGGACCAAAGCCGGTGAGAGTAACCAGGCAATATCTGATTTGGTTTAAGATCTACTACATGAGATGGAACACAGACCCAACATTGCTTATGTAACCAAGAACCCAAAACTTGATAGCACCAAGACCTTCCATAAAACCAAATAAAGGATTTTCTTTGTTTCTAAAAACAACAAACAAAACAAAAATTAAAGCAATAAAATGATTACCAATGACCTTCTGCTATGCTCACAGACCAGTATCATCATGAGAGAAGCTTTTTGCAGCAGATGGAAACACAAAGAGAGCCACAGCTGACTGGGAGACCTCAGCACAGTCCACACTAAATAGTATTGTCTTCATCAAATTCCTTCCCCCAGGGGTCAGGAGAAGGGGTTGAACCTGCCAAACAGGCTATTTAGACTGTAAACCCCAGAGGGCCTGGAGGACACCAAGGACATACTTCCTTATACCCACAGTAGGAGTGACACAAACAGACTCAGAGAGACTGAAGCAGCTCACAGAGGGCCTGCACAGCTCTGTACTCTATGGGTCCTAGAGCTGAAAGAAGTGGACACATGTCGGAATCCCTAACCCAAGAGCTTTCTACAGTTGATAACCACTTTCAAATGAAAAATTATTTTTGTCCAGAGCAGTTTCACTGGGGAAACAAACTACAGTAAAGGCCACATGCCTATCAGTAGATGGCCCACAGAAAACAAATTCAAAGCTATCTTTGGAGGCTCATCATCTCACAATGCTGCATCAAGATTTATTTTTTTTATTTTTACTCTATTTTATTTATTTCTCTACAGGTTTTGCATATGTGTTATGACTCCCCTTTTTGCCTTGTTTTATTTCTCTAAAGATTTTTCATGTGTGTTATGGCTCCCATTTTTCGTTTTGTTTTATTTATTTTTATGGGACCACTGGATGTGGGAGCAAATGTGTCTCTTTCGCTCTACCTGTTTCTTGTGCATTATCTTGGAGTCTTTTACTTCTGGTTGTTTCATCCTATTTTGAGGTTTAAATACCTAATTTTATTTTATTATGAACCTTTAGATGCCTGTCTGCTTTTCAATAAGAGACGAAGGGTGTGGTGGATCTGAATGGGAGTGGAAATTGAAAAGAACTGGGAAGAGAAGAAACTGTATTTAGAATATACTGCATGAAAAATTATGTTCAATAAAAAAGAAAACAAAATGGGGGCCTAGAAATGACTTATTTCCTTGTAACTTTACTGTGGATTGTTTAAGCTATCCATGTCATTCAATCACTGAACATACTATGTCCGTCTTAAAGATATTTCTAAAAGTCATGAAATATGTGTGGCAAGAAAAAAAAGTAGATCAAACAACAAAGAATTAAACAATTACTTGTTTTTATCAAAGCTAAAAATTTCTCATCCAAATACCCCAAGTTTTAACACTTGGGCATAGAAAGAAAAGCAATGAGTTATTTCAGAGCGCTGAGCTTTGTGGATATCAGCACACATTTTTGTTGATAAAGAGGCCAGGGTGAAACAAATTAGAGAAAAGGATATTAATACTATATAAATTTTCTAAAGCTTTGGACACTGTATCATAGAGGATGTCGGGAATATTTCTGTAAAACCCTCTCTGAGTTTGTGTAATATTCAGAACAATTCTCTATTCTATGTCTCACAGAAGAATGGAAGCAGGTGGCTAAAGATAGCCATAAAGAATTCATTTTAGAACTTGGGGTGAGATCTCTAAAATAAACCATTAAAAGAAGAAATGTATTATATGTATCATAAAGTATTATTTTTCCGCAAGAGAATAGACTTGGTATCTTAAGGGCAAAGATACAATGGTATGTGTGTGTGTGTGTGTGTGTGTGTGTGAGAGAGAGAGAGAGAGAGAGAGAGAGAGAGAGAGAGAGAGAGAGAAATACAGAGAGACAGAGAAAGGTCTATGGGGTTGGGTTTCTGTATACATATATATATATATATATATATATATGCATATGTGCTGTATTGTATGGCACATACATTTGAATGTCACTGGCATATAGAAGCTAGTGAAGATCATTAGTTGTCATTCTTTGTTGCTGTCTCCCTTACCACCTTGAGACAGTGTCTCTCACTCTACCTGAAGCTGACCATTCAGGCTTGACTGACTGAGAAGAGAAAAGCTGCCATGAACTGTATCTCTTCAAAGGCAATGCTGGGGTTGCAGAACAAATTGCATGTAGGTACTGAGGACTCAAATTCAGATCTTCATCTTGCATAAAATAGTGGTCTAACCTTCTGAGCCATCTCTGGTGCGGGACAATTCTCTATTCTGTCAATTTTGTTTTAAATAAACGTTGATTGGCCAGTAGCCAAGCAGGAAGTATAGGCAGGACAACAAGACAGGAAGTAGAGGCAGGGCAAGGAGAACAGGAGAATTCTGGGAAGGCGGAAGTCCATTCCTCTCTAGTCCAGTCCAGACACTGAAGAAGCAGAAAAAGGTACTGAGTCATGTGGCTAACATAGTTTAGAATAATGGGTTAATGTAAGTTATAAAAGTTAATAAGAAACCTGAGATAATGGGCCAATCAGTTTTGTAACTTATGTAGACCTTCTGTGTGATTCTTTGGGACCTAATGACTGTGGAAACCAATCAGGACAGAAACCCCAACAAGTAGCTCCTCATGATACACATCTCCTTAGCTCCAAATTTTAAATTGTTTAACACACACACACACACGGTTTTTTAATACAGGGTTTTTCTGTGTACCCCTGGCCGGCCTAAAATTCACTCCGTAGACTAGGTTAGCCTGACTCACAGAAATCAGCCTCCCTCTGCCTCCAGAGTGCTGAGGATAAAGGAGTATGCCATCATCACTCTTCTTGTTTAAAATATTTTTATATTTACCTTTTCTATTAGAATCAATTAACTGTACAAAATTGGCTTTATTATTTATACTTGGATATAACATACCTTAATCATCTTCAATCTCCAATTATAGTATCCTGCTCTCACCCTCGTAGCTTTCCTTTCTCTACCTCCAAGTCCTCTTGTATTGTTTTTCTTTTTTAACTTTAAGTACTGTGGCATGTATGTATGTGTATGGGTGTGTGTGTTTATGGATATGTGCATACAAGTACCAGTGCCAGTGCCCTTGTAGACCAGATCTTCTTGTAACAGGAGTAGGAATTGAACCCAGGTTTTCAGAAAAAGCAGTACGTGATGAGCTATCTCTCCAGCCACAAGTTTTCAAAGTTTATAGCAAGATTTCTCTTGTATTTCAGGCTGCCTTCCAACTTGAATGCAACACTACTCCAGGTCTCATACCTGTTTTGAAGTCTTGCTTCTGTTTGAAAAACAAGCTATGTAAAATCATTTATAGTTACTTGAGTTTATATATTTTATACTTGAACTGTTTTGTTACAATGGATATTCTTTTGGATATCACTGTATATTAACAGTACATCTAAATAAAATCATATTCAGTAAAATTATATATTAAAAATAAATATGTCAATTTATGCTGTTCTTATCTTTTAGCTACTTAAAGAATATATTATTACAATGGGTACTATACTCAAAAAAGAATAAAAATATCATCAGTTTTATGTTGTAGAAATGACTATAATAATTGTCTAAGTATGTGAATATTTCAAATTTCATAAATAAAATATGATTAAACAATTAAGAGGTCTCTGACAGATAAGATCTAGAGATAAGATTTCAGGGTTGTATGACTATAGATAGGCATGAAATCTCTCTTAGAAGTAAGATAATATAACTATTTCTTTAGACAGTCAGATATATACTAAGAACCATGAGTTGATAATGTTTGAAAATTAGTCATTATTATGTTGATATTTATTACTAATATTTTAATAGACTCTCTAATTCTTAGTTTGTTCTTAAGTTGAGCTTCTATCTAAATATGTATCATAAGTTCCCTTCTTTGGTATCTATTGTTGAACATATGTTTTATATCACAATTTGTGATTAGGATCTAGATTTGTATCTAGAAAAGTTCTCTTATTTGAGAAATTCTTCATGAATTCCTCACCTTTTCTTTCCTGATCTCTTTCTGTTCATGGACATGTTTGATTGCTCATTTGTTTCCTGGTAGTTCATTTTGAATGCAGCAGTAACATATCCTGTTATTTCCTTTGCCTTAGAGACTACAACCAGATTTTGTGAACATTCTACTTCTATAAATTAAATAATTTATAACCTTAAATTAAATGTCTATACTTAAAACAACTCCTTGATTACATTTCTTTCCATTTCCCCACTAACACTCCTAATTCTTTCCCATCATCTTTGCCTAAATATATTGTTTGCAATGTATTGGTAATTTGAAATGTTTGTCTCCTATGAGATACATTTATCTCTGTCCAATTAAAATGATGCTTTTGAAAGTGCATTCCTCAGGGAGTTCCATTTGAACATCCCAGACCAGATTCACCGGAGAATCTTAAATGTGGCTCAAAGATGACAGAGCAGCTGTGGTGTGGGTCCTCGTGGAACATTTTCTCACTGATGATGGTTGATCTTCACTGTCAGGTTGATTTACTTGGAATAACCATTGTGCATGCTTGTGAGGGTATATCCTTTCTGAATGTGGGTACCATTCTCCATAGGCTGGAGTTATGTACTATAAAAGGAAGGTAGTAGCTAAATCGCAGAATTCATTATTTTCTGTTTTCTGTCTGCAGTCCTTGTGTGACCAGCTATCTCATGATGCCACTACCATGGACACTTTCAAGCCTTTCCCACTTTGGTGACTGTACCGTGCTAAATCAGAAGTCAGACTTATTTCTCTTCCCTTAAGTTTCTAGCTGCTCAGCCTTTGGTAACTCTAGGAAGAAAAGTGAATAACACAATAAATTTCCCCATCTTCAAGCATAGGTTTTCATGTCTACATTGGGTATCACGTATTCTAAAATCATCATGAAGAATTTGACACCCTCATGAAAAAAATATGGATAAATAAGAAATATCATCAGTTCTATCAGGACTGATGTGATTAAATTTAATTTTCAGATGTAGAATGAGTCTTAAGAACCCTGGCATTTGGAGACAAATGCACTCTATTATTTTCTTCTAATGCGTAATAAGCATATACCTTTGCCCTGAAGATACTGAGGCCATAGGTGTATCCAGAACAAAACTGATCAGAATGGAAATTTCTTTCATGAATTCTGGGTAACATAAATGTATGACCTACATATCTGCCTTTCTAATATAGAGAATAAAGAAAAAAGGAAAAGAATAAGAGAAAAACACACAACAAGCCAGTGAGGATTGGGAGCTGAGAAATTTAGATGAAAATACTGTAAGTTGGTTCTAAGATAGGTAGTCAGTAGGACTGAGCATAGCATGACTAAGCACAATGAAAACAAAAGCTGTAACATCAACAATTAGCTTCCAGATTACTGAGAATCTGGAGAAACTTAATAAAAAAGGTTACTGACTATCTCATACATCCTTTGAACATTCATATTCAAAAGCAGCGTTCATTTCTCCACACCAGTTCTTGTATCCATTTCTATCTCTCTTTTTAAAGGTGGATATAAAAACAGGGACGTTGGGAGTATACTTCAAAACTTGGGGAAAAGTGCTTATGCAAACAGCATGTACCTGTTCACAGGTAAATACATGCTGTTCATGTGTGTACATGCACACACACATACAAACATACATAATATCTTATGATACCCTAAGAAATGATAAAAGTAGAGAAGGTATTGTGTGTTTGGACTCATTAGTGCAGGTCCACATCAAACCTAGTTCTTTCGTTTAACACCAGAAATAGATTTATATCTACAGCATAAAGTGGTACTTTAAATAATACATAAGCCCTGAAACAAACTTCATAGTGATGTAGGGTTGGGCTTGTACATTCACAAGGAAAGAATCAATAAGTTAATGATCCTGGAGTGTAAAAGGTTTGCTAACTCCATAATAACAAAGAATCAATGCTTAATTATTCAAATCAAAGTTTTTATAATGTTTTCAATTTCTGTTTCCTTTCCTATCACCCGTGTACCAAAGTGCATAGATATGAGTTTTCATTACATAGCTATTGTTTTGATAGTCACATAAATATTTGTAACACCTTTGCACTTCATAGATGGGTGGGGACTATAATACAAGTCCTGAAGACCTATCAGTCAAAGTCTTCCTAAGTGCTGAAAACTGTAAGAGTTAATAGGAAAAACAAAACTCCTTGTAATATAAATCAGAACAATATTGCCACTGTGCAGCACTTGGAAGGTGGAGCCCATTTATTCTGCATGCATATTTAATGTGTAAAATTATTTTTACATCCTGAAACAACCTCTTGAAATGCCATAGACAAAAAGCTAGGCAAACCAGATGCATTCCTAAACAGAAAAAAGAAAGAAGAAATGAACTGACAGTTAAATAATCTTGGTACTCACGGTTCTTTTCACCTCTCCACCTTGACCCAGCTTTCATTCTGCCGGAGATACCCACAGGAGAAGCTATTGCAGCCATTGAGAACAGCAGCATCAGTAACAGCACAGCCATGCCAGGTAAAAATAACCTCTGTGGAGAGTCCTGTTGTAGACGAACCTGAAGGCTCTTATGGAGAATAGAAACCTGGAGCTAATCCTGTCATTTCAGTCACCAGAAGTGTACATATGCTGTTATCCTATACACTTCAAAAAACAAAACAGGTATGTCCATCTCAGCCTCTATTTGATTTGTGCAGGAATGTTTTTCAAAAAGGTCCCCCAAACTAGAAGAGATGTACAGCTACCCTCTATACATAAGCACAGATGTGAGGAGAGAGACGCTGACAGTTTTCCGTGTCTTTCTGCAGCCACCAGTTCCTAAGCGGCTCCTGCCATCCCTCACTTTTTTCCAAATGTTTGTCAACATCTTTCATAACATGGTTAAGAGAAAAAAGCTGAGATTTCCGCATTTCCCACCTACCCATTCTGTACCACTGATTATAGTACTTGACGAAACTGAGTATTTAATTTTGGCACTGCAAACACACCTCATTTCAAACAGAGGTGGTTGTTAAGCAAGGGGGGGAAAGCCCTCACTTGTGCTCAGAGCTGTATCTAACATCTTTGAGAAGGGATTAGATGTATAAATATTGGCTGCTGAGGGATGATAAAAATACCTCTGAAAAGTGGGAGTGATAAACAACCATCCTTCATACTCAGCCTGCTCTGTTCGATTTCTCTATTCAGAGAATAATATATAAAGACAGTCTGCCAGAAATTTCTCAGCTCTGAGAAGCAGGCAAACTGTAGTGTGCATGGCATGGTCTGGGATCATCTGCAGTGCATCACAAACACTCGTTTGCTTTGTAAATACATGTTGGTATCTTCCAACTCTCTTGTTTCCTGCATAATGATTTTTATCCCTTTATGAGCTGAGCAGAATTTTCATCAAATCAGATTTTTTTCTGCTTTAAGATAAAGTCTATTTCCTGTGGGCAAATAGAAATGTTGCCTTGAGTTATTTTTGGAACTACTCTGTAATGACATAGATCCTTGCATTCACTTTGGAACATACTTATTTACTTTTAGTAATAAATTAATTTTATGCTCCCAAAAACATGATTCCACAAAACACATGCTAATATATAATAAGGACATGAAGCTATTTTCAGATACTTCGGCATGCATAGTAATACTCTCTAACCTGGAGGAGTTCACACAGCTGCCAAGACAGCTTTCTAAAACAAATACCTGATGACTTGCAACTTACTATTCTGTTCTGGTTCTACAGCTGAGGAAAATTAAAGATCTCTAGAAGACAAGCGGGTAGATAGATAAGCATAAATCGGTTTGATATAGGACAAGAGGGGAATGTGAGGACTGTGGCTATGCTCAGAGATAGCTCTCTGAAAGGTGAGAGGAGTCACTCAACTTCAGTTGAGTGTTCATAAGTGTGTTCCTTAATTGGGATTGTCTGATATCTTAATTTATAAATAAATATGAAAATCTAATGATTATACAGATTCTCTTCTGAAACTCTAAGCAAGGCATATAAATAAATGATTTTTATTGTAACCAACTTAAATAATCCAGAGGCTTTGATTCAAGAAATATTAGTCTCAACAATTGGGAGAATTAAGCAGGAAGAATTTCAAGTATCTGAACCACCTTGGCTACAAAGGGAGACTCTATCTCACCGTAGTTGAACCATCCTGGCTACAGAGGAACACTGTGCCTCAAAATAAATTAAACAAGCAAATAAATAAATAATGATTTTGAAAATATTAGTTATGGTATTCATAGCCTTTCATAAAGTAAAATCAATGGGATACATAGACACAAACCTATTCATGTTGCTCAACAATATTTTGCAATCCTAAGATAAGCGAGCTGGAAGACTCATCACTGATGTGGGTTTCCCCTCTGTATGCTGTGAATATCATTGGTTAATAAAGGCACTGCTTTGGGCCCATAGCACAGCTATAGGGGAACAGAGCTAGGCAGGGAAAACAAAACTGAATGCTGGGAGAAAGGAGGTGGAGTTAGGGAGAGTTACATAGCTGCATCTTTAGCCAGTAAGCCACAGCTACACGGCAATACACATATTAGTAGAAATGGATTAAACTAATATGTAAGAAGCTAGAGCTAATGGGCCAAGCAGTGAATGAATTAATACAGTTTCTGTGCGATTATTTCAGGGCTAAGGAGCCGGGAACCAACAAGTGGCCTTATTACAACACATCACAACCTTGTGGACTCACAAGCAAACAAACACGTGTTCTGGAAAAGCTAAGAGTAAACAGCGACTGTGCTTGCATTTTCTGGTCGCCCAGATCCGAATAACCACACAGAAACTGTGTTAATTGCAATACTGTTTGGCTGATAGCTCAGGCATATTTTTTGTTAGCTCTTAAATCTTAAATTAATCCCTTTTTATTATTTTACTTTTACCACGAGGCTCATGGTTTATTACTTCTTGCTTCTTGGACAGATAAATGGCATCTGCCTGACTCTGCCTTCTTTCTTCATCTATCTCTGTTTGAATTTCCTTACCTTGCTATATTCTGCCCTGCCATAGGCCAAAGCAGCTTCTTTATTAACCTATGGTAATAAATCATATTCATAGCAGATGAGGGGAATCCCAAATCAGCAAAGAAAACTACTTATATTTTCTTTTTAATTACTCCTGTGAGGCATAGGATTTAATTATACCAAGAAATCTCCCCCCCACACTGTTTTGCAAAAGAACATGAGTTTTCAGATTATCAGTTTGTTCTACCCATTATCAATTTTCAAATATACTTTCTTTCCAACTGCACCTGACACGATTCTGTTACTGTAAATAGATTAACAGAAGTGCATCTTCTCAGAATTTGCTAGGAATAATTATCCATTTTTCTTATGTCTAGCTCACCTACAAGCAGAGAATTCAGAACACTAATTTAAAGATTTGAGGAATTTTGGGCAGTTCATGGCTGCTAAAGGACAAAGACTCATCTTTCTTTGGGGCCATTCTCACTGAGAGGGGAGTTGCACATGCCCTAGGGCATAGCCAAACTAAGGCACATGTGAGCAGTAATAATTGACTCAGACAGTTATTTTTAAACAAAGTGTACACAAATTTGAGGGAGATAAGTTGGGGAATCCTAGGAGAGTTGGACTGGAGAGAGAGGTTGTATGTGATAAGACACATTACATATGTATTATGTGCATGGTATTATCACAGACTAAATAAAATAAATAAAAAGGTATATTCACAAACAGGCATATATTTCACCTATCACCTGGCAATTTGTGTTTTCTTGACATTATAAATTTAGTAATGCTTACTGTACAGAAAATAACATCTCCAAAATTTTATTCTACTGCTGTTATTCATGCTAATTAAATGTGACTCTAAAACCCATAATAACTTCTTTCTTTGGCCATGCTCTATTTATAGGCTGTCCTTTTTGTTGTTTGGTTGCTGGTAATAGAAGATGTTACAGATAAGGAGGCAGTTTATTCTATACCAGTTAAGCCAGTGATGTCAAGAAATAAAAGAAGCACTTTGGTCTCCTCTAATGCATGCTGTGCTAGCAAAAGTCTAAAGCTCACCTTCTGTTGTATCTTGTAAATGCTGAACATTGAGAGACTTTGAAGAACGAACAATTTTAACAATCTTGGTTTAGAAGCATTTCAGGCAAACTTTCAAATCTTCATACTTTTAGCGCTGGAAATTACAAGCACCTGGGTTCCATTGGCCACAACATTAGGAACTGGAGCTGTTCAGCAGTCATATTCTAAACTGAGTATTTCAGATCTACTTCTACATAAACTACTCAGTAGAACAAGTGCCTTTGGCATTGTATTGTTCTTCTTCTTTAAAGTACAGCTCAGACTCCCTGTGCTAACTCACTAAGGTCTGAGCTCAGGAAGTGGAACCTGTGAAACTCATCTATGTGGTTGTGTGTGCCAACCTAAAGACTGCATCCTGATTCATGGAAATAAGTGGGAGGAATTAAAATCTGCTTGTCACATTCCCTCCCAACTGTTTCTGAGTACCCAGCATGCAACTTTCAACCAATGACTGAGGAATTAATCATCAGGAATCAATAGGTGTCCATTCTTTCCTGAGCATGGAGGTTTTATGTGAGGAAGGAGTAGGCACACAAAAATACCAGCTTTTAGTACATAATTTGAACATTACGTTTCCAGTAAAAGGAAAGGGGTGAATTAAAAGGAGATTGTAATTAAGTTTAAAGTGTCTCTGTGGAAAAGGTATATTATTCATAGATAAAATGGAAGAATAATCATACAAGGCAAAGGTGGGAAAAGCAGAAAGTAGATAAATCCTAATGGAGAACAAATACAAACCATTCAGAAATGAAAGACCTGGACAGATGTTAGCAATGGATGACTAAAGAGATAGGTAGGTGAGGCCTTTGGAACTGCAGAGAATTCTGAATTCAAATAGAGATTTAAGAAAATATGGAGATACACATTGCAATAAAGAGGATAATTTAGAGGCAATTTATGTGACTTAAATAACTTAATTGAAATATCTATATCTATAATGATACAAATAAATGTTAATATGAATGGATTAAAAACTTGCTTTGCAGACAGCATCAAGAATAGTTGATACAATACTTGGGCCAGACTCCCATTTAAATAGACTTAGCCTTCAAGGGTAAAGAGATAATTTCACTTTGTTTTTGTTTCTGTCTTTTCCAAACAGATTTCTAAAATGTAATACATAGGCATTTCAAGGAAATAGAAAATGAATGATGAAAATTGTATAAAGAGGAAATATATGTATCAATGTTTAAAAATAATATTAAAATATTAGAAATTAGCTTACTTGTCTAAATGGGTCAACAACTCAACGTAAGGTCAGGTACCATAAATGTGACAGAACAGAAAATGGGGAGTACTCTTGAACTCATTGGCATAGGAAAAGAGTTTATGAACAAGACAGGATAGTACAGGCATTAAGTCCAAAAACAAAATAAAAGATATAACGAAATAAAAACTTCTGCCCAGAAAAGGACACTATCATTTGAGCAAAGCAGCCAGATGCAGAATAGGAAAAAACAATCTCTATTAATTACACATCTGATAGAGGATTAGTGTCTAAAATATACAAATAACTAGAAAACCATGACTATCATAAAACAACCTCCTTAAAAATGTGGACCATGGAAGAGGTTTGAAAGGGGAGAGAAGAGGAAGGGAAGGGAACAGAGAAAAATTGAGCAAAGCTCAATAAAATCAATAAAAATGGATATAAACCAAAACAAGAGTTCTCAAAAGATAAAACACAAATATCTGAAAACACTTAAATATTCAACATCCTTAGTCATCAGAGAAATGCAAATTAAAAATGCTTTTAGATTTCATCTTATTCCAGACAAAATGGCCATGATCAATAAAATAAGTGACAGCTCATTCTGTCTAAGATGAAAGGAAAGGGTGACAGTTATTCATTGCTGCTGGGAGTGCCAACTGGTTTAGCCACTAAAATTTTGTGGGGAGGGTCTCAGGAAGTTGAGATTAGATCTTCCTCAAGATCCATCTCTGAGACTCTTGGGCATGTAACCAAAGGACTATATTTCCTGCTGTAGAGATCCCTGGTCCTCCATGTTCATTGCTGCTGTAGTTATAATAGCCAAAAGACCAGGAACATCCTAGATGTCCATTAACTGTGAGTGGAAAATGAAAATACGGTACACTTACCTAGTGGAATATTATTCAACTATAACATTCAAAAATCTTAATTCTTAAATATTGAATGTTTGAATATTAAGCCATATACTTAGTATTTCAAATGGTAAATAATTTGGAAAGTTAATAGTTGTAACTGGAAATCATTTGAAAATCATTTCAGTAATAGAAGGTCAAGAAAGTAAATCTTTTAGTGCTCTGGAGGCAGAGTAGGCAAATAGATACATATTATAAAGAAAATAAATTAAAATAGTCATTGTTATCTTCATGGAGAGTTGATGTTCCAGGGCATAAATAATAGATAGTAATATGTTCTTGTGCACATGCTTGAACACACACACACATGTGTGTATACACACACTTGAAGGATTAAGCCCACAGGTAGCAAGAGAATGAATTCTATTTAACAACAATCATTTGAGCTCGTACACCTAATGTCTCAAATTTCAGCTCAGAAGTATACAGCTGAGCTGATTTTTGATTTCTTACTCTTAAACAATATGAGATATAGAAATTTTTCATCTCAAGTTGTTGAAATCTGGGAGTAAATTTTGTCCCATAAGCCAGTGGTGGTAGCACACACACACTTGAGAAATAGAGATAGGTGGATCTCTGAGTTTGAGGCCAACGTGATCTACAGAGCCAGTTCCAGGACAGCCAAGGCTACAGAGAGAAACCTGTTTTGAAAAACTAAACCAAACCAGACCAAATTAGAACCAAACAAAACAAAACTTAGTCTGTAACAATAAATAAATTACCATACCTTGCATCTCTGTCTGTCTGTCTGTCT
The DNA here is from genome assembly GCA_028555095.1 of Dicrostonyx torquatus. Lineage (NCBI taxonomy): Eukaryota > Metazoa > Chordata > Mammalia > Rodentia > Cricetidae > Dicrostonyx > Dicrostonyx torquatus. The sequence continues at coordinate 312,666 of JAQHUG010000440.1, read as the reverse complement.
GTCTGTCTTCTTATCACTCATTCCTTCAATCTATTCATTTGATTACCATTACAGTTGTCTGAAAACCGTCATTTTAGCATCTACTGACCACGTTGCTATCTAATGTCTTTTGCCAGAGTGGGAGATGATAACTGATATTATTATTGCGATACAAACAAGCAGAGTTTCATTCTAATCAATCACATAGTCCCTGGAAAATGCTTCATTAGCAACATGATTTAGTTAGACATTTAGAACTCAATTTGAATAGCTGTTAACAGTTACTAACTTTCCACACTGGCCAGATGGTCATGCACATTTAACTTACAGATCTGGTTTTGTATGGCATATTGATTGTAGTCAAGCTATTACCAAAAGAGAATATCATCCCTATCTCATATAAAATACACTCTTTGTAATGAACATCTGTTAATCATGTCCCTTATCAGCATCCAGTACACATTAGATCCTCTCAAATATCTCATATATGTGGTTAATTAATATGATGCTCATTTAGAATAGAACATCAATGCAGAGGAACCACTCCCTGCATGGTAGTGCCTTGTGTACTTTTTTGCCCTCTTGCTTCCTCCATGTGGTCCTATATTTATCTCTTGTCCTGACTTTCCAGAAGTAATAAATTATTTTGTTGTTATGACTTATTTAAAAGAATTCACTTTGGTTTAAAAGCCCTATACCCTATTTAAAAATCAAACTACAAAGCTGGTAGTGTTGACAGTCATAACCCTCTGCTCCTCGACTGCACCTTGGGAGCCTCAGTCCTTTGTTCTGATGTGGATGTGGGTCTCTGGCTCTATCTCCATCTATCAGGTGAAGTTTCTATGGTGATGATCAAGATATTCATTAATGTACCTATGTGACAAGGCCAGTTCAGGCACCCTCTCCTCTGCTGCCTAAGTACCTAGGTGGGGATATCCCTATGGACACCTGGGACACCCTCTAGAGACAAGTCTCTTGCAAATCCTAAAATGA
>JAQHUG010000440.1:291116-311493 GCA_028555095.1 Dicrostonyx torquatus | reverse complement strand
CTATAAGCTTAATGTCCTTTGTTTATGTCTAGGTTCCACTAGTGAGTGAGTACATACCATACTCATCTTTTTGGGTTTGGTATATCTCACTAAGGATAGTGTTTTCTATTGGGCTTTCCACAGGGCAGGGTATCCTGCCCCATCTCAAGGAAGCAGGGGGAGGGTGATGGAGTAGTGGGGGAGCGAGAGGACCTGGGACAAGGGGAGTAAATGTAAATTTTTCTTTTAACAATAAAAAAAGAAAGACAACTCTGCCTACATCTAACAATTGCACAATTTTATTTTCAATGATTATGTCCACAACTGTTTTTCAGATGTGTTATATCTGATTAAAACTGCTGTAACAGTTTGGATGTTGGGTGCATCATGGTTCTACTGTACCATGATAAATAGGTTTTTTTTCTTGAATAAATTCTATGTATAAAACAATTAAGTGAAAGGTATGTATTGTATGGTGCTATAGCTTATTAATTTGTTTGCTTTTCTAATAAAAATATTTGTTTTTTTAAAAAAATTGGTAGTGTTGCTGAACATTAGAGATGAACAAGAATTTAAAAGTTAACTACATTAATTTTCTGTCACATGAAATTAATTCAGCAGTTAGATGTATTGACACATATGGGATAGAAGAAACTGGAAAGGTAACTTTATTATGACCCTAACAACCTGATCGATAAAAATTTCTCAGTCATGACACTCTCTCGTTTTTTTCTAGTATTAATTAGAATAGCTATTTATATGTAGTCTCAGTAACTTTAATTGGATGCATAAATTAACAAGCAATAAAATGAACTATTTAATGCAAATAGCATTAACACTATTTATTTTTAATTTAGGCATCTCACTATTTAACAGAATACCAGGAAGAAAAGAGTATATACAAATGAGAGCTTGAAATACTCATAAAAGGCAAGGACATTTTGTTGATTCATACTAAAAGCATATCAGACACAAACACACTCATAACTCTGCAACCTAGCCACCCCGACTTCACGTGAATTCAGAGATAGGAAAACATGCCAGCAAACCAGAAACTAAGGAAATGAAGAAATATTTAAAGCTCAAAGGGTTTGGGAACTCAATCATGTATATAGCTCTATGAGATGACTTTGCTCTTGAGCCAAATTCAAATTGAGTAGGGACAATAACAAGTGATTAGTGGTGTCACAGAAGTTGGTCCATGAGTAAAAAGATGAGATAAAATTTAGATCACACTTTGAGGGAAGTTAGTATTACAGACCATATGTGACCAATTTAAGGAGCAGATTCTAATCTGAGAAAAAGAGAAATGGCATAGAAGATCATATGAGGAAAAATTATGATACTAATGAAAGTAAAGAAAGGGAAAGCAATGGCAAATAGACATGTTCTTAAATATCAATAAACATGGAAGATAATAACATTCTCATGTACTTTCCTAGTACTTTTTACACATTAACATCACTCCAAATTGTACTTGATCAACACAACTGCCTTGATCTATCTTACATGGCTCTCATGCCTGTGAACTTTTAAAATATGAATAAATATTGTTGTACATTCTAAATTAACTGCAACTGTACTTCCAAATATATCATAAGAGGGCTGAATAATAATTGGGGAAATTGATTACAGGAAATTGATTTTCATTCTGCAAGTCTCCTGAAGTATGCATCTGTGTATGTGTTTGAGAAAGCACACTAGAGTAGACATATGGAGGTCATGGGACAATTGTAGGGATCTGCGCTCTTCTTCCACAATGTGGGTACTATGGATTTACCTTAATTTGGCAGTCATCACCCTAACCCACTGAACCATCTTGCTGGCTCAGCCCAACTTTTTATTAGTACTTTTGATATCTGGCTTTAAATACTTTAATTCATACTATAGACTATGGTGTATGATACACAGTGCTTCCATTATTCTCATTTTTTTTCTCATTTAATGTCCTTTCAATTAGCCACTGAAAAACAAAATATCATTCAGAACAAAGTAATTCTGCCATTAGAACGATAATATAAATTCTTAAAAGTTTGAAAGCTATGTACAGCTTTGTGTGACATGAGTTAATTTTATCCATTCCATAAATAAAATTATTTTTCAACCTAAACAGGTGTTTCAGAATTCAAGAAACTCTGTAGTTTTAGAGCAGGAACAGTCAGGGATCTAATTTTATCACTGACAGCAGAAATGTTTGTATATTAAAATATAATAAATGTCTGACAGCCTTGTAAAGAGAAAAGATGCATTTCAATTTAACCCGTTGGTTAAACAAGTAAACTCTTCAACCCTTGCTAGTAAAACTTATCTTTCTAACAAATAAATGCATAACCCACCCAGATGCTGCTTTTCACTTGGGGCTGTGGCTTCTATGACAATTGGATTTTAGTCACATCATTGCACAGGCTACAGACATGACTACCAATAAGAAAGTTATGTTCTCCTGAATAACTTGGAGTCTCTGAAGATGACAACAACATTTTCCTCAGTCCCACTTACATTTAAATATGAAGCAGTTTAGCCTTGTATGAAAAGTTTAAATCTATTTCTGGACTACTGAATACATGTGATAAGTTATCTATTTTTTTAAAAATAAACAGGTTTAAAGAAATAACATCTCTACCTATTGCAGTTGGACAATAAGAGACCATACAGCTAGGTTGTGTTAGATTTATGCCTACTCATAATCTTGTGTCCCACCTAGTAGATAATAGGTCACATAATAGGGAACCAGTCTGTTGTAACTGACAGTCAACACCATTTGTCAGACAGGGGAGCAAAGTTTCAAAGGCCTCTCTAGCTCAACTGATGACAATAGTGAGGCAAGAGTCTGGGCACAGACTTATTTCTGTTGAAATGCTAATGGTCTTGCAATTTTTATCAAGCTCCTTTTTCTTAAGTGTCATGCTCATTAGTACAATGGTTAGAAAATACTTGGCTTGTAGGATGGTTGAAAATACAGATGAATATAGATAAATATGCTAAAATATTACCAAAAATAAAACAGACACTAATAATATGCCACGGAATAATGTTATTTCTGTTGATGATGTAATTTTCATAGAAAAAGAAAGAAAACATAAGTCATGGCAGTTTTTGCATAAAACCATTGCTGGTATGGAATTATGACTGAGGAGTAATCATATTTATATGTTCCTAAGTCCGAGGTTTTAATTTGGCATTTGTCCTGTATTTCAGAGTTGCAGCCAATTTGCCAATTATTGTTATTAATGTGCATTTATAATTGTTACTAGTAATGATGATAGTATATAATAAAATAGTATAAATATTATGCATTATTGCATAATATTATGCAATATTGATTAATCTACATAGCAAAATTAAACATTTAAATAAGAGTTTGTACAGTATACTAGATGCTAACTAGGTGACTGTGGTGGTTTGAATAGGCATGGCCCTTATAGATTCATGTGTTTAAATGCTTGGCCCATAGAGAACGGCACTATTAGCAGGTGTGGTCTTGTTGGAATAGGTGTGGCCTTGTTAGAGGATCTGTGTCACTGTGGGGGCTGGCTTTGAGGTCTTCTATATGCTCAAGCTATACACCATGTGACAGCTCACTTCCTGTTGCCTGCAGATAAGATGTAGAACTCTCAGCTCCTTTTCCAGCACCATGTTTGTATGCACACTGCCATGTTTTCCCATGATGACAATAACCTAAACCTCTAAAACAGTATATCAGTCCCAACTAAATGTTTTCCTTAATAAGAGTTGTCATGGTGATAATGTCTATTCACAGCAATATAAAACCCTAGCTAAGACAGTAGCATCATCTTTTATTTTGAGGTCACACTTTCTGTTTACCAGCATCTGTATTGTTCTCCCTGGTTTTAATGTCCTCGTCTCTGGAATAACTTTAACAGCTGACTTCAAACAAGGATCCTCACCAGCATTTCCTGCTCTCTGATGACCAGTTTCTTCAGTATGAGAAAGTGCTGAACTCCCCAGCTTCCACAGCCTCTCTCGATATATTATTTATAAACTTTATGCAGGGATTTTAAAGTTTTATCAACCCCAAACTCTGGCCCTTAACTTGTGGGGAAGATAAGTGTTACCTACATTTCTGTATTTTTTGCATCTCAATCTATTCTCATTGGTTGCATAAATTCATTAGTAAGAACTCATGTAATCTTAAATTATTTGCCCCTCCTTTTATTCACTTGTTGACATTTCCTAGAGAAAATTGCAATTTGAGTTATTAGAGGAGAATCATAGTTTTCTCTAAGGTCTGAGTTGAGAGATAATGAATATTGACCTCACATATCAGCTCCATTACTTTTAAACATTAACATGTAGCCTTGTAGAGTCCAGTATACACTGTATACTCTGTAGAAAACTGAAAATTAATATAAATAAACCTGAATCATAACATTCAATGCTGCAAAGAAAGTAGGGTAACTATATGAGTTTACAGATATTGCTATAGGTAAGTTTTCTATTGTATCTCTTACTTTCATTTTACTCTGGTGGCATTTTATACTTCCTGTTAACTGTCCTCAAGGAAGCTTTTGTAACCACATTTCGATGAGATATTTCGCTTCCTTACATTTTAGTGTCTTTGTTCAATTCAACTGAAGCCAGTGGGGAACCTCTCTAATGGTACAAGCTTTCTTGTATGGAGAAAAGCAGTACACTTTATGTCCTTGGTGTTTCAAGTTATACAAAAAGATGTATGAATGCTGTCAGATGCAAAAAATAGCTAGATGGTTGTAATTGCAGAATATTCCAAGTCTCTTTTGACATGGAAAAATTTCTTTGAAAAGAAACTATAGATGTTAGTTTAACACTAAATTTGTTGCCTATTGCAAGAAGTCAGTAATGAAGGGACAATGCTGGGGTCTATGAGTTGGCTCAGTGTATAATGGTGTTTGGCACATAGCTTGATGACCTGAGTTTGATCCCTGGAGCCTGGATGGTAGAAGGTGAGAAAACAGTCTGCTACAAATTCTCTCTCTCTCTCTCTCTCTCTCTCTCTCTCTCTCTCTCTCTCTCGCACGCACACACACACACACACACACAATTGAATGTAATGATATTTGTAAATACAAAGAAAAGACAAAGCTAATTTACAGAGATTTTTTTAAATGACTTTTTACCTATCTTACAATGACCACATAAATAAATACTATGAAGAGTAATACCCAACCTACAAATGCCATAATTATTGCATTTTGATGATGTAGTAACAATTAAATGAGATCAACCATGGGAAAAACTTTTGTAGTTATGTCTTTGTTTTTAATTAATATCAATTTCATGCTTTTGTCAAGCTATCATGATGATAAATTTCATTTATTTAGTATTGAATTTGTCCACATTCGCTATTGGCGCTTTTCCAATTTCCATAATAATAAAGTTTGTTGTTGTTGAAAAAATACATCAGAAGTCACTGTTATGTCGGTAGGATCAAGCAATGTGGCTAAAGTGATTTGGATTTTACCTGACTAAGGACTGAATTAAATGAGGTTACATCAGTTATTTTTCTAACTTTGCTATAAGAATATGACAAAAAATTAAATCCAAATATTATAGCATTTCATCTATGAGTTAAGTAGCTAACAAACTTCATTGGAATTCTCTAACCATAGCATTTAAATTCTTACTGTAGAAAAACGTGAATAATAATGTGTTTGTTTAAAATGACATATTCATTCCTTTGTGTGAATAAGGTATATTGAAAATGAAAATGGGAATATATTTCCCAATCAATTTGGACTCACGGATAGCCTTACAATAAAAGTTGGCTTACTAATGGCCAAGGACTCTCATTATGGAGTTACAGATGTCCTACTTAAGTTTCCGAATTGTCTTAAAGCAATTTGTGCCCTCCATTCCCTGCCCATTTGTAACACCATTTCTCTCCGTTGAACCCACATAAGTCATGAAAATATGAAAATCCAGGACTAACCCCACATGTGTTACCAAATTTGTCTTTTAAGTCACGATCCTGTCTATTGGTCCAAACTGTTCAAGCCTATGTTGTCCATAAGTCAGGAATTTGCTGAACACTTTTCTAGATAATCTTGTCACAACATTTCAAGATTAACAGACCTCAGACATTTGTCCTATCTAATATCAAATGGGACATGTCACTGACTGTGGAGACACAGTTCTGTTACTTCTATGAATCCATATCTAGACTCTAAACATTGTGAAATGCCTAACCTAGGGATGGCCTGGAAAATCCAGGCAGTAGTGCTAAGGTGGTGGACATAGGCAGAGAGGACATCAGCCATCATGGGTATGCTAGTCCATGCCGACCATGCTGTCCTCACACTTGGACAAAGAAACTAGCAAATTGCTGGTCATCTAAATAGATGTAGTTTTGAGAGTATCCTATGCTTGCTAACTTTTAGTTTTGTGACACAAACGTCAAAAAGATTCAGGGACTAAGAAGATGGCTCAGTTGGCAAAGATGCCTTGCAAGTATAAGGACCTGAGTTTATAACCTCAGAGCAGAAATCAAAAGTCAGGCATTGTAGCATTGTATATAAGCAGTGTAAAGAGCCCAGAATTTTAGGGAGAGACCAAGGTGTTACATGTGATGGGTTTAAGGAAAGAAAGAAGTGAAATTATGTAATTATATTGTTCAGAAGTAAAAATATTATTAAATAGTTAGGCCTAATGTAGCATATTTGTAATCCTCTGATGGCAAGATGAAAGGTAAAAAGAAGTAGGTTCCTGGAGCTCTCTGCCTAATGATAGTCTGTCTCAAAAATTGGACCATACCTAAGAAATGATATTTGGATCTTTTTTTCTGCCCTCAAACACATGTGACAAATCCATTGGAACAAGAGAAAGATTCATAGTTTTTAAATATCTAAAATATGCTGAAACAAATTTATGGAGTACAATGGAAAGAAATACTCAAAACTAAATGGACAATGTACAACATTAAAAAAAGAATGAAGGAATATGAAATTTAAAAACCTAGCACTCTAATTTCATCATTGTAAGTGTAAAGGATGTTTGAAAATAACTGGGATTAAGGTGAGGCTTAAGTCACCCTCATATATAGGAAAATGAAGTATAAGCCTTCATATAAATAAGAGCTGTAGAGATCAGTCAAAATATTTTCTTTACTCTTAGGGAAATTCAGATCTGGACTGTCAATCCTTATTTTCACATAAAATGTAGATATGCATAAGAAGTGTGATGTCTTAGGTTCTTTACTACACACTCAAGAAATGTGAAATCTTAGGAGACAGCTCCATGGTTTATAAAGTGTTTATACAAAGCCTGGTGACCAAGCTCTGGATACATACATCTGTCTAGGTCAGTGTCCCTCGTGGATTTATGTTTTCTCACCTGTGAGATGTTTGCATTATGAGTGCCCAACTCAGGAAAGTTCCAAGTGCTTCATTGATGTAAATTCTGGGACAATAATTTATTAGTGTGAAAGAGTCTACAGAGATTATTAGCAACAGTTCCCAGGAGATCAGGCACTGAGTATTTAGCATTTTGATTAAAAATGTCAAGGAAAGTTTTCATGAAAAATTTAGTTGTGCCTCATGAACACAGATGCATGAAAACCCCTGGGAGACCTGTGGGAAAGAGTATGAATGAGTGGAGTGGAGACAAGTGAGATGAGAAGCATCTTAAAGTCTTCTATGCCATCCCCCCAAGTTTGTTGTATTAATTGTTCTCATAAGATGACTTTGCAGTTTTGCTTACAACTCCATAAGCCAGCACCTTTTACGTGTGTGGATTTAATTTTCTGTTTGTTCAAATGTGTTGCTGTAGACCCATTTTCAGTTTTTAAAAAAACTTTTCATTTATGGTGGCTAGATGGCTGGTTACTTGTAGTACAAAAGATGCCTCCTGGATTACAGTTATCTCATTGCATGCTAATAAGCTAAGTGAATTTCCTGCATATAATCATGTACAAATTACTACTTGATATGCATTTAAGCAATTAGTTAAGGATGTTCCATTTGAACAGGATGGGATTAGCTTGATTATTCTTTTCGTATCTTCCAACATTAGTGTACATTCCATAAGCTAATACAATTTATCTATCATTCACATATTTAATCACAAATGCTGTAAAACTTAGAGGTTCACAACATGCCAGGTTCTGTCCTTAGAACTAGAGACACAATAACATAATATTAGAAGACAAGGGCCTGCTTCCTCAACAACTTATTTTCTAATGGTTTTTATTTTTCAAAAAAGTATAAAAATATTCTGTTTTTGTTCCCAAGACCAGGACCATGATGAACTAACACATAATTTCCTCAACAAAATACATTATGCTACTTTTAAGCCCTGGTGAAGATTTGGTGTAAGATATCACATTGTAGCATTATATTACACATGATATCTTACATATTGTGGTGTATGGCTCCCATGGTCTCATGTATTTGAGTACTTTACCCATAGGGAGTGGCAATATCAAGAGGTGTGGCCTTTCTAGAGTAGAAATAGCATTGCTGGAGTAGGTGTGGCCTTGTTGGAGTAGGTGTGGCCTTGATGAAATGTGTCACTATGGAGACAGGTTTTGAGGTTTCATATACACTCAAGCCATTTCCAGTACACAGACTCCTGCTGCCTGCCGAACACGATATAGAACTCTCCTCTCCTTCTCCAGCATCATGTCTGCCTGCATGTTGCCATGTCCCACCATGATGACAATAGACTAAACCTTTGACACTGTAAACCAACCACAGTTAAATGTCTTTTTTCATAAGAATTGCTGTATTCACGGTGTCTTGTCTCAGCAACAAAAACACTACGAATTACATATTTCATATATATTATATAGATAACACATTTATACAGATTTTAAAATAAAATGTAGATTGTTCATAGAATCATGGCAGAAAAACCTCCTTTACTTAATTTTATTTAAAGCCTAAATGAGTTGAAAAGTACCTTCTGTGTTCAGTCTACATGTACTAAGTGATACATTAGCACATTCAACCTTTCACCCTGAATTTTTTTTTGAACAGCAATGTAACAACACAATATTTTTTTAAAGAAATAATAAACATTACAGAGAAGAAGATGCATCTTGTCTATACTAGCAAATACTTTGTGTTGCTCTGGAAACCAACATGACTCCCGTTCAACATGACTTCCGTTCAACATGACTCCCGTTCAACATGACTCCCGTTCTCTGCTTGTTTGGATCCTCTTTTCTGTTATACCTATCTCCAAAGAACCAGCATTATTTCAAGGTGATACTGTTCCTCATTCACTTCTTTTGTTCTAAAAACTAACTGACAGAAAATAGTTTGTTTTATTTGGAAAAAAATAAAATAATGAAGTTGTTTAATAGATGACTCAAGCCATTTTTCATAAAAATCACTAAAAATATAAAAATACGCAATTTGAGGGACCAAAAAGTCACAAAAATACTTAGTATCTATCAATATTTTCATTAATATGAAGATGAAAGTATAACATCTTTTAATCATTCTATTTTGTCCTTAACCTAAGAAAATTATCATATTTTAAGTAGAATTTTGTTTATGGATTATCAACAGACTTTTAAAATCTTTGCTCATGCTCTTTGAGATTGAATTCGTATTCCTTTCTGATTAGAGCTTTAGACTTTTACATTTAGTCCAAACCTCACAACAACTGGCTGAGAATAGTTCAATTTAAATAGAGATTGTTTAAATTGGGAAAAAAAAAGATGAGTTGAAAATGTGAATAGCATATCCTAATGGCATGTTTTCAAGGCTTTGGATGCTAACTTCTTCAGTTTATATTCTGCATGAGATGTCTTTTAGCACCCATCTTTAAAAAGCCATTTTTAGAAATCTGTGATTTTCTTTAGTGTAGCCAGCTTTGTGTTATCCCTAGTGTTTTTTTAAACATTCATGCAGAGATAGTAGAACACCATAATTAGAGGAGCCATTCTGTAAAAAGATTTTAACCTTTATTTTTATTTTGTGTGTATGGGTGCTATGCCTACATGTTTGCTTGTGTACCATGTGTGTATTGTGCTGGTAGATGACAGAGAAGGCATTGGATTCCTTAAAAGACTGGAGTAACAGCTTGTTGTGAACCACCAAGTCAGTGCTAGGATCAAAGCCAGATCCTTGGAAGAGCAGCATTGATTCACTCTCAAACATTGAGTCATATTTCCAGTCCCAAAGGAGGTATTCTTAATGACAGATTATCCATGCTTTGAAATTGCTTCTCTAATGATATCATTAACAAAACAAAACTCATAAACAAATCTACAAGTCACAGTATTTCCTGGTATTGAGAGGCCATTAAAAACTTTCTGTTTTAAAGAATAATAAACAAATAACAAAAAATAATACTGTGACCTAGAAAGATATATATCATCTATTTTCTATCATTGGTGAATGTTAGCTTTGAAATTTTACTTTGTTTTTCCAATTTGTTATCTTTTGGATACCCAAAAGAATCAGGAAATTACTAAGGAATCATGGGAAGAAACTTTCAAGGTAGGGGAAAATAATGATAGAGTATACAGAAATAGATAAAAAATACAGAAAGAATGCTGATATAAAGAATTATTATCAGGAAGAGATAAATGAGGGTGTGGGATAGAGGATAAAAAAGAAGAGGAAGACTTGAAGGGATAAATACCACCAAACATTTTTCAAAAAGTAATATGGGATTTCAGCATTGCTGAAGCGTCCTGAAAAACATCTGTATATAAACATTAGGAGTTAAAATGGAGTCTTCCTGTAATGGAGTAACAATGCTCCTAGAAGACATGAAAGGTTAATAGGTTAAAATTCTAGCGCCAGGAATGGGTTATGTCACTGTGTAGTCATAAAGATACCCTCCAGAACTTGATAGCAAAGTCCTACTACTGAAGACACCACGGACTTGAGTCATAATACACAGAAATCAAGGTGGAAGTGATGTGGAAACTTCATCTCTACCGGGACTTTCATAGTGCTGGAAAGTGTTATACATGATAGACTAGAGGAGAGAAGCATTAATCATACTCATCTGTTAACCCTGTGAGCTGCAGTAATTACTGCCCTGGCAAGAAATCAACTGGTGCAGTTGTGGTACAAACATCATGGAAGCAAACAACCACTTTATGCTAAAAGGGTCAGTCACAAGATAAACTCTTATCTGGCACAATAATTGGATCAAGAACCTGGGGCTAGATAGGTCGTAGGCCTTAGGAAAGAGTCTTCTATTATCTCTCTGACAGATATACATTTAGCAATCTCCCAATGACTTATCATTACTCCCACATTTTAAGGCCCCTCTAAACCTCATCAGATAAGATTCTGTTTTCTCTAGGCAATGATCAACACAGAAACCCACAACTGGCCAAGACAGAGAGAGTGAGCGACTGTATAATGTTCAGCCCTAAAATGTATGGGAGATATTCCCTGTTCCCAAGGCTCAGGGAACATTATGGAAGAGCGGGTAGAAAGACTGAAAGAGGCAGACAGGGTGGATGGTTATGAGGAAGGCAAGGTCCTCTGTAAACAGCAGGGAAGTTGCGTGCCCTTCTGATCTCACAGCAGTTTTGACGTCATGCAGAGGACACATGGAAACCAAAACCAGACCAAACCTCAGCTTGGCCGTGGGAGGATGCCATGAAGCTGCACCCTTAGCTGAGATGCTACAGGCAATTCTGAGCTGCCAGGAGAAGACGGATCAGTTTCCTCTAAGGATGTCACCTCGGATATGTCAACCATGCTCCCACAGAAGGCCTTGCATTTAAAAATGCTTTAGCAGCAAAATGAACCTTGATAGGAACAAAAAGAATTCCTAATTGTAAGGGAAAGGAATGGGAAGTCAGTCTGGGAAGAATTTGGAGACAGAAGGTGAATACAATCAAAATGTGCTATATCAAATTCTCAAATAGCTCATACAGATAGTCTTCAAAAATTAAGAACACATGAGACAATGACGTGGGTCATATATTCCAAAATCAAAGTTAATTAAAGTGAAATTATAGTAATAAATCCCTTCAAATTATATTAATTTCTGTCTGGACAGCTGTGGAAGGATTATTATGTTCATTTTGAGATGCCAGAGTAGTGACCAAACTATTTCTTTTTATCAGCTACACAGCAAAACAAATCTTTTAGTATTTTAGAATGTTATGACGAAGGCATTGCAGTGGGAGCACAAGTTTAGTCACAATGGGGCTGAGAATCTAAAAAGAGCAGCTGAAGCTTGGGATTTGAACAATACTGACCAAATTGAAGAACAGAATTTAAGTTGTGGTTCCTTAAAGTAGCAGTTAGGACAGTTTTACTTTCTAACACTTTCTAATAGGAAAGATCCTCCCTACTTAGAAAACAAAAATGAAAACAAATCGAAACCAACCCAAAACAATAACAACAAATATAACTTTGAAATCCCGTCTCAGAAAACTGTCTTTCCTTTGCTAGTTCCTGAGGATGCCAAGGAAAGAACAGACGTGACATGACAGATCACCCTCTGAAAGAGACTTGAAAGCTTGTCTGAGCTTTTATCTGTGAGGAAAAGACTCTTTTCTACATAATTCTTTTAAAGTGGATTTATTCCTAAACTCTGAGAGGTAGGGATGGAGGAAACCATTGGCAATCAAAGATAATTAAGGATAATTCAAACCATTACAGACAAAAACAAAATCTGCATAAAAGTTAGAGGGCCTATAGTTCAAAAAACAATTTGGTTTCTTGCAAAAACCTCAAATTATGTCCAATTTATTAATCCAATTGTTCATGTTTTCATTTGAAGTAAATCTTAGTAAATCAATAAAAGAAAAATAATTTAAAAAAATAATAAACTCTAACAATTAAATCAAGCTGCTTTGTACTTTAAAGTTTAAGCAACATTCTGTGTCAATATTTGAATTTCTGCATGAATGAGAGAAAATAGTCCAGTTTCATCCTACAACTCTGGAACATGTTTGATTATATTTTTAAAATTCTGTACTATAAAGGAAGACAATTTCCTTTTATGCAGGACTTTAAATTTATTCTATCACAAAACACTTGCTGTTTCTTCAGCGTTTTCTTCCAAAACACTTTCTATTTAATGTTTATTCCCAAAGAGATAGAAAGCTTCCTTAAGGCAAAGCTATTTATTGATTTTCCTTTGATCCATAGGTTGTCATGTAAACTATGCATCCCGTCTCTTTCTCACTCACATATGGGTCTGCTGACTGGCTGAGCTCTCAGATTTCTCTGTGGTTAAGGAGAGTTATTTTTGATACAGTGTGAGATATGTTAAAAGACTGTCTGAAGTGTTAAAGCAGATATCTGGGCCAACAAAAATGAAGATCATGTTCTCAATTTTGATCCCTCCCTAAACTGCAGCCTCGGGTTCCTGGTGTCAAAGAAATCATTGTGAGATGTGAGGGTAGGTATGGAAAGATAGTTTATAACATATGGGTTATATTAATAAAGATTAATTTAAATAAAAACTAAAAAAAATCTCATGCTCCCAGTATGGGCTTTTACAGGATTTGTTGTTTTTTTTCTTTCATAATTCATACATATTGACACTTTTTTTTCAACTTTCATTATTCCGTGATTAGGTCAATCTCTGAGTTTTTTCTCTGAATCTTTGCCTGGCCTCGGTTCAAAGAAATGAATTTCGTGCATTTTGGTCATGTGTCATGATGGTCAGCCTACTACTCATATTTACTTTCTAAATCGACCTTTAACAGACAGATAAGGGGCACCAGTTTTACAAGGGGAGCTTTGTTGCTGTCCCAAATTAGTTAAGAAATAGGAAAAAAAAATTTCATTGTTTAATTAGGCTGAAATGAACAAAATAAGATGAATAAAACCAACACTGTGGAACTATGATCAATCTTTCATGGTTAAGATACAGGAGAAAATGAAGTCTCATGAGGAAGCTGAAGAAAATAGTGATAATAAGGGTGTCATGGGAATCAAATGAGCAAATGACATCATGTGGAACTGATTCTTCTGTTGACATATGCATGCCAACAGCTATATCAAAAATAAATTATTATTTAAATTTTTAATAAAATACATAAAATGATATTAAAGTTTGAAAACAGAACCGAATGTTACATAGATTGACTAAGTAAATGTGTATTTTGTTGTCAATTATAATGTACGTGTTAAGTAGAAATAACTTTGGTTATTGTTGTTGCTTTTAAAGACAAAATGTCATCTTTGGTGTCAAGATTGTGAAATATTTCTCTTCTGGTAAGAAATAATCTTAATAATTTTTCTACATAGATATTTGTTAATAAAATATTTATCACAGTGTAACAGTATTCAATTACTCTTGACAATTTTAGCTAAAAGTGAGCCCACAATCTAGTAATTAGTGAGTTGTAATTCCATGGGCTTTGAACAGTAGGCAATGTTTTTTTTTTTTTTTTCACAAGGGCAAACTGAGTATTTATTTTGATTTTTGTGATTTCAAATTATCTATGTTTTATTTGGTAGCTCTGTGAACATTTCTGGAAATCATGTCCAGCCATATTTTGTGTTATTTTTATAGAATCTAATGGTAATTTTATTCTGTGGGATAAGGGATGAAGTCGGAACAGAGCTGAGTTAAACATCTTTACAGTAGAAGATAAAATTTCAGCATTTGAAAAATTCATTATTCGTCTCCATAGCCATTCAAATAACCACATCTTGAATTACCATTCTCAGAAAAATAGCAATTGGTCATCTTCATTATAATGATGTGACTGTGGTGGACCTACATGTGCAGTATGTCAAGGGAAAAAATGAACTTCATTTCCTACAGTCTGCAGATTGCTAGTGCAAAGGGAGGTTAAAAGAGAACTAAAATGATTTAGAAGTAGTAATGAGGACACTACAAAGACCTGGATCTGTGCTCTGGAGATTACTTCAGAATTGATAGAACTTATAACCACAACATGAAATGTTTTGCTTTTAATATAGCGGTAGTTCTACAAATTTATCTGCTATAGGCATATCAGAATGTGATTGAACCAAGTAAATTATGCTGAGCACAGTTATGGGACAGGCTGACTTCCAAGAAAATATAACATCATTTTTTCAAGGACAGAAAAAGAAGCCATATTAAACGAGTTTTCAGTGATTCATTACTGGGCTTTTCATCAGCAATATGGCTTGATTGCAAACTTGGAACTTAGGGCAGAATGTGATAACTCAGCTCACTAGTTCTCGTTGTTTTCCTGGTGCCTTCTCATTGTTTTCCTGGTGCTAATATGTAAATAAGACAATTATGTGAAATGTAATTGATCCAATGTCATCTTTCTATTCTTGGTGACATTCTGGGGTCAAGCAGACTATCAAATAATTAGTGGGCCATGCTTTTGTCCATTCACATAATTTCTTTCTTTGATTTTATTTTTGTAGCCTATTATACACTGCGAAGATAGACTAAAAGGCAGCCTATGTACAATGTATCAGCCTACTTATGGTGGAAATGATGGGATATCACAGAATGTCTGCTCCGAAAGATTTCTGTTGAAAATACCCGAGCTTTTACTTTACTGATTGGGATTCTGTTTTGTGTTTTTTTTTCATTTAAATGTATTAATCTGGCCATGAGCTTTGTTAGTATGACAAAATAGTAACATATTAGATGTTTTCTTCTGTATGTGTATAATAGATTTAAGATAAATTTAACTGTCAAATTTACTTCACATTTAAGTAAAAACATAAAGTTTAATATGGTCAATTTCAGGACCTACTAGGAGTGTTTTGATAGTGAGTTCTGTTGATGTGTGTGCAAATGTTTTTGTATTAGATGCATTTATGCTGCAACTACAGATCATTGATTTCTTTCAGTTATAATGTCTATTTTCTCTGGAAAAAAATACCTTTCTCAGATGGTAAGCACCTAAGGCAAAGAAACCGTCAGAAATGACTTCCTGAAGGAGTAATAAAATGAGGATCACTGTTGTGCCTCAAACAGGAACAAAGTTTTAATGCATCAAGGCTTCAGATCTTTATAAAGGGTAGCAATTTCTATTTAAAAAGTTCCACTCTATATGCAAACACTTGTTTTTTTTTTAAAGCTTTTAAAATTTATTTTGCTTTTTCTGTTTTAATTATTTGCCTGTGGACATATTAGTGCATAACACGTATGCTGTGGCCAAGGCAGCCTAAAGGGAACAACTTACCCCCTAGAACTCGGCAAGATCTTTGCAACACACCATGTGGGAACTGAGAACTGAACCCCGTTCTTCTGCTAGAGCATCAAGAACGTTTAACTACTGCATTCTCTGTCCAGTTCCTGAAAACATTTCCAATTATACAAACGAAAGGAGGAAAATCTTGCAGTATTTTCTCATTTACCAAACTGAAAAAATGTACCTAAACTGCTAGCCAATATTTTAAAGTATCAACTTGGGATCCAGCCCAAACACCTGTGATGTCCATAGTGACAGATTTTCTTTGAAGTACATTTTGTATCTTCTCAACAGTCTAGCAATCATGTTATCATTGTTCCTATGAGGAGTGAAATAAAGAGAGATAATGAAAGTTGTACTTGACATTGACAGTGAAGACTGTCCATTGAATACATACCTTCTGCAGGTCTGTCTGTATTTTCCCCTAAAATTCTTCACAAAATAGCATTCTCTGTGCTACGAGTAATCTTGTCATAACAAACTCATAGTTTGTTAATGGAATTTTCAGTAAAGTTATTTTAGGAAGAAGGTATAGGAATCTACCTCATTGAAGATAAACATATATCAGTCTAGTTGAAAGTTAATGAATCTAATAAGGTACTTTATTAGTACCATACAACACTTTAGGCTCCTCTTTTTTGTTTGAAAAAAGGAAATGGCTTAATAATTGAAGGAAAAAAAANTCATGTGTCATGATGGTCAGCCTACTACTCATATTTACTTTCTAAATCGACCTTTAACAGACAGATAAGGGGCACCAGTTTTACAAGGGGAGCTTGCCCAAAGAAAGAGGCTGAAGTCACTGGGAATGCATTAGTCAATCACCAGTTAGTACTGCCAAGCTGGATGAATATAACAAGCTTGTCAAAGCATATGACCAATTCTGGTAAACTCTTCTATCTCCTCCTTTGTTTGGTCCTCTGGTCTCCTTGCTGCTTCCTTCCTTCTTACTATGCCCTTTGAATGATTGAAATGCAACCTATGCAATATCATCTAGAGATGATATATCTATATTCTAGCTCCTTCATTTCTCACTTTGTAGAAATTTAAGCATATGCTTGAGAAAAATACTTTCCAGCAATGTTTATAGACACTTATATTGTTACTATCCTACAACTGAAAACTGAATAAATGGTCATCAACAGCAGAATGTGTAAGTCTATATGCATACAATGGAACACTACATGTAACAGCAGGGCAAATTCTCAGACATGTAATTTCAAGTAAGAGAAAGCCAAAAAACAAAATAAATATGTGCTGCATGACTATGACTTTGTGTAGGGCTAAAAGGAGCAAAACAAATGTATAGTCTTAGATGTAACAGTAGTTGCTCTCTACTGCAATCAACATTTCTACTTCTCCCTTTATCCTTCCAAATTTACCAAATTTCCCTTCCACTCTGCCTCAAATTCATGGATGGCCTCTTTTTAAAAACAAATTGTTATTGCATGTATGAATTGTATATGCATTATATAGCACTAATATGCTATATAATGCGCCTACATAATATGACTTGTGTATCTGTTTTCAAGGCTCATTGTTTGGCATTGGTCAATCAGTTGATGTGCCTGAGAAGGCCACTTATCTCACTCATAGCTTTACTTGGTTGCATGTAGTTCTTTGTATAGGGTTGAGGCATTGTGGGGTTTTTTCCCTCTGAAGTTCGGCATATTAATTGGCGTCCATCAGCTCATGCTTGGGTAGTCATGTTAGTGGGACTTTATGGCTATAGTTTATTACAGCAAAGTCCCCGATTCTTTGCCTTTTACAGTCTTTCTGTCCTTAATTCTGCAGTCTTCCCTGTAAAGCCTTAGGTGTGGGAGTCGTTTATAAATGTATCCAATGGTACAGGGCTCCACAACTTTGCATTTCGATTGGTTGTAGTTTTCTGATGTTTTTTTTTTTTTTTAATCTGTTGCAAAGAGCAGTTTATTTGCTGAGGTTGAAGACTACAGTTATATGTGAGCATAAGGACAAATGTTAATAGATTCTTGATAATAACTCTTATGGTTAATATACTAGTTGTAGAGTCTCCTCCAATAACTGTGATTTCAATGGTAATGATTTCTTATCTAAATATCTAATACCCCGCATGGTATCCCTTTAGTTGTTAAAGGTGTTCATTATTGATAAGTAGATTTGCAAATATATCACACTTAAGGTTATTGTGCCATTTTGGTCCTTGATATGGTTTATAAGCATCAACGGTGGGCAGGATTGTTGGTTGCCTCCTCATTTGGAAACATGCAGAGCACCATTTGGTATCATCATAGCTAGTCCTCAGGGAGAGATCGATCATTCAGGTCAGTTCTAGCTCAGGGCCATCTAGGTCCTGTTTATAAAATGCCTTCTACTTTTGGAGGGTTATAAAGGGCAACCGCGTTTGCTTGTAATATTATTATCAAAATTGCTTCATCCAGTTTAAATGAAAAGTAAAATATTGACCACAGACATATTAAATCAACTAGATAACTTTTATGTGTCCCTCTTTTACAAGAGCCTAAATCCCTGTATTTTTTCCAAATTGTTTGCTTCAAATTTATTCTTAGTTCTCTCTAGCTCCACATATGCTCATGTCTGCTCATATTTCTTCCCTCATTTTCAAAATAAGTATTTAACCTGAAACTTTAAGCAGCATTCCTTTTGTTCATTAATTCAATTTGTCTATGATATTTTAAAAGTCTTGATAAAATCTTGAAGTTATGTCTTCAGTGTTTACATAAGAGGTATGAAAAATGCATTTGGTATGATATATTCTTGAAACAGAACATTCATATATGTTTCTCTGGAAAGTCATGATCATAAAATATTTTATCTTTTTTTTCAAAAAAGAGAATATAGCTTATGGCTTATGGTTACTTTATCAAATTTTGTTCTGATTTACATATGATAGACACAAAAGTGTTACTATGCAATATTACTACTGACAGGCTATTCAATAAATCCCAGATAATTTCTCCTAAAATTTAAGAGGAAAAGTACTACAGAATGGGAAAAGTATGAGTAGAGAATCAATTTTATATAAAATTTATATGAATTCTCCTATCAAGAAGATGTAAAAATAAATGGCAAACAATTTACTAGAAATCAATGTCTAAACATATTTTTCAGTTTGTCTTTGTTCTTTGATGGCTAAGTTGAGAGGAGACTTGGGGTGCTTTTGCTGTCCAAAAGGAACAGTCATTTGACAAAGGGGGAATTCTTTTTGACTATTATTCAACAGAGACCCGATGAGCCAATGCTAAGAATTTAGTTATGATATATAAAAATAATTTTCTACTTTATGCTTGTAACTTTTACACTCACCTTTTTATATAAAACTTTTCAGATACAATATCCATCTATATCTTATTAAACAAAAACGAAAATGCCAAACTCTAGAAAATATTTAGAGTGGCTCTTCTCAGATCACAGATGTATTTCTAATGTTAGAGTTTAGGTGGAGATGAGAGGGTAGAAATACAGCTGGTGGTCACTATGGGATACTAAAGAAAGGAAGGACAATAATTTGATCTAGAAAAAGAATCATTGACAAGCTAAATTGGGCCAGATATTTTAAGACAGCTTGGACTCCAACAGCCTGAAGGGGATTATAGAGTCTTTCATACACAGAAGACTCATATAAAAAAATTATACAGTGCTCTGTATAACCATGTCTTTAACATTTTAATCTCTCAGCCACCTTCACCTAGCTTTTAATGTTATCTCAAGTAGACAGACATCACCACATTACCTTCTCGAACACTGCTGTTTCTGTGTACACCAAAAATTTTATGCAGTAGGACATAAAGAGGGTTGCTGTCTGGTCAGAAGGTTGAATCTCCATTTCACATTGTTTATTCTTCCACCCATAGTGCCACTAATCTTAACCATCCTATATTCCTTGCCCCTCATCAAAGATAAAGTAATATGCTTGTGATAGATGCTATGGTCAGTATTATTTCCTATGTCATATGTACTTACATTCAATTTTCAAAGCAATTTAGGAGAAAAATATTTGGAATATTTCATTTTAATGAATGATATAGTAAACTTAGATATTAAACTTTTTCCTCTTCAAAAACCAACACAGAAAGTGCTATCAAACAATTTTTTTTGTTGATCTTCCATGCCACAGCCACATTTCTCAGCTTTAATGGCAACTACAATTGTTTGTACATTTGTTTCTGCACCGAACATATTTGTTGCTGTCCCAAATTAGGTAAGAAATAGGAAAAAATTTTTTCATTGTTTAATTAGGCTGAAATGAACAAAATAAGATGAATAAAACCAACACTGTGGAACTATGATCAATCTTTCATGGTTAAGATACAGGAG
>JAQHUG010000440.1:263341-273607 GCA_028555095.1 Dicrostonyx torquatus | reverse complement strand
ATCTAAGGTTATGACAGAATTTCTTGAATTATTTTTAATCAATATTTATCTCATTTATGGTTTAACAAACAAGAAAATACATACTTTGATTAAAGAAATATACTTTTATGACCAATTATGCCCTAAAATGCCTTTCTTATATCTCTTATTCATATGAAGTTTAATGTATCTAATGCCAGCCATAATACAAACATCTTTTTGGTACCATGCTCTGATGTACCGACTGAATGTTTGTGGTCAGAGAAATTCAAGGCATATTGCAAGATAGGTCAGGTGCGTATGTGTGTGTGCATGCATGCATGTGTATATGCATGAAGGTGTGTGTGCATTCAAGTCTGAGTTTGTATGTGTGTGTGTGTGCCTGTGTGTATGTGTGTGTGTGTGTGTGTGTGCGTGCGTGCATGTGTTTGTGTGTGTGTGTTTCTTTTGGAAGTTCTTTCACTTCTGGGAACATATATGGCCAACAGATTAGATTAAACAAAATTCATTCAGATGACAGTATGTGGGCTAAAATGTGAAATGTCCCCTCTGGGTTCACTTGTTTGAAAACATGGTCCTCAGCTGAAATGGCTGTTTTAGAAGATTATGGGAGAGTTATGAGGAACCGAACTGGAGGAAATAGGTCACATGAGATGGTAGTGAGTCTTTAAATTCCAGCCACACGTGATGATAATTCTCTGCTTATTTTCTGCAGATTCAACAAATCAACTGCTTTCATCTCTTGTGAGCACACTTTTCCTGCCTTCAAAGAATATACCTCTTTAATTGTAGGTCATCCCCTTCCACCTTTATATTGCTTTTTTTTTTCATGGATTTGCCTAGTGCCTCAGGAAAGATAGCTAATACAGAAGAGAGTAAGGAAAAAACTATACAGGATGAATAAAAGTCATTATTATACTTAGCAAATCCATGCTTCACTTTTCTATAATATCCATTTGCGTTTCGGAAAATTACATTGATTAAAAGCAAAAATTCAGGAGACTAGCGAATAATGAGGTTATTTTGAAATAAATGAAAATATTTTTCCCTGGGAAGAATCCCCAAGTTGGTTTTTCTAATTCCAAGTGATCAACTTATTCAGACACGTAACACTAAATGGATTGATTAGGTTGTATTTATAGATTTAGGTGTGTGTATGTATTTAATAATAACAATTAAAGAAAAAATAGGTCATGAATTTGAATGAGAGGAGGAAGGGTTCCTGGGAAATGATGCAATTGTATTTTAATCTGTTTTTTAATTAAAAATTAAGAATAACCAAATACTGTAAAGAAGAAGAAAAAGAAGTGGCTGAACTCTAAATGACTTCAGATATTATAACACTATATAAGCTTTCATGATGAATCTGGAATAAAATGGTTGACATTTTAAGAATGTTGAATATGTAGGTCATTGTCACAAGTGGTGTTATTGATTTAATTAATTTCAATGTTTTTCAGTAAAGGTGAAACAAAACGAAGTGAGGTGAAAACTGGTAACCAGGCCAGGCCAAAAACAAACATCAGAGAATTCTTTAACACAATATTATGCTCAAACAGTGAAATTATATATATATATATATATAAAGTTAAAATAAAATTTCATTTATAAGCCTGGAGTTTAATATTTTTATGCTGATGTGATACATTATACATGAAGCTACGAAGATTGAGATCAAGCATTTATTTTATTCAGAGTAAGGGACCATAATCACTACAGCTATTCCTTTTATAAATTCTAATTCTACCCCTCACTATGGAGTACAGCCAGTGCTTCGGACAACAATCATTCACTTTAACAAAGAGCCAGGCAAGAGCAAAGGAGGGATGGTGATCATTAAGATTTAAATTGATAATTCTAATTCATCCTCTCCCTTTGCTGGGAGGTTTTGTGATAAATACATGGTGATTCTGTAATAACACTGTCTATAAATATCCAAATGCTTTTTCAATTTGCCACTTGTCAAGTGGCCCAGTTTAGAAAATCTAGTACTGACCTCACACACTTTCTCTAAAGTAGAAGACAGGCTTTAACAAGTCAAATGTATTTGCAACATATGCTAATGGGATTGTGTAAAAAATTTACAGCGATGGGCTAACAGTTATGCAAACCAAAGAGCCACGCGAGGACTAAATCAGATGCCTTTGTGTAGAAGTTCAATAATCCTGAATCAAGAATGTTTATAGATCTGGGAGGAAAATCAGAAAATGGCTGGAGATGAAACACTAAAGCTCCCCCATTTTTCTCATCCAGTCAGAATATTTAAGTTTAGCTTTTTACAGTCTCATTATACAAATAATGCTTTATTTACTCACAAACATTTTTATCTACTTTGGTAACTACAGTCCATTTAAATTAGATGATTGAAAGTATTAATTTGCATCTGTACTTTACTGAAATCAATGTGATATAATAACATTATAATTGAGGCTATCAGAAAATTAATAATTATAGAAAATTACTCCATTTAAAAAATTTGAATAAACGATTGGATAAGACCAAAATATTATCTCGGTAAATTGTTGTCTCAAATCTATGTAACATTTATGGAGCCATCAAAGTCTAGCGGTGATGAAAACACATTGTTTCATAGTCTATCAAGGTGAGGTCTGACTTCAGTCCCTTGTACTTACGTTGTCTGTATTAAATTGGGAATGTTTGTGAAAACTTACGCAGTCTGGGATAACATTTTGAAAATGACAGTGATGACATTGACCCTATGGATCCATAGTTGCCTAACAAGACATCAGATAAAGATGCAAGAAAAATGAAATGTGATGTAGTAAGTACAGCATTTAGCTGTCTCTCTAAAGTCACTATGCATGGCCAAGAAATAGTCAAGATTATCTATATCTCCTGCCAACACCTATGTAAGACTCCACAACACCCTTTGGAATTTTCTTCTACAAAATTAGAAGAATTGATAGTTGCATATAGTCATTATATTTTAAGTGAATAAAATATGTAGCAAACTTACCAAAAATATTTATTTTTAGGATTAAGACACTATGCAGTTAAGGCAATGGAAGCCTATTGCTAATATTTAGTTGCCCTTTTTAAAAAAAATTCATGTTACATACAAACCACAGTTTCTTCTGCTACCCTTTCTCTTGCTACCCCTTTCCACCTCTCCCCAACTGACTCCCCATCCACTCCTCAGAATGGATAAGGTCTTCCATGGGAAGTCAACAATGCTTGGAACATTAAGCTGAGATAGGACCAAGGCCCTTCTTACTTCATTAAGTTGGAAAAAGGCACCCCACCTAGGGAATGGGCTCCAAAAAGCCTTTAACTACCCTGTTAATACTGAAAAAATGCATATATGTTTTTGAAATAGAGTTCAGAAACAAGTGTACATTTAGAGACATAAAAATTCTGGGATGATTGGTTAATTTAAAAAATAACACCAGATTAAAGATTTATGCTAGAAACAGTTCAACATAAATAAAAACGCGGTACAATTTTGAGCTCCGTATTTTCATGATAAGCTTAAGTATGTAGCGAAACTGGCTACTATGCAAGTAAAACGTAAGCTTGTAATCCAGTGAGTTATTCCAGACAGGAGGTTAAAATGTGCTCAATTAAATGATAACTCTGAAGGCTACAGCCATTTGAAAATACAAGATTCAGAAATGTCGAGTCTGTCTTGAGTGAAAAGAGAAAGAAAATCATCACTTTTCCTGGTTTCTACATTTAGATGAGATATCAAGTAACAGTATTGAAACTGGCCTTAAAACAGATGTGCTGGCCAACAAAACAGAAATAAACCCATGTCATGGAGAAAACTGCATTTGACAAAGACAGCAACATTCCATATTGGGGAAATTATGATATCTTAAAGCAAAGGTTCTGTCAACATGGAAATAAATAAAGATCAAGATCTTTCTTTTCATATAAGAAAACCAAGTTAGAAGGGATCAGACGCAAAGGTAAGACCCCCAAAGTATGAAGCTGCTAGGAACAGAAACAAGGCAAAGCCTCATGACATTGGGATGCACAAGCAGTCGTTAATTAATCCCTTAAAAAATCGCAGGAAACCTAAGGAAAATTAAACAAATGAAATTATTTCAAATTTAGAAGCCTCTGAAAAACAAAGGAAACCATAAAGAGAGAAAAGATGATTTGCAGAGGTGGAGAAAATATTTTCAAACTATGTATTTGATAAGAAGTCATACCAGAATACTAAGGGCAACACCTCAACCACAACATATCCAAATACTTTAAGTAAAATTAGGCAAAAAATCCAATACATCTTTCTCAAAGAAGGTATTCAGGTAGTTAATAGTTAATGAGTGATCAATATTACCAATTGTAAAAGAGTTAAAAGTGAAATTTCATTAATGCTTAACTCTCTTTATAAAAATGGCAAAAATAACAATATTGGTGAAGGGTACAGAAATGAAAACATAGAAATAATTTTCTATAAAGGTGAAATAATACAAATATTGCATATGCAGTATGGAATCTTAAAAACATTTAAAAATGGAACTACCATTTTTATACATTTAATTTCTACATTTTCTGCATTTACTCTACACTGACATCTATACTCATGTTTATCGAATAATATTTATTCATGAAAATAATGGAATCATTAATTTTTAATAACACAAATAAAGCTCACTATCCCATTTGGAACTTCAGAGCCTTGTGAATAAATAAATTAGTTGATGAATAAATAAATATGTGTTATAGGTTTTAACCTTAACTACAAATAAAAATGACAGTTTGCATGATTGTCACAGAGTTTACATATGCTCACTTTCTCTTCCTAGACATAATGTATGATTCACATGTTAATTGTCATGATAGAGAATGTTCATGCTAAGTATTTGAACCTTGCAATATTTTCTATTAGCTGTTTGAATGAGTTAGAGAGTCTTCCCAAGTTGCATTTCCTGCTAGTGCTTTTCTTTCTTGCAAAAATATTGCAATCAAATAAATCATGACTCACATGATACTAAGGGCCCTTGAGTTAGGAATGTTAGAAACTTTAGGTCAGGAAATAATTTTTAACACACTTCCTAGTGAGTCGCCTAAAGTTCACAAATTATTAAAGGAATGATTTAGTAATAGTAGTGTTTGGTTATTCACTTAATTTAGTTGTTCCTGTGTAATCCTAGCTGACTTTTAATAGCAGTTCTTCTGTAATAACTTCAGTCCCAACAGTGTGAGATTTAAGGCAACAGGTGTATCCCACCCCGCTTAGGAAAGTTGACACTTGTGTGAAAATCTTTGTCACAGAATCTTTAAAATTATTGCTTTATTCATAATCTACCACCTTAAAATTTATTCCTTTATAATTCCCAAAATGTTAAAATTTAAGCGTTGACCCTTAAATTATTCAAGCATCACTTCCATGAATTTTATGTCATTTTTATATGACACCAAGAACAAAAATCCGTGTGAAGTCACCGTTTGTCATTTTCACAAGTCTAGGACAAAAATGAATGTGCTGTTAATTATTTTTAGAGACTTGCTTTTTCTGTCCTTGTCGTATAAATTGAATCACACAACTGGTTCCCTGATATGACTAGCTTCTTTTCTTTGTTTGATTAAGGATTTATTTTACTTTATGTATGTGTGTGTGTGTGTGTGTGTGTGTGTGTGTGTGTTTGGGGGGTCTTTGCCTGTACCTGTGTCTGTGTCTGTATGTAGATGTTATTGTATGTGTCCAGGGCAGAGAGAAGAGGGCATTGGCTCTCCAGGAGCTGGAATCACAATGAATTGTAAGCTGCCTGATATGGGTGTTGGAAATAAAATTTAAGTTCTGACTGAGCACCAAGCAGGCTTAACCACCAAGGTGTCTCTCTATCTTTTACTTGATATAATATTTCAAATATTCCTTTATGATACTTAAAAATGAGTGCTGTAGGAGTTCTTTTTGTATTTCTGTTGCTTTCATTGGTTGAATAAAAAGACTGCCACCACAGAGAAACCCTGTCTCGAAAAAAAAAAAAAAAAAAGAGAGAGACTGCCTTGGCTTTGATAGGGAAGCCCTTAGGTGGGTGGAATAGACAGGACAGAATGCTGGGAAGATGGCAATGTGGCAGATGCTATGATTCTCTGGCTTGAGATGGACAGAGATTAGAATCTTCCCAGGAAGCCACGACCCCATGGTGATACACAGGTTACTAGATATAGGTTAAAGCAAGATGTGAGAGTTAGCCAAGAAGAGGATAGATAAAATGGGTAATTAAATGAATACCGTTCTGTGTAATTATTTCAAGTTAAGCTAGCCAGGACCAAAAACAGGCCCGCGGCTGGGAGCTGAGCAGCAGGATACAGCCGCTGCTCCTCATTTCTACAAATGAGTCCTGCATTCTTTTTTCTTAGAAAAATATGATTAAGATAAATAGCATTTTATTTCACTCATTTCTAAGTGTTCTACAATTGACTATTATGTACACTTCTGCTAAATGTGTTTGTACACAAGCATTAGGTTTGAAAATTTTATTTTGTTTTGTACAAGGGAGATCTTGTTGGATATATGTTTATCAATGCCAAACTTCATGTCTAACTTTTCTGGAATTGTCAAATTGTTCTCTCATGTGGCTGCAGTCTTTACTTTCCCTCAGAAGCATAACTATTCTAGTTCCTCAGAATTCCCATGAACACCTTTTCTTTTATTATAGATAGACCAATGAGTTTGTTGTGGGTTTCTGTTGTTGTGACAAACAGCATGAACAAAGGCAGTTCAAAAGGGCTTGTTTCCTTCTACATTTCCTTGTAGCAGTCTGTCATTGAGTTAAATTAGGGCAGGCTTAAGCAGGACGGGAAACTGGAGGCAGGAGTGTTGCTTGTTGGCTTGCTCTCTAATGCTTGCTCAGTCTGCTTTCTTATAGCACCAAGGATCACCAGGCCAGGCGTAACACTATATACAGTGAGCCAGGTCATCCTGTACCAAATATCACACAAGACAATCTAGTGGGACCATTTTCTCAATTAAAGTTCCCTCTTTCTGAATAACTCTATCTTGTGTCAAGTCAAAATAAAATTAGCTAGGGCATTGTGGGAAGTGATATCTCATTATGATACCTAGATTTGTAATGACTTCTGTTATTAATCTTTTCAAGTGTCTAGTGGATATTATGGATTTCTTTGCAGAGGTATGCATTTAAATACTCAATAACTCTCAAAGAACATTATTTTTTAATCATTGAATTATGAGCACCCCAAGCATTTTCTATGCCCTGTGTCAGACAGATAATTGGCAAATGCTCACCCTTATATGTATCTTTTCTTTTGTATACAAAGTTTTAAATTCAGTTAAACTACAATATATCTTTGTTTTCTTTTATTACTTGAATGCTATGGTGTTTGCAAAAGGGAATGTGATCAATGATTTGGATAAACTTCTTACAGCAAGAGGTCGTGAATGCTGTGCATAGATGCGGGTGCTCTGCACACACAGGACTCAGATGCTCCGAGTCTCTCTTCCAGCTTTAATCACATACCAATGTGTTTGAGCAGCTGAGACTCTGGGTACCTCCATGGGATTAGAAAGCAGAAAGGCAACAAGAGTCTTAATCCTTAAGGAATGCATGACATGTTTCCTCCAGGCCAAGAAAATAGAATCCTAAGGCCACTTTTCATTAAAGTTTAATTGTACTTTAATAATAGAAGTGTGGAATTCAGCTGGCTTGTTAGATCACTCATTCTCTATGAAAACACTGTTATTACCAACATAATAGTATTAAATTATATCCATATGTAGAGATATTTATTATAAACCAATAGATTTATTAATTATTAACTATTAATATGTTACTTTAACACTAAGCCTCCTGGTTAATCAGATGGGTTTTCCCATTCCACTAATAATTATAAAAAGTAAGATCTTTTCAAAAATAGGTATTCATATCTTTTAATATCATTTTAAGTGGTATTCATCCTGTTGTTATGTATGTTGGTATGCCATAATAAACAATTTTTATAGATAAATATTGTTTTTAAAACACTCACAATGCAAGTAATTCTGGAGTTCAGAAATAATATTCTCATTTTTATCAAATAAAATTTTAATTTTAATTTTTGGATGCAATCCTCTGCCTATTAACTTAGACTTAATTTTATTTATTCTTACGATGCATTTATGTTGCTTACTAGCAATTTTCATGTATACTGGCTCACCCATTCTCCCACAACCTTCATGCTTTGCTAGTGGTTCTCAACCTGTGGGACGTGACCACTCTGGGAATTCAATGACCTTTTCACAGGAGTCACATATCAGATATAGTGCACATCAGATATCTCTATTGTGATTCATAACAATAGCAAAATTACAATTGCAAAATAGCAACAAAATAATTTTATAATTGGGAGTCGCCACGAGAGAAAATGTATTAAAGGGTTGCAGCATAAGGAAGTTTGAAAACCACTGATCTTGATTATCAATTCCTGTTTCACCACACTTCAGCTTAATACATAAAACAACTGCTTAGTTTACAATCTCTTTTTATCTCATCTTGAAAATAGACTTAATGGATTTTTACTCCTTGCAACATGGATATTGTTTCTCACCATCAGAAAAGGCACCAGAAAATGTTTGACATTTATCAAAATTTTTGTACATGAGCAGGGAGTTGAAGTCCTGGAATGCAGATTCCCATAATTTGTCATTCAAAAGTTAAAAAATATTTTTACTCTTTGTTTAACCTTGCCTTATGAAAACTGCCACTTTTCAAAAATTACCCTCAGCCAAGATGTCTTTTAGAATTTGTCTTGAATCTTGGCATTTTAAAGCAATCTTACCTCTAGGCAACTTATATATGAGAACATGAATTGCTCTTAGTGATGTCAATCTATTTAACAAAATGGTCACTTTAAAATGTTTAGATCCAAACCCCATCCTCCCTCATTTCGCAAACATGTTCACTTCATTGTTGCTGAATATTCAGGTCAGACCTGAACAGCCAAACTAGAACTTGAAACATATTTTATAAGACCTAATATTTTTAGTAAAACCTATGCTAAAATCAGTAATATAATATTTTATAACTTCCTCTTAAAAGAGAGTTTCAACTTGAATATCTTAAGGGCCATACATATCAAAATTGAAAGAACTCATTTCACTTTAACTTCTGAGGTATGATTCTCCCTGCATTTAAAACTGTTAGTTTTTAAGAGACAAAATAGCTAAAAATCCTAGTAAGAGTGTACCCTTAAATTTTCGTGACAGAGATCAATACAGCTCATTTCACAGGCTAAATGAGCTAGCTTTATTTAGGAGTATAATGGAGCACAATAATTATTGTTAAATTACGAGAAGAGCCCTATTAGGTATATTAAATCTGTAGGAGAAGAGTTGATTTTTTCCATGTAATCAGGAGAAGCAGTCCAATCCAATGCCTATTTGTCAATAGCTTAGGCAGCAGAGCAATGAAGCATCAAGGCACTTAGGGAAGATTAAGTGAGGATATGGAGGTTTTATTTTGTCTCTCTCTCTCTCTCTCTCTCTCTCTCTCTCTCTCTCTCTCTCCCCACCCTGGAGGCAAACCGCTATTTTTCTAATGTTAGAAAAGCTTAAATTAACTCAGAAAAATAATCAGTTATATTACTTCTATGTTAATATTTACATATTGATAAGTTGTTGGAATTTGATTCTAGGTAATGCAATCTGTGTTCTTTACAAATGAATTCTTTTGGAAAACTACTGGGATACATGTACACAAAGGCTATGCAGAATTGACTAAGAGGGTAGAAAATGAGAGAGTAAGGAAATGGGAAATGAAAGGTTAAGCATGAGGAACCACTTTGAAAAGAAAAGGAGGGTGAGAAAGAGACAGTGAGAAATAGATACATAGAGACAGAAACAGAGAGACAGTGAGAGATAGAGACAGAGAGACATAAACAGAGAGACAGTGAGAGATAGCGACAGAGAGAAAGAAACAGAGAGACAGTGAGAGATAGAGACAGAGAGACTTAGAGAGGGAAAGAGACTGAGAGACAGACATAGGGAGAGAGACAGTGAGAAATAGAGACAGTGAGACAGGGAGAGATAGAGACAGAAAGACAGAAATAGAGAGACAGTGAGAGATAGAGACAGAGAGACTTAGAGAGGGAAAGAGACAGAGAGACAGACATAGGGAGAGAGACAGTGAGAGATGGAGACAGAGAGACAGTGAGAAATAGAGACAGAGAGACAAAAACAGAGAGACAGTGAGAGATAGAGACAGAGAGATAGAAATAGAGAGACAGTGAGAGATAGAGACAGAGAGACAGAAACAGAGAGACAGTGAGAGATGGATACAGAGAGACAGTGAGAGATAGAGACAGAGAGACAGA
>JAQHUG010000440.1:202358-233770 GCA_028555095.1 Dicrostonyx torquatus | reverse complement strand
GAAAATCATATATGGAAAATGTTGACATCCTATTCAAACATATTCTGCCTATGTATATAAAACACAGCTAGCTCAATTTGGATGGTAATTTTTGATGTTTAAAAACAATTTTTATTGTCTGATATTTGTTCATATGGGCACTACTAATACATATATATATATATATAATACATTTTAGATATAATGCTATGATATACATAAAACTAAGAATAAAATCTCTATTCTATTGGAGTAAGTGATATGGGATTTCCATCTGTATGCTATAATTCCCATTATTGAATAACGAAACTGCTTTAGATCTATAGGAGGGCAGAATTTTGGTAGGCAGGGAAAACTAAACTGAATGCTGGGAAAAGAAAGTCAGAGTCAGAGAGAAGCCATGTAGTCGCACAGGAGACAGATGCCAGAACTTTGCCTTTGCCAGTAAGCCACTGCCACGTGGTGATACACAGATTAACAGAAATGGATTAAATTAATATGTAAGAGTTAGCCAATAAGAAGCTAGAGCTATTGGGCCAAGTAGTGTTTTAAATAATGTAGTTTTGTGTTGTTATTTTGGTTCTGGGTGGCTGGGATGAATCAGTGGCCTTCTCCAACAAGTAAGTACAATAATTTTCATTGCTGAAGTATAGAAAGTGAATTCACTATTGTGTATCTATTATTTTACCCTGTTATTGTAAAATGATTCTACTGAAACCTATTCAATCATTTTTCCAAAGTGATTGTTAATCCTCCCAAAAACTTTTGTTCTCAGAAAAATTAACTTTTAAAAAGAAAGATACAAAATCATTGTGCTTTTTCTGATGATAGTTTCTTGGTGACATCTCATATTTGGAATCATTTTCTTTAGTCTCACATAGTTTGTAGATGGAAATGCTAGAGAAGGGAGCATAGCACAACACAGTGATGAGGGAAGTTTTCAGAACACCCCTTTTCAGTGAAGCCCAGTATATATTAATCAAATGCATGACATTCAATCAGTCTTTCAATTCATTTTAAAGGTGGTGCTTGAGAATTCAAAATTAGCAAGGCCGTCTATCTCACCAAATGTGAATTTTGTGTTTAGTATCAATATATCCTATGCTATTTATTGTATTTGACCTAGAACTGTTTAGATATATTTATAATTCAACACACACATCATTGACAAATTTCCCATGAATTCACTGCATATAAAATGATGGCTTTGTTTTTAATTTGGTACAATTTGGGCTTCTAATAATATGGTAACGGAACAACTGGAGTTGCCTAATAGAAATCAGATGGACTAAAGCCACCATGCAATCTTTTATGTGCTAAATGGTGTTCACTGAGAAACATGTGCATCATTGAGATAACAATGAGGAGAGATAGTCAGTATTAAATCAATGACATTTATTAATGGAAATAGACACAATACGCTCTTCCTCCAACCCTGAAACTGAATAGGAACAAATTTTTGGTCCATGTTGCCCTCTAGAGGGAATTTTAAAGAGGGCATTGAATAAGATGGTGTTGGGTACCTTTGAAACATCTGCAGTACAAATGACAAATGTTCTGAAAATGCATGAACCTCTGTTCTTCAAAAATGGCAAAGTGGAAAATACTGTCTGTTGATTAATGTTTTTTCTATCAATGTGGGGTATTGTTTAAAAGCAAGAATTGAACAAAGAAAACAAAGTCTGTGACTTCTATTAAAAATATATAACATATAAATCAGAAGGTAGAAATGAAGAATTCAGGCAATAATTTTTATTATCCTTGATTTTTTGCCAAAATTTTGGTCAAATTCATGCAATAAAACTATCACTAAAACCACATCTTTCTATAGCTCCACTGACTGGAATAATATTTAGCTGTATGGTGAAAGTAACAATTTAAAAAGTATAAATTAACTATGACTCATGCAGTCATAAACACATTTTTCAGAAGTACATTCTTTTAAATTTGTTAGTCAGAAAACACATTATGGTATTATTTATTTCTATCTTATTATATTTTACCTCAAGGTGTTCACATATGACAATATAAATTATTTTTTCTGATTTGTATACTAGTATAGATGAAATGAGTGGATGATATTACAGAAATTATATTCTATTTAAAATAATGGACTTTTAAAACAACTTCTTGGTTCCTACATTAACACTATCTTTATAATACCTAATCCAAGTCTGCAAACATTTGCTAAGATTCATACTTTTGTAGCTACGTAGATTCCCTTATTTGAAACCTTACTTTATAATTTACTCTCTTAGAAAACTAACCTTGGTTTTTGAATTGGTTGGCTCTCTGATCTACCAAGAGACATTATTCTGGACAATTCTTCAAATATATCTCATGGAGGATCTACTCAGAAGAAAAGTCTTTTGCCAGAATGGGCAGCACTATTTTTGTAGCCCAAATATAAGGAAGTTTGAGGGGTAAAAAAGGAAGGCTTTTTCTGCCCTCTGTTCTTTGTTGGTGAGTGCTTCAGCATTGCTGCTACTGCAGCTCTTGCCCTCTTCACAGCAGAGCCATGACCGATGCAACACCTCAACTCATGTGGAGAAAATACAACTTGCAGCTATCCATACCAGGAATATCTTTATGGATAGATGTTTTGAATGTTTAATCCCTTAATAATTATGTTCTCACATACACTGAAAAAATTATTGCATGATCTCTCACTGAGGGTGGATTAGTGTATAAATTAGCCAAACCCACTGTAACCACTAATTGAAAAATTCATTGATAGATTAAGTCATTTCTATATCTATATCTGAATGATAAATACAAAAGAATAAAAAGAAAATAGAAAGTCATTTTTCTTTAAATTTGAAAATTTGGAAGAAAATTGTATGCAGAACAGGTCTGTATGTATCCCAGTAAGGAGTTCTGATAAGTACGATATGAGCATTAGCCTCACGAAATTTCAGTACTGTTTAAGTTTAAAAAGTCTCAAAATTTTAATTGATATTGTCCTCATTTTCTTTAGAGTAACAGACAACAAATATTTTATATTTCTTATCATTTCAAATTTATTTAATTTAAAAATATATAGTTTCAGGTATATATTAAAAATTACAAAAGCACTTTTTAATATATTATAAGAAATGACAATAATTTGTGTGGGAGTCTATTTATGTGGATAAGCACATTTGAGTTTTATGTGTGATATATTCTAGAAATAACTTATGTGCTGTTTCATGTCCTGGGAGGTTTTTAAATAACTTCATTTATTAAGTTAGACAAACTTTAAGTGATGTTGCTAGAAGGCACATTCTACTTTGTGCCATTAAAATTCTTTATCCATACTAGGAATATCTTTATGGATAGATGTTTTGAATGTTTAATCCGTTAATAATTATGTGCTCACATACAATGAAAAAATTATTGCATGATCTCTTATTGAGGGTGGATTAGTGTATAAATTAGCCAAACCCATTGTAACCACTAATTGAAAACTTCATTGATAGATTAAGTCATTTCTATATTTTCTTTTAGTAGACTTTCTGATTCTGTCAAGATTATTCTCTAGTCATCTATCAAAAAAGAAGAATCCCAAAAATTGAGGACAAAGAGAGATGAATAGAGAAAGGGAGAGATAAACAGAGAGAAATATCAAGGAGAAGAGATTCCATTTCTTTCAATGTGCATATGTTGAGCAATACCCAAGAGATATAGCTTTACTCAAGCAACGCGGGACTGTAATGGTGGATATCATGTTATGAGGTTTCAGGAAAGCAGTGTATATAGTTTCCAAAGCCAGAAGTAATGTGAGTCTACCTTATCTACGTGTCATTATGACATAACAAGGACAATGTTTGGCACCATTTCATCAAAAATTGATTTATTGGAGAGCAAGGTGTCATGGTGCCTAATAACAACCATATTAACTCTATAGTTGATAGTGGCTTATTCACTGACTTAGTAGCCTGTCCCCTAGACAACAGCCAGAAGAAGGACAATACAGATGATAAGGAATCACAGACTTCATAACTCCCTGTTACAGGAGAGCACATAAGCAGAAAACCAAGGAAAGCACAAGATGCAGTGTTGAACGTATTACAGAAAGTGGTAGAAACATCACAATTCAGTGAGACTTTTTACAGTGAATATCATCTTAATATTAGGAAATAGTGTTTTAGATTTGAAGGATGGTTATGGCTCATAAGCAGGAGTAACAGAAGGAATTTCTGAACAAAAATCTGCAATGATCATACCTGATTGAATTTTGTGCAACAGGAATTGCCTCCAGTAGACCAAAAATGTAAAGCATTGTAATGGGTTGTTATATAAATTTTGGTGCTGGCCTATAAACCTACATACAAAACTACATAAAGACTATCATGGATATGTGCTCCCAATGTTGAAATGAAAATTATATTAAAGGTGTTGAAGTTGAAGATGGTGAAGAATACTAAGAGTGGTTTTTCTGACTGACTGCCTCTATTTTGTCGACGTGAAGAAAGCATCATTAAAACTGTTATTACTAATATTGCTAGTTTTTCCTAACATTTTAGTATAAAATGCTTTTCTATTTTTACAATTATAAATACACTTTCCAAATAGTCATTCATGGCTGTGAGGAAGACTGAAACCAGAAAAGGAGATGAGGCAGAGATTTTAGTTATGAGTTGAGATACACTTATAAACGGCAGGTTCTAGAGGCAGGGCAAGATGCTACTGGAATCACAAGCACACACCATTTCAATTCTCTACTCTAAAAATTAATAGGTTAAAGTTTTTGTGAATCTACTTATTGCTCTATCAGAATAACTTCCATGACAATAAAACAAGCTAATGGAAAACCAAAAACTGAATTAGAAAAATATAAGTTAATGCAACAGTTTTTTGTTGTTAAATCAACAGTATCATTTTTTGATGTCTCAAAATATATATCCCTTTTCTTTAGGAGATTAAAAAAGAAGAGGTTTGGCAACCTTATTTCAAACAATGTGCATTTAATATGTGGTTCATCATAAAAAACACACATTTTTCTTGACAATAATTCAGGTGGGGCTTTTAGAATAGGCTATCATTTCACAGACTTAACCAGCCTTAATTTTTTCTACAATGTATGTCTTTTAAGGACTTCTGAAGGTGCTTTGCTGAAACCCATCATCCTGCAGATATATTATACACTCCTAAAATTCACATATTAAGGGTCTACTACCAATTACTTCAAACTATGACTGTATGCATTCATAAGTTGCTGAAACACATAATTGATTTAAATCAATTTAGATTGAGCAACCATGAATGATGTTATAATAAAAGATAGATATGACTAAGAGACATACAAATAGAAGAAGAGAGCCATCTAGAAACCAAGAAGAATCCAATTATGCCAACATCCTAATAAACTTGTCTTCAGATTCATTAGAAAACAAATTTAGTTTGCTTAGACCTCAGACCTTTGGTATTTTGTCATTGTAGTCATGAAAAAATATTCTTAGAAGTAAAATTCTATGACATTTCTGTATTTGGATTACTGGTAAAAAACAATGGAGAGGAGTTTATAGATATTTTCATACTTTAAATAAATCTAAATTATATTAAATGCTGCTATTCTATTGCTGAATTTTTTGTTTTTATCAAGACAAGGTTTCTCTATAGCTTTGGAGTCTGTCTTGGAACTCGCTCTGTAGACCAGGCTGACCTTGGTCTCATATCCACTTGCCTCTGCCTCATGGATGCTGGATTAGAGGCATATGCCACTTCCGCCTGGCTTGCTACAGAAACTTTTGATTAAATTTTAGGGTAACAAAATAAAATACAGTGTCTGGTATCTGATTTTTAATTAGCTCTATTATATATATATATAATATATATATATATACATATAATATATATAGTGTGTGTGTATATGAAACACATTGATTCCGCTTATCAAAATGAATTAGCTCATACGCAGCATGCAGCATGAGTCTGAGAAGTTGCCCAAGTGAATTAGACATCATTTTCTTATTTTGGAAACACCCAAGGATTCAACATAACTGTGATTTGTTGTCACACGAGCATTTGTTTATCTTTCTAATGTCTAAAGATTTATGAAAGATAGTGACAAGATAATATGCAAATATTATAGTGGTAGTTAGAAAAAATAATTGTAAAAAGAAGGGGGTGATGTTTTCTCTTGGTGTTGATAAATATTAAGAGTATTTGACAAGATACCAATGAACTATGAGCACTAACAGTTTCTACAATGCAGGCACACCCAGTAACTCAGTAACATACTAGAAAACATTCCTTATTTAGGAGAAAAGTGTGCTCTTTGCATTAGCAACACAAATTTTGGGAGCCCAAAGCAGTTGCATAAACTTGTATTATTTATTTTTATTTTTGGAAAATAAAACAAACAAGCAAACATAATTATTTCATATATTCTGTGGTTATGGCTTGTTCTTTTTTTGTTTTGTTTTCCATAAAGGAAGCCAAATCTTAGGGCTTGATAGAATTATCAGTTGAACTGCATCTGGCTTCTTATAAGTTAAAACACCTTTTTTTCAGTTCTTGTTCACTTAGGGCTAGTCAACAATCTGTATACTATTTGCAAACGTTAATGAAGTTAGAATTAATTATTCAAGGAAATCTGATTTTATTGTTCTTAAAGATCATTCCCTGGATGGCCATATTAGTATTTGTAAAAATCCAAGCAAATGAAACAAAACCAAAACAAAACAAAAATAACTCCCCCAAATGTATGAATTTCTAGTTTTATTACTCAAGTACAAAAAATTAAAATTAGACATCAATTTGTCTGATATTTGATTATGTTTACTTAATAATCGCAGTAACACACTGCATAGTTTTAGCTAATGCGATACAGTGCTTATCATAACAGCTGCATCTTAGATGCTGTAGTTACTAGAGGCTAATGAGACTCAGAAAATCACTTTTCCCTGGATTCATTTACTCGAATAGTTTTGAGTAGTTGTGTAACTTTGCTTTTGTATCAACTGTAAATTACTTGATTATTTATATGGTGTTAATTTGAGTGGTACTCATCTATTCATTGTTTGGACATTTCATGTTTTGAACATATTCATTAATTAAACAGCCATCTAAGCAAACAAATATAGAAAAGGATAGTGATAAGGTGAATAAGGATAAACAATTCTTAAGACTAGATCTAGGAGAAAAGAGGAATTGAGGAAACAGAAGCAAAATATGCTGGGATTGTGTTTATGTTTTTACAACAAGATTTACAAATGTGAGTATATGATCTGGTTTGCTCTCTTCTGTCTCTCTCTTTCCCTCAACCTCTCT
This sequence comes from Dicrostonyx torquatus, assembly GCA_028555095.1. Classification (NCBI taxonomy): domain Eukaryota; kingdom Metazoa; phylum Chordata; class Mammalia; order Rodentia; family Cricetidae; genus Dicrostonyx; species Dicrostonyx torquatus. The sequence continues at coordinate 226,537 of JAQHUG010000440.1, read as the reverse complement.
CCCTCCTTTCTCTCTCTCTCTCTCTCTCTCTCTCTCTCTCTCTCTGTCTCTCTCTTCCTCTCCTTTTTCTTTCTCTATCTCAAGTTGTAAAGCTTCTTATCTTCCTTTTTAATTTCAGCCATTTTGAACAGAAAATCAAATGAATAACTTTTGCTATTCTAGGAAAAAAAAAAGAGCAGCTCCAGTGAGCCTGGTGAGGATACACTTTATTAAGGTAGAAAAGGTCCATGCTGCTGGACAATTCATGGAAAAGAATAAAACTTATACACATTGCTATTGGCATATTGAAAACTTATGAGGTTTGGCAATACTATATTCTAATACCAGCAGATTTCAATATCAACATTCCAACTCTTCTTAGAAAATTATTATCATGGATTTGTTGTGGAATTAAGACGATCGAGAGTGTGCAATATGGTTGAAGGTTTTACAGTCTCTCTGAGGCTTCAGAGTTCCATAGCATCAAGGAATGACTTTGGACTGCATGCTTCCCCACTTACAGATCTTAAAACATTCATTGCACTAGTATGTGTCGTGTGCCTGCTAATTATAAGAGTCTTTTCAAGTGACACACATGCCTTTTTTGCAAACTTCATATTATCAGTTATGGGTGTGTGCAAGGATTACTTGAGACCACATACACATCCATTTTTTATATTATTATTATTGCTTAATTTGTGAAATCGCAAAACCGTAGCTAGACAAAAGCCTTACCTACTGCTGCTTCAGATCCCAGGTAGAGAGTGTTTCAGAACCTCACAGTTTTCATCTTAATCTACACAGTGAGCATGGTTTAAATATTTCCCAATGCTTTTCATTAAAGAAAAAATTATTTGGAACTAATATATTTGTAAATAACTCTCCCCATTTAAAAACAATTAAATTAATGTATTTGCCTTTAAGGAATTGGACTTGTGGTTTGAACCACTGAAATTCTAATCACATAGATTTTGCCATTCACACACTCTGTGTTTAGACAGAAGACTCTACCAGTGTCCACAAGAAAACATTTTAAAACTTCATCTCCTGTAGGGGCCAGAGCCATCTAAGGAGCCGAGTGCCAAAAACAGCTGGGAAGCAAAGAGCAAGGCTGGCACATTGGCCATATGATACCACTTTTCTAGAGTATCTACTAAGGCCTAAAAAAATTAATCCATTCATTATAACATAAATACCTGGGTAGGTCTTTAATGTATTGTCACGTGATTACAGTGAGCATACCTAAAATCTTACAAATGGTTCATGAATTCCGAATAAATCCAGATACAAAGCTGTATTTTAAAAATCAAGTAAATCTATGGAGAAAAAGAATCTATTTGCCTATTTGCCTTAATATCTAAAACCAACATAGATAATACTCCAAGGTTACGTATTTCACAGGTGCACACACATACTTTAGTGATCCTTCCAAACCTGTGAGGGAGGGAGTGACGGGTGCTGGTGGGTCCCATTTTCAAGGATGGGAAAGCAGTTCTGGGAGATGTTGCTGTTTTCTTTGAATTCATTCATAAATGGTGGCAAATAAAATCATTGCTGTGGCATTTGTTTATTCCCTGTCTTTGTTCTGTCTTACAGATTTGAGTTGTTAATATGGAAAGATTAAAGAAAAAGGAACAAAATCCTATGAATATTTTCCCTTTTCCAAACAGGAAATATTTAATCACATAGATTTAATTATAATCATCAAGATAAAACAGTATATTATAGAATCAAGACCAGGAAGAAAATGGAAAAAGACAAACAAACAATGGACTGAAAGCTTAGGGGGAGAACCCCTGTGTCAGGCATTCAGAGAGAAACAACCTTGAACACAAGCAATACCATAGGCACAAAGTATACCATGAGGGAGCTTGATCCAAATCTTTCAAAGTTTTCTTTAGGAAATTATGATGTGTCTTTACTCACTAATGGAAGAAGCAGATCTTCTAATTTAAAGTGTCCACTATGTATAAAAACAGAGACAGCAAAAATAAATAAATAAAAGAAGTTATGATTTAAAGGAACTGAAAACTGCTGCTTGGATGAAGCACAATGAATCAAGAGTGACCCTGCCTTTCACATGGTGAACTTAAAATATAGCAGGGGACTTAAGCTTTGGAAATCAAAATCTCATTTCCAGTTACTGAGGTGTAAAATCTCAGGAGATGTAGGAAAGTCCCATGAAAGATAACAAATAGCCAAAGAAGCCATAGAAAACAAACACTGTATTTAGTGGGCTTAAAGGAACCATTTTCAAGTGTTTTGACTGATCTGTACCATTTTTACAAGAAAATATGAAAAACATGCAACATAACATTGTATATTAAATGATAGAGAGAAATCTAATAAACGATTTTGAGTAACTTAATTGTACAGTAATCCATGTGTAGACAAAGGTAAATACTTTTATTTAAGGAGGGAAACACTCTGCCATATATTTAAAAACTGTCCTTCAATTTTAAAGAAAATCAACAGCGAAAAGTCATTACAGTAAGACAATTAGCATGAACTCAAACTATACCTTTGGTTACAAGAAAGGTAATTAAATTACTTCAAGTAAAGTCCTCCTGTCCCCATGTCTAGTAAATTCACTGCATAACTGAGAAGTAATTCAATTTACACTGACATCTTTACAGCGCAATTAAGTCATTGTTTGACCTCCATAAGCCAAGGAGAATGCTGCCCTGTCAGAGCTAGCATTTACACTGCAGGGAATTTAATCAAAATATCCTAAATTAGCCATGGTTGAGAGGAGTCTCTGGCTTACTGGCTGTTGGTTGCTGGACTCCTGACTTGTTTTCTTCATACTGCAGTATTGTCCAAAGATGATGCTCTTATTTAATTTATGTCAAAGTTAAAAGCAAATCTGTATACTTCTTTGACAACACTCCATTGCTCAAAGATACTCAAAGGAATTATAATTTTGAAAATTCCCGAAGCTTTAGAAGGCATGATGCCCGTGCAGCACCTTTTTAGATGCAGCACTCGCTATGCACATTACTTTTCTTCTCAGGATGGAAATGACTGTGCTCACAACCCCTTGTTCTCCAGGATTCCCCCTTTATCTGTCATCACCCAGAATGCTGTTACACTTGTTCTGTGCTTTGCAGGGCAGGCAGCTGAACCACTAAGGAGCCAGCCCAGAAGGTATGGAGAAGAGAGTAAAAGGTAGGCTGTCTGGGAGAGAAGGGGAAGGCTGAAGAAAGCACTTAGAAGAATTCAGCAACTTCTCTGAGACAAGGGAAAGAGAATGAAGCTACTCAGTGCCCTCAGTTGCAAAGAGCACATTTCACGTGTGTGTGTGTGTGTGTGTGTGTGTGTGTGTGTGTGTGTGTGTGTATGTAAGGAGGAGACACAGAGACAGAGACAATAGATAGACACAGACAGACAGTGTATGATATAATGAAACTATAGTGATTTCCATTCAGTATTTGTGGTACTTTAACCTTCACATTAAATAATACTCAGTGTGTAGATTATGAAAAATACATTAAAAACCCAAACAAAAAGTAAAATGAATCATCATATAGAGAATTAAAAATTACAGACAACACTTTGAATTTTTACTGAATCTAAAGAAAAAAACCCATCATGTCTACATTCCTACTATGATTCCTTTTAATAGGAAGAGTTTCCATATTTTACAGAATTCTAAAGTTTGGAATCACAAATCTTTACAGCATTTTCACATTGAATGTTGCAAAGAAATGAATCTATAAAGTTCAAATAAATGTTTAACCAAGGTTATACTTTCAATTTTAAAATAGGTTTGATTTCAAAAGATGGACCTAGCCAGTCAAACATAAAATTCCACAAGCCTTGTTTGCTGACTCCCCTTTCCTAACAGAGCCTGAAGTGGGCAGACTTCACGGCTCATAGCAGCATGCATGCAGGCAACACAAGAGGCTGAAAAAATCTTCCAAACCAGCCCTCATGTATTATTAAAGCCAGCCCAGCTTCCTGCATGGCTGAACAATGCTGACTGTCCTCCACCAACAAATTCAATCCGCAGGCTGTCTGAATGTTCTCCAAGGCTCTGTGTTGCCTGCACATGGCAGATATAACTGGTAAAATGAATGAGGAATTTCCTATTCTTACCAGGCAGTAGTCCAGATAGAAGATAAGAATAACTTCAATAGCTGAGCTAGCATGTGAAAAGGACTCTGCTTTTCATATAACACTTATTATGAAGATGCAAATTTCCCTTCAACCAGCATGGCTCTCTGTGGCTGTTCACACACATTCCTTCAACTGTTAGCAGTTTGTGGCTTCAGTGACATTTTTTTTGTTGTTGTTGTTGAGATTTTTTTTTTCAGATTTAGCTTTGAGATAATCTAACAACCTCTCATAATTTTTCAGAGATATAGATGGATGAATATATACAAAATATCATCAATGTCATATTATTTACACATTTAAATAGCGTATCAAGGGACTTATAGCAATATTTACTGGAATGATGACCAGCTTAGTGAAAATATGTATAGTTATTGCCTTGAAATATTTTGAATGTGCAATATTTCCTATGCCAAATCTATAAAACTGACATATCTCTAGGGCAACTAGGACACATAAGTCTCAGGAAAAGTTGTGGAAGAGGCAGCTGAAAGATTGTAAGAGCCAGAGCACCATTCTTTAGAAAGGATTTGACTGATGCTTTCATGTCTGTTCAGTTGTAATCACTAACCCATATATAATGTGTTATTTATACCACTGTGTGACTTGTCTAAAAACAATCATAAACTTTTATAGAGATAAGAACATGTTTCTGTCCTATACTTTGACATTTTGTTTAAAATGTGCTGGGATATTGGGGTTTCCTTTAGAAATGGCAAATTCATTCAAGGAAGAACAATGCATCCTTGTAGGATATCACAATGATTAAAATATCTTTGTTTATCCCGTAAAAACAAAGTTAAAACCTGAACATTTTGGTCACCTATATAGATTATCAACATAATTCAAAATAGAATATATTTTTATTAAAAGTAGCTAAGGGAGGGAGGCCGCAGTCAGGACGTTTTGCATGAGAGAGAAAAAAATTAAAAAGAGGAAAAAGTGATAATGTAGTATAAATTAATTTCTGGAAATAATATTAAAAATGCTTATCATGCTATCAGCATGACAAATAAATTAATCAATTAAGAAAATAATAAGTGTAGCCAATACTAGTTGTCAGGAAGGCCTGTATTCTCTTTACTAGATGGTATTTTGTGTATAATTGGATACCTTCTCTTTGCTTCCTTTACTGCTCTTAATTCACCTATACAAAATCATTACAAGTATTATATGCCATATATATTTCAAGGGTAAATATTAGAAAATGTGGCATTAAAAAAGAGCTCTAGAGATGATGGAGGGACCTTTTTAGAAAGAGAAAGGAAAGCAAATGAGGGTTGTGAAGAAGGAAAATATTGGCAATACACAGTGTAGGCTATACAAAACTTACTTTCCAATGAGGTCCATTCATTTGTAACATTCATATGTTGGCATAATTATAATAAAATGTTCCTCAATTTAGAATATGAACTGTACATGGTTTTAGAGACTTAAGCTATGATTATCAGAATGCTGCCATCTACCTTGTCTTCTTTTACCTGGTATTCATATATTTATACTCAACATCATTCTCACACAAAGCTAACCAATATTTCAGGTGTTTCAATGCAAGTTTTTTTTTAAAAAGTATATGTTCAAGTACAGAATATATATCATCATCTTTTACATAATACTATGAATTATCTTAAAATAAAATACTATGGAAATCTCTCTATACTCTAATAAGCTTAGTTTTTCTTATGAATTGCATTCTAATTACTTTTTGATATCAGAAATTAAATCAGTATATTTAATAACTGTTCCATTTCAATTCTGGTACAAAGAAAAATGATAAACAATATTTTTCAACTACAAGCATACCTATGGGGTGAATTTGCCAGTTAGAAGTCCTTGACAAAACTTCACATGACAATTACATAAGGAATACATGATTTTATTTTTCCAACTATGGGTTATATCTTTATATCCTCATATCAACAATCTATGACAATAGTAGCTTCCTATAAACTTGCTAAATAATGTGTAATCTAACATAAAACTCTGTCAGTCTAACAAGTCAAAAATTGCTATTACAGTGTATTCTCTTTCTAGCATATCATAATATATTTCATTTTCCTTTTTGGGGCCTCTTGTCTTAGCCTAAAACACACTAAGTATTTCTTCACTATAAGCAGTGGAGTCTTTTTACCTAATCTGTCCCCCATCATTGTGTCAGGACTTTCTGATTCCCTTTATTCCTCCCATGTATGCTTATTTCAACCTGACTTCCAGCATCATCACACAGTGGTAATATTTACTAACAACCTAACTTCCATCAAATCATTTAATGTTTCTAGAACATTTCCTATTGGTCATCATTCTCTTTCATACAACATCTTCTTGATAATGATCATAGGAAGCAAAACCAAGCCAAACGATCTCTCTCTTGTATGTTCTGCAAACTCTTCAGTTGTAAAATGGTAATCTCGTAGGCAACCTGCTTTCCATTCCATTGACCTGATGTGTTCACATGTCCTGGCATTCTTTTCTTATTCCTGTTTTTATATTCCTTCCTGCTCCACTTCCTATACTCTCAAATTAGGCCTGCACTCATGGTCCTCAAATCTTTCCCTCTAGCCCAGATGAACTTTGCTTTCTTTATACACAGATCTAAATTAGAGCACCAAGAAATTACAAATATTTTAGTATTTTTAGTTATTTATGTGATACAAACTAAATAATAATAATATGTAATAATTATTGAGAGCTTGTTATGTGATAGAAGTTAAGTAAGAATTGTAGTAGATTTTATTACTATGCTAGGAAATAACTCTATGCAGAATCCCACACAAACTTTAATTGCCAAAGAAATAATGGAGAAATGAGTAAATAAATAAATATTTAAGAGTTGAAGGAATGACTGAATCTTCACTTTTAGGAAATGATTTTCTCCTGTAAATAAAATGTAATTAAATGTGCTTTGTGCGTTTATTGACCGGGTAGGCTCAGAGAGCCATCTGGTGGTAAGAGAGCAGAAGTGTATGAGAAAATACTGAGCTTGTGTTGATGCAAAAGCAGAGAACAAAAGTTGTCTTCTCCTTTGCCCAGAGTGATTACAATCAGAATGATCAAAACACAGTGAGATAACACACACAGAGACTCTAACTCACACCGGTTTGGTTGTCCATATATGCCTGGGCAGATAAGTTTTTTTTTTTTTGTTGTTCTTGCAAGAATTATCTATTTTTGCAAGGTATCAAGAGACAATCAGATTAAGAAGAATTTTTTTTTAAAAAAAATGAAAGAGGCTATAGAAAAAATATCAAGAGAAAAATGTGTCCACAATTTCAAAAGCAGGAGGCTGGATTGTGGCTGTAATGTATCAGGCTCCAGCCTCCTTCCCTTGCTGTCTATTCATTTTGAAATGACCACAGAGTCATGGTTTCCTTCAATACATAGTTTTTTCTTAAAGTTGCAGAAATACACCTAAAATTTCCCATGAAACTATGGTGACTTACAAAACCCAGGGGAATTAGTCTTAAGATGTCGAAAAAGAAAGGGTCATGGAAGAAAACAAACATTTTGCATTTGGAGTTAACACATAAGAAAAGGTAGTAAATTTTGGTCAACAGCTTGCATTTCTCTATTACTGTATACCAGGGCTAGTTAGAGATGCCCATGATCTCTATGCCTGGATGGAATTCTCCTATTCAGGGTGCAGCTTTAAGGTTTCAATTCCTTCGTGAGTCATGCCATGGCATTCAGTTGTAGATCTCTAAAAGAACTCTGAATTTGATCATGGAGAGAGAAACTGCCTCTAATTGAGATATGGTAGAGTATATCCTAAATATAGTATTGACATGGTATCTCAGTTAGGAGAGGGAAAGTGATTTAAATAACCACTTCATAATAGTAAGTGAAAAGTAGGGTTATAGAAAAGTCAACTGCCTTGTCAATGACCCAAGAGTTTCTTATGGGATTAAAAAAAGCTGGTTGTTGATATTAATAACTGAATTAATCATCGATTTCAGTCAAGAGATCTTCTAAACACATTTGGTTGGGGGTTCACATGATGAAGGGAGCAAAGGAAGCAGGTTGTGTTCAGCCAAGATACCAATTCAAAAATACATCTCCAAGGAAGAGATATAGAACTAAGTGATTTACTTTAATTGAAGATCAACATTTCAGATGGCAATCTTAAGAAAACAGAGACAAAGCCAGGTGTTGGTAATGCAGGCCTTTAATCCCAGCACTCAAAAGGCAGAGGCAGGTGAATCTCTGTGAATCTGAGGCCAGTCTAGCTTACAGAGCAAGTTCCAGGACAGGCTCCAAAGCTACAGAGAAACCCTGTCTCAAAAAAAAAAAACCAAACAAATACCAACTAAAACAATAAAGTCAAATAAAAGCAAGAAAGCAGGGATGAAGCTGCCTTCATAAGTAAGCTACATCTCTGTTTCTTGAAGCATTAGCAAATGTAGACATGCCAAGATAAAATTAAGGACTCAGTCATTATTTCAACAATTACAAATGTCTTACAGGTAACACAAGGATGCAGTCTCTTACGTTTCACATGGAAAAAGTTGAACTAGTTTATGGATAAGTCACATTGAAAGCACAGCTAATGGTAGAGAGATTATGGAGTGGTGGCTACTTTCAGGAGACCTCAGCAACAAAATGATGTAAAAGTAGGGCAAGCACTGGTTTAGAGGAAGAGGGATAGTTAGAGAATAAGGGATCAGAACAGTAAGGGTGAGTCTGATCAAAGCACATTGCGTACATGTAATAATTGTACAAAACGTTTTAATACAAGGAGACATAAGAACAAAAATAACTAAAATATAACTGAAATTCCACAGATAATATATGTCTATTTGAAATTTAATAGTGGTTAGATCCACATGAGGGAAAACCAATTAGCACACAATTGGATTGCAAATTAATTTATATTTTTGCCTCCACTAATTGTTTTTATTGAATATATTGTTTCTTGAGTCAGGGTTGTCTTAAAGCCCCAACTTAACAGAAATTCTCAGTACTTAGAAAATGCTACTAATGCAGTAAAAGTTATATCGAAATGAGTGTAAAATTTTTTATCATGAAGATGTAAGAAAAAAATTTGGTCAGAGAAGAGAAAATTAATTAATTGAATTTCCAAGACCATAATTGACAAGCTAGAAAGGCAGTATGCATTATATTATACTTGTTAGATGTTATCTATTGCTATAGAATTATGTATATTTTTACCTTGGTGTTTGTTGTGATATCCACAGAAGAAACAAGCAGGAATGTCCCGGATTCCACTAAGACACCACTTTCGCATTCCTCCACTGTTCACTTACGTATCCAGGGTTATAATCAGTTGACGATGTCACCCAGTAGCTTTGAAATTTAGCAAATTTAATTCTCTTTCAGTGTGTCTCAGGCCTATGCTTTATTTTTGCTACAGAATGTCAACAAAAGTTAAAGAATTCAAATAAAGTGTCCTATCATCATGAGAAGTGAATATCTATCAAGTCAAAACCCTAGTGTCCTTGGGGATTCCAGTTTGTAAAATATTGGAAATTACTTTTCTGAGAAAGACAAATGCATATTGTAGATGTGAGGGAAATGTATGTTATGGCCACAAGGTGGCAGAATAAGCTAGGGACTCCATAAGCACTTTCGAAAATCTCTTCGCATTTCAGTGGTTCAGGTTATCACATTTCAATGGAAAATGCCGAGACAATTGTATCATCTGCCTCTGTTAACTGTGTGAAAAGTGACTACAGAAGAATCATCAGCAAAAAGATCTGAGATGTCTGGACACCCCAACACCTCATTTCCAACCCAGCTTTGAGAAAAGACTCTGTTCATTCTTTTGCTGTTCCTGAAATGATGGGAAAACTCTTGCATAAATGCCACTAAAGAATGCTATCTTAGTTGCAACTTTAAGACAGTACTGATAGGGAGCCTTATTGCCTTATAACCTTCTCCTGTGCATCAGGCATATGCATCCTGTACCCCATTGTGTGATACATTAATATAATGCAATTACCTTAATATAATGCAAACAATAAATAAATCAATGTGGTCTTGTATTCAAAATTAACTGAAAATATGTTCAATATGTCACCAATGGCTTTATAATTTTATTGATTTGAGGAAATCATGAAAAATTCTTAGCACTTATTTTGGAATAAAACATCACCTGCCTTTTAAGAACTTGGTGAAATTGTAACTATAGAATTCAGTACAAGCTTCTTGAACTGTTATGAAAAATCAGTTTACATTTTCTTCTACAAAAGGCTTCCATTTTTATCCAAAGCAACCATGGTCTTTTATATTATTGTTTTTATGAAATCATTGTCTGGGGTTGGATTGACTTCTCTGTATAATCCCTATTCAACCCTCAAAAGATGACAGATATTTTTTCTCTAGAATCTCTAATTCACCTCATTCCTTTAAATCTTAATGCATGGTTTTCTGTTTTTATCACCTTGATTATAAAATTCTAGTTGCTAGTTTTCCTTTGTGTTTGCCTGAGAAGAACTCCTTTTCATTAGTCAGTATTTCTACTTCCTATGGAGGAGTTTGAGCTGGCAGACTTCAACAAACCCTTTGCTGGGATAGAGACAAGATCATATGCATTTTAATACTGTTTATATATATCAGTGGATCTATGAAATGGCATGCTTATTTTAAGATGATATTTATATTAAAAGATAATCATGCTATTAGGGTATAATTTAATTGATTTATTCTTCTCTAAAATTGTGAAAATATTTAAGTGATAGAACATTAGCTTTCTAATCTTTATTTTTTAAAATATTTATTTATTATGTATACAAATATTCTGTCTGCATGTATGCCTGAAAGCCAGAAGAGGGCACCAGACCCCATTACAGATGGTTGTGAGCCACCATGTGGTTGCTGGGAATTGAACTCAGGACCTTTGGAAGAGCAGGCAATGCTCTTAACCTCTGAGCCATCTCTTCAGCCCGCTTTCTAATCTTTATATCGTCTGGAAATCACGCTTATAAAGATTATCAAGTGAAATTGGAACATAGATACCAACTCAATTGTATGTAACTGATCTCGAGTATAAAATCTGCACATTCCTTTAGGACTAGAAGTAGAAAAAGACTGTTAGTAGGTGTGTAAATGTTAATGGTGATATAACAGTTGTGCTATATAGTGAACAAGAGAACACGGTGTAAATTTCTCATGAATGTATAGATAACCTACTTTTTAAATGTAGATGAGACTCTGCTTCCTTAAATCACAGACTGAACTTGATCCTTGTAGGATTTTTTACAAACCCTTAAAATTATTAAACAATATGTTTATCAAAATAAATTAGTACAAGTTGATATATTTCTCAGTTCTCTCTTCAAATATAGAAGACACACCAACATTCATATTAAGATACCTAAAAGACAAGCCTTGATGATCTCAAGCAAAACATATCCAGAAGAATGTTTACCAACAGAACTCTAGAATCATAGTTTCAGGGGCAACAGAACCTTTAGCATTCACTGAGAGAGTCCGATGCCTAGGAAGATAGTGGTTTTCATCAGCCCATTGCTGTGCTCAGGGGCATATACTTTGAAAACTTTCATTTGTAAAAATATTTAGATTATAGGACATTTAACTTAACAAATTTAAAAGATCAGCAAAATAACCTAACTATGAATGGCACCAATTTCTTTCCTCAAAATTAATATTAAATATATGACCTTAAGGGGAAAATTGAGATCATTATGATCTTAATCAGAGAAGAATAAATGGTCTCTTTCTTTTTTATTTCTGACTTGGATCATGTGTGTGTGTGTGTGTGTGTGTGTGTGTGTGTGTGTGTGTGTGTGTGTGATGTGTATATGTGTCATCACCGGACAACAATACTTTAAAATATGTGAAAATATATTAATTAAATCTGAACTGAAAATTTCTTCAGCGTAACTTCCAAATTCTGGTTAGAATGCACAGTTTATTATCATTATACTATTAACACACATAGCTACAGTACCTCAAATGAGCTACTCTTTAACTTTTCGTAAGGCTCGGATTGAATATATTTAGCAACAAGTAAAATTAATAGTTAAATATGGGTTACAAATAAAATACTATCATGAGCGTCGTATATACACGTGTATCTTTGGTTGAGATGGAGGAAGGATGGATATGGGCGCAGGGAAAGAGAAATCTTAATTGAGAGAGCCATTTTAGAGTTGGCAAGAGGCTTGCCTCTGGAGGGGTTCCCACGAGTCCACGGGGATGACCTCAGCTAGGACCCTGGGCAGTGGAGGAGAGCGTACCTGAACTGACTGATGACTATCTTGAATATCACCATAGAACCTTCGAACGGCGGCAGATGGAGATAGAGACAGAGACCTCCATCAGAGCACTGGACTGAGCTCCCAAAGTCCAGTTGAAGAGGCGAAGGAGAGAGAATAGGAGCAAGGAATTCAGGACCACGAGGGGTTGGTCCACCCACTGAGACAGTATGCCTGATCTAATGGGAGCTCACCAAAATCAGCTGGACTGGGACTGAAGGAGCATGGGATCAAACTGGACTCTCTGAATGTGGCTGACAATGGGGCAGACTGAAGGGCCAATGATAATGACACTGGGATTTGTCTCTACTGCATGTACTGGATTTTTGGGATCCTATTCTCTTTGGATGCACACCTTCCTAAGCCTGAATGAAGCTGAAGCGGGGAGGGCATTGGACTTCCCACAGGGCATGGTGCCTTGCCCTCTTTTAGAACTGGAGGGAGGTGGGGGGAAGGGTGTGTGGGGGGGGAGCGGGAGGAAGTGGGAATTTTGATTGGTATTATTTATAAAGTAATAAAAATAATTAAGAAGAAAAAAAGAGTACATTCGGGGATGACTAAAAGTGGTGAAATTTGCTTTATGAGTATTTTGTTGCAATCAAACCTTGAAAGTGAAAACTATCAAGGCTTCTGTTATCAGTTCCGTGAAAGATGTTGCTTCTCCTGCCTTGAATTTCCTTTGTAGGAATCTCTCATTTATCTTTCTTGTGCTTGGTATGTAAAATAAATAATTTTAAAAAAGAACAAAAAAAGCACAAGGAGCTTTGCTTGTTGTATATGGTAAGTATAATGGTTAAATCACAGTCAACATTTTTCTAGATTGTTAAAATATAAAAACGACAGTTTTCTAAATAAAATCAAACTTCCTTAACTACTTTTAAAAAGGTAGGGAAAATTGCAACTACTGGCATTAAGAGTGGTTTGAATACCTGTTGAGATTACATTGGTGAACGCGATTTCTGTATTTGCAAGTCGTCAGAGAAAGCTTCTGGATTAGGAAAACAGCTTGTGTCCTCTTCTCTCACTGCTGTGACCCCCAACCCTAGTGGCCCCACCTGTGCTAGCTCTGTGCCTGGTACCAAAACTCTGTTTTATTTTGCTTATAAATGATAATCTTTTGTATTTAGTTTCTTTTTAGAACTCTACGCTTAGTTCAAAGCTTTTATTCTCTAAATTTCTTTAAGAAAACTATGTAACTAATAAAAAAATGGCCTCCAGATTTTCCACAATTTATTTCAAAGGAAATTCTGAGATAATTAATTGAATTTATTCATATTCAATTTCTAGAGCCAATGTCAAACGCTAGGAGCTTCACCAAAGCAGTTAAACCCGCCTTCTAGAAGGAATAACTTAGGGAAGGGCAATGGGTTTTTAAAATTGTAAATCTTCATTAACTTTGAATATAACTGAGCAGTGGTCAGTTTCTAACATTAGGGATGCTCTACTTGCTGTGGCCCTTCATGTAGCATATGTCAGTGATATGGGTTTACATGAGGTATTTAGGTTCTCTGTGTCTTACATTGGACACATTGATATTCATCTTGTATGAAGTGCTCTTTGGTTCACTCATAACACAGATGAACAATTGCACAGTGCTTGGTGAACACATTGGATGAAGTTTACTCTGAATCTCTAGCTTTGTTATGTAAAGTGCTACAGCCCATAATAAATGATTTTTTCTTAGTATCCAATGATCTGGAAAAATGAGGTTTTTTTTCTTTTTTGACTTTATGAATTTTAATGTAATATAACTCTAAAGAAAAAAATCATATTTAGAATATATATGAATCCAATGTTAAAAATATGAACCAATGGAATATGCTTCTCAGTATTTTGCATTCTGATGAGTTGTTTGAAAGGAGGCAGAAATTTGATATCACCTTGCCATAAATTCTGACTTCTTATTGCTCTTTCAAAGAGTGAAATCATTAACCTCTGAAGCCACAGGAGGTTTCTATGCAAGATGTATGTAAAATCTAGTGGTAATTACTTGAAGAGATAAGCATTATAGATGCCTGGGAGCATATTCCCAAACCAATTTGAATAGGTATTACATTATTTAATTTTACTCAAATAAATCCATTCTGAAATAAATATTTTTTCCAACAGTTGAAATGAAATCAATGGCTCAAAGTTTTTATTTATCACCTGCTTATAATTGAATATAAAATTATATTTTCAATAAATTTTAGAAAGTTACTGAACATAACTAAGAGAATAGTTTGGTAACTATAAAATAACAGGTTATATAATTTGATTCCATGTTTTTTGTTCATTTTTTTTTTACTTGGTTGGCCACAAGTGATTATATTGTTAGGTTGGTAAATTTATTAATAGTTGAAATTTAACAAGATTATTAGCAACAATTATAGAGACATTATCATCCTCAAACTATATTGTTGAAACTAGGACAACTGGATTAATACACTGCATTAAAATCAGTGTAGAGGGGGTTATATCTAATATCCAATATCATGCCACAAGAAAATAAACAAAAAGGAAATATATTTATTATGACATGTCACTATGATATTTAACCATATCTTGATTTTGCCTTTTGAATTTCCTTTGCTAAACATTTCAAGATAAAACAATGAAATCCTATAGTATGGGAGGGTAACTAATTTAAATTTTAATTGAAAGGAATATTGATAATGTCCTTGATATTATTATGCTATCACCAAATTTCTTTGTTAGAGGAGTTGATATATTTATTCATGTAATTCAGTAGAATAAGAGAAATGTGAAAAATGAGAATTAGAAGAATTAGCTGTAGTCAGGTAGGAAGAATGGAATTCCAGAGATAAATATGAAACTCTGAACCTTTATCTGCCTAGGATTTAAGAAAACCCAAAAAGATGGGGCTAAGTAAAGAACCAGATCTTTTTCATTCTAGACTTATCCTTACAGATGACAAGCATGAACAAAACAATCTAGAAGAAATACAGTTATATGTCACAACGATGAGCAACAGGCACTTTGAGTAAGACCCCTGCTGACAGGGAACCCTAATTTGATCTTCACTAGGCCTCTCTCCATCGCTGCTGTCAGAGATGCTGTGTTGAAATTTTATGGGCTCACCTTCCATACCAATGGGGCACAGCCAGAAGCCAGTGTTTGTCTGAGGATGTGGCAGATATGAACACTTTCATGTGCATAAAGTAAGAAAATTCATATTAGTAAATAATGACCTTCAACAACCCATTTGAAAGGATAACTTACTTTCTACTGCTAAAGAATAATTTTCTGAAAAATAGGGCTTGTATTGTGTTTCTCATATTCTTATTTGATGATGAGGAATAGACTTTTCAACTACAACATGGAGATGCATGTGCAATTAATTATATTTTACAGAAGACTGATAAAATACACAGAATAACATGTTATCACTTATTAAATGAGTAAGAATAAATCAATTATTATATCCAAAAGCAATTAGAAAATTCAAAAACTTATTTAATTATTGTTTTATAATCAAAAGTCATAAATGACCTGATATTTCTCTGTCTCTGTCTCTCTCTGTCTTTTTCTCTTTCTCTCTTCCTCCCTCTTCTCTCTCTCTCTCTCTCTCTCTCTCTCTCTCTCTCTCTGTGTGTGTGTGTGTGTGTGTTTGTGCTTTCATTATGTAATTTTGTAAAATGCTTTCTGGGTAATCTTATCAACTTTTCTTTTTATAACATTGTGGTAATGTATTATTAAGCAAACAAATTCTAGTGTACAGGTATTAATCTTCAATCACACAGACCACACAGGTACCACACAGACCACAAGGGGGCATCGGAGCCTCAGAAGCTGTAATTACAGGTGCCGGAATCACCTGAAATGGATGCTGGGGGCCAAATTTGGGTTCTCCAGTAGTAGAGCAACAAGCATTCCTAACCACTAAGCAGTTTTACAGCTCCTACCTATATTCTTTTAAAGGAAGTGCTAAGGCTTAAACTACCCATTTATAACTACAAAATTTGAAAATCAGATAAAAGAACTAAATGGACAATTTTTCCTCCAAGTATTCAATGCTTCTTGGCAACAGTGTCAGCAATCTAGTTGACTGCATCTATTCATAAACATTTGGGCAAATACTTTGATATGACATTTAAATAACTGAGCCAGTTTTACAAATCTGTTTTAAAAACAGTGCGTAGAAGCCACTGTTAGGGATTATGGGTCTATAGAAAAACAGTGCCTCCAGTTTCCATAATTAAATAGCAGATTGGTTCTACAATTTGCTCTGGAGCAGTGCTCATCTGTGGCTCCTATATAAACTCCTTTATAATTCTTTATTATTTTCTGTATATGTATATATATATATATTCAGAATACTTTGTGTCTGTTCATAATCAGTGCCTTGGAGACTGTTTGCTATTTACATAATACTACATGGCCCCTATATAAAACAAGTGTGATTAATTAACCAACAGTATTGAAGGAAATGTACTTTGAGGAAATGTGCTTTTGGATTGCGTTATTATGAAAAATATAGAATTCAAAGATTTTGGTCAGCTCTAGAGGGATTTGTGGATTAGATACAGACATCTGCTGATGGAACACCTACCAAAATCACTATGAAAATTAGGAAAAAGTAGTAAAACACATTTTACAATTAGCTTATAATAAGCAAATTTACTAAAACAATCCAATATTTATATATTTAAAAATAGATCTGTGATGATGGTACATGAGCCTTTGTTATATAAAAGCAATGAAATTGTTCACTAAGCTAAAGACATGAGATGAATGCTTTAAAAACCCTTCCCCCTTTATCAACCTAGTAAATGTTCTTACTTATGAAAGAGAAACATTCATATTGTATTTTGCATTTGCATAATAGCATTTACTAACATAGCATCACATTAAATAGCCTGATATAATATAGCCATTTAACTCATAATCTCATACCTTTTCTAAAGTACAACTTTTGGTAGTATATCCTGTTGGTGAATTAGGTCGGTACGATAAATAACCCAGCCAGCTCAAGAAGAACGGGTAGATTTTAATGGTTAAAAGGGGGAAACTCACGCTACAAGAGTAGGAGGTCCGATGCCCTATCTGTACAGCGGGTACCGGGCAGAGAGAGAGCGGACACCTGTCTCCTCCCGGTTTTGCTACCTGGACCCCAGGCAGCCACACCCCAACGAGATGTGATTGGTTCATAGAGTTTCTCCATCAGTATCCCAAACTACTCATAGCAAGGTGATTTTTTTTTCTATATGTACACTGTTGCTCGGGTAGGTATATCAATAGGAATGATATAGGATTATGTCTAAAATAATGACTCCCAAATGTTTCATCAGTAAAAACTGTCTTCTTAATCTATTGGAATTTGGGACCAGCCAGATTTTCAATGCCAGTTGGATTTGCCATTCTGAATATGATATCAAATCAAACTTGTGTCAAAATACACATTGAGAAAATGACATTGTCACTTATCTTGCAATACAGGTAGAAACTTTAAGTTATTCCGCAAGACACCAAAGTCAGAGCGTAATAGTGTGGTCAACTTTACTTCCTCAACTTCTCTGTGTCTCTTTCACAAAGTGGCCACAGTGCTCAGCATAGTTACCTTGGTGGCCTAGGAAGACACAGAATCATCTCTAACTTCAGATACTTATTTCTACCATGTTGGCTTTCTTCTATGGATCCTCAGTATCATCAGAGTTAATGTGGTGTCATTGTTGTAACTAGCAAGAGACAGAATGATTGATCCCCACCTAGCTCATTGTGGAAGAGAAGGAAGGGCCCTGACTCTGCTTAGTTAGCTACATGGGCCAGTGTGCACTTCCTTGCACAAGTCATATATATTCTGGATTGTGAATCCTGTCATCATTGACTGGAAATTTTTCACCATCAGTTATCATTTATTTTTATTTTTAATTATATCAGATCCCATTTTTCTAGGAAACCTTTAGCCGAGGTTTTTTATTTGGTTTGTGTCAATTGTGGATTGGTTTTTACTTTCTTGTCACCACATACTTTCTTTTAATAAATGACACCATAGCTTCTTTTGGTGTCAGGTAATTTATAAATAAATTACAAATTTCTCTTATCCCTAAACTTCAGAAGAGAAGAAATAGTAGCGGTGGTTGTAGGTGCTCATTAAATGGCTGATAAAAGTTAATGGTACATTATCCAGCAGCTACATAAATGATGAACAAATAGAGTTATAATGAATAAACTGAGATGAGCTTTCTATGAGTCTCCACATATAAAAATATATAAACAACATTGAATTTTGGGGCATTGTATTATTAATAGTATTCCTGGTGATTGTAAACACTTAACCTCAGTTTGGGGTTCATTATTCAAATCTATTGTTCAGATGACTAGCATGACATGATTAAACACAGTGTTCATTCTAGGTAAATTAATTATATCAAAAATGACTTTACTTAAAATAGCTAATTGTATCAGGAAAATAAAACTTTAATAAGTAAATGTTCATCATTCTATGAACTTGAAATCATTGATTAAAAGTTATCACTTCTCTTTGAAGTAGTCTTGAAGGAAACAAAATCAGCATACATAAGTGACATAGCACACTCATGTCCTTTGTGGCATTACTCAGAACATCTAGCTTGTTGAGTTCCTCAATGCCCACAAACAGACAGAAGAAAAAGTGGTGTACATAAAGATTGCTGTCCAACCGTAAAAAACTAGATTCTGCCATTTGTATGGATAGATGGAACTATAGGTCATCTAATTAAATGAAATATGCCATACTCTGTAAAATTAATATTGCATATACCTTCATGAAAATAGAAGCATTCTTATTTCAGGAGACGGGTAGTGAAAGGGAGAATAAGAGGAGGTTTAGGGATGTAAATATGACCAAAGTAAATTGTAGGCTGGTGTGGACATAGTGGGATAAAACACTTTGCTGTGTGCAAACAGCATACACTGCTTTTTTTGAAAAATTTAAAAAGAAAAAATTCCCACCAAGACAGTGCTATGTAATGATCAGAGTGTATGCAAGAGAGTATGGGCAGGAGAAATAAAATAGAATTCATGGTGTGACACTCAGTTTACCTCCATTCCTATGCAGTGGATGGAGTCAATTTTGGGAAGCTATGAATGTCTTTTTATAGAAAAATGAGAATCAAGAGAGATAAAGTCAATAACTAATCATCTTTAAAACAGGAAATTATCATGGAGCATCTGGGTGAGGCTATGATACTCTAAATTATCCATAAATACAGGAGGAGGAGGCTGAGAAGTGAATGATAAAGATGAAGCCAAGAAGTTCCAGCCAGTATTGGTCTTTAAGGTGATTGGTAAACACTTGTGATTGGGCAGTCTTCAAAATTTGGAAAAGATACAGGGTAATGGACTTCCCAGGAATGTATCCTCGAAAGAGCACTGTGGAACCTTCATAGTACCTTGGTACACGATGCTAGCTGTGCTGTAACTCTTGTCACATAGAACTTTAAGTTATGAACTAACCTGGTGATTAGTCATTGAATTTATGCTCTTTTGCCTGAACCAAGATAAGAAACACATATACCTACTGTTTCTATACAAAAATAGTTGACACAATACTCAGAAGTTCCAATGATCTTCCTAGAGTCCTTTCTCCGTGACTAATTATTTTCAACATAGATCAGTCATTATTCCTTTTCTCGGGTAATTTTAGGAGGGCAAGACCTTTTGAGAATATTGCTGTGCACAGTCTCAATGAGAGCCTGTAAATCTCCATAACTGTTCAAGAAGGAACGTACAGGTAAGTGCTTCTTTGTGATTTATCCTAGGTAGAAAATCTTAATCATTTCTTCTATGCCAAGTGCTATTATTTTGGATGGATTTCAAAAGAACTTACCATCCAGCACATTCATGGACAAGTTCTCTGCCTCGGGGAATGTTGTTCCCTCATCAAACAGCCAATCCAACTATTGGCAGATTTATTAAGGCTATTTTAAAAAATTAAGCCACCCAGATTTTCTGTCTGCAAATAGAATTTGAATCTGAACCTGCAGGCATTCACCTGACCTCCCCTTGAACTGCTATGGAGGGCTTCTTCCTCTCTCAAATGCATTTGCCTCTTAGCTGTGCATGTAGATGGCTGCAACTTTATCTCTGCCATGCAGGAGTGGCAAACCTGTGCTGCCTTTGGCATGTGATACTCATGATCTGCCTTGTTTATGCTTTTCCTAGATTAAAGCAAAGGCAGACCATCTTTATATCATTTCTTTTTGATAACAACACACAAAGATAATTCCCAAGACTCTTGAATCTACCACTCTGCTTCAAATTTAAGAAAAGGGTTAATTGAACCTTTACCAGTAAAACATCCTTTTGTGACATCTGTTCGCTTGGGATAGAATGAGAATTTAAATGGTGTCCAGTTTGTAACACTAAGATATTAATGGAGTTCATTTGCGATATATTTTAAAAGAAGTACAATAAGAACTGTTTCTTTATTGCCTGAAATCTTGTATCCATAGAAAGCTGTGGATACCTCTCCTAAAAAGTAGATGTAACTCTTGTCTCTGTTATCTCCATATTGTAATTTAACATGGGATATTGAGTGAAATGAAGGTGAGTGTGACTGTGGCATCTTAAAATAATTCAAATATAGCAGGTACTGATTTTCTGTCATATTAAACAACCATTTCCCCCTTAGTTTTGGAAACAGAGCTCATCTGCAATTACTGAGATTATGCATAGCTAATTGCTGTCCTGCTCTTTGGCAGTAAGGTAAGAAACATGGTATAATATAAGGAAGGGGATTCTCAAACAACATAGTGGACTACTGAGAAATAAATTTGCTCAAATAAGAAAAAATGTCCAGGAGATTTACTCACTGTCATTATTAACACAAATGTTGACATGTAAAGCATTGATGACTGGAGTTATGGCCGTCATCTGTGACCACACTGGAAGGTTATGTAAGACCCAGGAGCAGACTGTGGTCCTAACTCTCATCTCTCTCCATCTTTGCTGCCCTTCTTTATATTTTTGCCTTGTTAAATGGTAATAAATTTAATTCACTGACATTAAATAACACTTTTCACACCTAGATTCTTCTTCATCCTAAAGATTAATGCCCATCAACACACACACACACCCCACACTCACACGCATACACACACCCATATATATTTCACATGAATTCAGTTGGTTACTCAATATTTTAAAGTAACCTTACATACAACTTAAAATTTAACACAATAACCTATGAAAGAATTCCTTTCCTTTAGAGATTATTTCAAAAATAAACCCTACTTGAGGTGTTTATCAGAGAGTGGTTTGCAGAACAACATGTGTGAATGCATACATACAAACACACATGTATTGGGATACACCATTCTGGTTTGTCTCAAGTGCTGATTCATCTTTCACAGCTCTAGAACTGATAACATGCATTCACATTTTATGACCCACTTCTGATAGAGCAAATTTTATCCAGTTACTTACCTCCTATCAATGATTGATGATTTTTTATTTTTTCCTAGAGAAAATATGGGAATCAGTTATATTTGTTTAAAATTCTATTGGGATTTCCATTTGTATCAGATGAAACTTGCCTATTACTTTATGAAATGTTAATCTACTTAAGCAGTAATTATAAAGAAATAATAGGTTGCAAAGCATAAAATGTAACAATCTTAACATCTTTGGTGAACAGTATTTTTCCTTTTGAATAGTTAAGAGTTTTGTGTCTGAAAGACTATATATACATTTAATATATTTGTTAAATTGAAAGGTAGATGAATTGATAATGTTTTTCAAATTTCTTCCAGATAATGTTATTTAATTCTATTCTTAGTATCATATAAATGCCTGGTGATACAGAAATGTTTTACAGAAAACATTATAATGATAAACAATTGTTAAATTTAACTCTGCTAAAAACCTTAAAGTTCCATTTACTGTTAATTTATACGGTCAGGAAAACAAATGCCCTACCCCAAATGGGTTGCATTGTTTGTGCTAATCTTATTTATTCACTTGATTCTTTGTTATTAACACATTCACTGTTGTCAAGCACAATTCAGAGTATGTACTTCACCTTGACACATCGCAGATAGCAAGGATATGTGGTGTACTGAAGACTGCTCATTTAGATTACTATTGTTCATGGATGTTGTTTTCCCTACCTCTGTATACTAATACCTCATTATTATCCTTATTATTTTAGAAAGCATTTCTCTCAGTGCTAAAAAGAAATCTCCTGCTTCTCTTACTGTCTTCTTAGAATTCTGTGTAAATGCCATGCTAAATTTTAGATTTTGCAATCTCTTTAATCAGAAGCAATGGAATTAGACAGCTGTTTGAAACTCATGCTAAGATGTAATTAAACATCTGATTGAATTTCTGTATACATCAGATAGCAGAGGCTAGTATCTGTGCATGAGTTAAGATACACACACACTTACTACAATTTATAAAAGACTCCTGTGACAAAGTGAGGGGAGGTTAGTATCTATTTTCTATAATAATAATCATTTCGAAAGACAAGTCAATTCGTTCACATATGCTTTGTCATAATAAGCAAATCATGTCAAATAAATTGTAAGTTGAAACACCTTTATACCTCAGTGTAAGTATTTTTCTGTCATGGAATCTTTTCAAGAGGATCTAAACTTTAAAATCAAATAATCTTGTTTTTTTTTTTTTATAACTTTTCTTAGTGCTTTCTTGTATTTAGAGTAAGGAAGAAAATGCAAATAAATGAAGTGTGAAAATAAATTTAAGTTGTGCATACATACTATTTTTGGATATATGCAATATAACATTTTAACACATTCAGATGAACTTGGAAAATCCATAATAATTATAGAATGAGTCAATTTGATTTCAGACCTTTCTATAAAACATTAACATTCTTTGCATTTTAAGTTTGTGTTTTCAATGATGAAGATGAAAAGGCCAAGTATATATTTAATATTATAATAATATTTACATCAAATGTTTTGATGCCACATCACTCTTAGAAAAGCCAAGATTAATTTTTAACTATTTGCAGTTTAGAAAAAATAATTAAATGTTCTAAATCTTTCAGTTTTATCTAAAGATTTGCATAGAGGATCTTACCATTAGCTCTATTCATTCCATATTACATAGTGAACAATTTTTCATGCTTAATGAGAGGATAAAATACTCCACAGCACATGTGCCCAATTGTGCAGTGAAATTTTATTTCCTGTACTTCTTCAGTGTAAAAAGTGTCTATTAATCATGTTGATTTTATGATGTGTACTATTGCCCAGAGGAATTCTGCAATGATCCAAAGACTAATTTTTCATGCAACATGGAGCTGGACTTGAATATAGGGTTTAAAAGTTGTAATAATTCTTTCATAAATATAGCTATTTTTCACAATTTCTTAACAGTTACTGTAATTCTAGTAAACAAGTCAGAGTTTCCTGATAAGATGAAGAAATTCTACATTTAAGAACATTGAAACTAGACATACAAATGATATTCAAGGTCTAATACAGCATACAAGTAGATAAAATAATTAAAACAGAATAGGTGAAGACGTTATGTATGAATATACATCCTATAGGCCAAGAAAACAAAAATTCAATAGTACTTGAGCAACATTTTGATAAATTAATTTCCTTTTAACATAGAATTGTTGTGGCTATATATATTTATTGAATGTAAGGTGAAAAAACTATTCAAACTGTCATATAGGTTCAAGTGACAAAATACAAAGTAATTTCACAATTTTATGGGCTACATTCAGTAGAAGGGAGAAAGGAAGAACCGGGGAGAGCCTGGGGTTGTGGGACGGTGGAGATCGAGGAAGGGTGGATATTGGAGAGGGGAATAAGATATCTACATTAGCAGGAGTCATTCTAAGATTTGCAAGAGACTTGTCTCTAGAGGGGATCGCAGGTATTCACAGGG
>JAQHUG010000440.1:158232-190384 GCA_028555095.1 Dicrostonyx torquatus | reverse complement strand
ACTGGGACCTCCAGATGTTTCTGCTGGGACTAGATCAGGGCCCTCTGAGGCTCCAGGATCTCAGAGGCAGAAGGGCAGAGTTGGTGGATGTAGCACTGTGGTACAAATAACCCCTGCTTCCCTGCACTCACTCCTGGAGAGCCTGCTGCTTTGTGAGGTCCTAGGACCCCACAGCTGGAAGGGGGAGCTGGGCTGGGCTGGGAAAAAATCCAGTCCCGGGCAGGGCCCTGCACCCAAGTGACCAGAGAGTTTAGAGGAATAGAGTGTCCCTGCACCCCTTTCCGGTCTGGGTGGGCCCTGTGTTAGGACTGACTTACTCCTCCAGATGTTTCTGCTGGGACTAGATCAGGGCCCCTTGATGCTCCAGGATCTCAGAGGCAGAAGAGCAGGCTTGGTGGATGTAGCACTGTGGTACAAATAACCCCTGCTTCTCTGCACTCACTCCCCGATCCCCAGAGCCTTAGCCCTGGAGCCTGCTGCTTTGCGAGGTCCTAGGACCCTGCCGCTGGAAGGGGGAGCTGGGCTGGGCTTGGAAAAAATCCAGTACCCGGGCAGGGCCCTGTGCCCGAATCTTACACCTTTTTCATAGGTCTAAAATGTCAGAATCTTTTTGACCTTGAGGACTTATGGGTGAGTCTTTATATCAAGAATTTTGAATTGGAAACATAAATGGCATTGATCATATTGATGTGACAGTTCTATATTGCACAGTTATGGACATATTAATTTACTATAAATCAGAACATTATGTAAATGTTTTAAATGTTACACATTGATACATTACTATTTGGATGACAAAACAGTATGGCTATTAAGAATTTTTGCTAACTTTAAAGACAATTTCAATAACATTTAAGAGAAAAACTTAGCATACACTTGGTAAAAAATTCTGATAATTGTGCAGAGATTCTGTGGGACAATGGTCTTATACCCTGTAACTTATATTGTATTACTTTAATAAAATGCTAATTGGCCAGTAGCCAGTCAAGAAGTAGAGGTGGGGTGACCAGGTATGAAGTAGACATAGGCAGGGTGACCAGAACTGGAGAATTCTGGGAAGAGGAAACACTCAATCTGCAGTTGTCATCCAGACACAGAGGAAGCAAGATGAGAAAGCCATATTGTACCAAGAGGAACCAAGCCACATGGCCAACACAGACAAGAATTATGTGCTAACATAAGTTATAAGAGTTAATAAGAAGCCTGAGTTATTAGGCCAGCCAGTTTATAATTAATATAGACCTCTGTGTATTTTTGGGGGGGACTGAACGTCTGCGGGACTGGTCAGGACAGAAACCTCTGTCAAAAATTAACACGTGTGTACAGCTATATCCACATAAAACCTAAGCTTAGGAAGTAATTCTACACACACACACACACACACACACACACACACACACAGAGTTAAGCATCCCTTCTTGATAGTGACAGCAGCATTTTCTCAGGTGAGCTCTGTTTGCTAGATGCAAGCAAACATCATTTAAAATTTCCTGACTCAGAATTATCTGCAAAAACCTTGCATCTCTTTAAGAGGCCCTACCATGACACTCTTAAATGGTGTTGATGAATAGTTGATAGCATGCTTCTTGGTGATGACATGGATCTTGAAACTACATAGAGTTCTGGCAATAAACATGGCTCCTGCCAGTACTTGGGCCATTAAATTAGGCTCTCATAAACCTAAGGAATGGGGTGAATCCAGCTCTCAAAGTCAAAGCTTTAATCCTAGCCATTTGCTTAGCAAATTAAAGACTCATGTGGTCAGAAAAAGAGATATAGATGCAAAGACCAAGAAAACCTCTAAATGTGTTAGAGTGTATTTAAATACACACACACACAAGTCATATATATATATATATATATATATATATATATATATATATATATATATATGCCTTGGGGAGAAAAGAAAAGGATAAAGTCCAGAGGTAGGGGGAGGGAAGGAGAGAGAGAGAAGTTGGGTGTGGTAGCATACTCTTTTAATCACAAAACTTGGGAGGTAGAGGTGGAGTAGGAGGGTTCATCTGTATTTCTGTGCTTTGATTGGTTAAATAAAGACTCTGCTGGGCTTGTAAGATAGGTCAGGCCTTAGGTGGGTGGAGTAGACAGAACAGAAGTTCTGGGAAGAGAGAAGGAAGTGGACAGTCGCCATGAGGCTCCCTATGCAGATGGATGTATCTTAGAACCGTCCTGTAAGTCACCCACCTCGTGGTGACATACACTTTTATAATGGGTTAGTTTAGATGTGAGAGCTAGCCAAGGAAAGGCTGGAGATAATGGGCCAGGCAGAGTTTAAATGAATACCGTTCTCATGTGGTTATTTCGGGCATAAGAAAGCAACCAGCAGCTGAGCGGGCCAGCAGCTGGGGGCTGGGAGCCAGGCGCTGGGAACATAACCCACACCTCTCCCCCACTTACAACATAGAGGCAGACAGATCTCTGTGAGAACAGTCAAAGATACACAGAGAAACCTAGTCTCAAAAAACCAAAAAATAAAAGATATATAATTTTAAATAAAGCAACATAAGATGCAAAATACACAGAAAGTCTGGATGCTGGATGCTATTATGTGTGTCTTTGAATGGTTTGATGGCTGAGGAAGGAACAGCAACTGCTAAAAAACATTTGATTACAAATGCTGCTGGATTATACAACATACATATTTGAAAGTGTTTTAACTTCACAATTTAAGTTCAAAGATATGTTACTTTTGATAAGAGGTTTTGCTTTTGTTTCCATGGGAAATGAGAGGCTGTGGATTCACTCTGAATTAAGGAAAAAAATCAGATTTCATCAAGGGAGACCCCCTTGGGCAAATGGCCCAGATGTCTGAGTTCTTTATCCATAACAGTTTCAAGACTGCTGGTTGAGAAAATCAAGACTCACAGAATACTCCAGTCAGGACTTTATCATAAACCTAAATTTTCTTTAGGTCCCCATAAAATTATCAGTGTCTCCAATCAGCAGGAAGTAGCTTGACAAACTATGCCCACATTTCCAAAAAATTAATTATGGATATTTTTCTTTGTTTAGAGTGTTAGTTACAGTTGTATTGATAATGGTCAGGAAGAAAGCTAAATAAAGGAGATTAGATTCAGAGTTCTTGTTTTGAAAACCAAGGGTGGGGGAAGTGCTGGAGGACAATGTGCTTATACCCTGTCAGTTATATTGTATTGCTTTAATAAAACGCTGATTGGCCAGTAGCCAGGCAAAAGTATAGGTGGGGTGACAAGGCAGGAAGTAGAGGCAGGGTGATGAGAACTGGAGATTTCTGGGAAGAAGAAAGACTCAATCTGCAGTCATCATCCAGACACAGAGGAAGCAAGATAAGAATGCCTCATTGATAAAAGGTACCAAGCTTTATGGCTAACAGAGACAAGAATTATAGGCTAATGCAAGTTATAAGAGTTAATAAGAAGCCTGAACTATTAGGCCAGCCAGTTTATAATTAATGTAGACCTCTGTGTGTTTCTTTGGGAATGAAAGGCTGTGGGAGTAGGACACACAGAAATCTCTGTCAACACAGAGAAAATAGAAAATCATTAAGGTAAGCATGGGTTAGAAATAGAAATCTTGAAATTTGCAGGCAAATGGATGGAGCAAAAAAAAATCATATTGAATGAGGTAATCCAGACACACTCATAGGTTATTTTTAAACAAGAAGCAAAGAAAACCAGCCTACAAATCATAATACCTGAGAATCTAGACCACAATCAGGACCCTAAGACAGACATACAGGAATTTAATCTACATGAGAAGTAGAAAAAGACAAGCTCTCCTGACTTCTTTGCTCATCTTCTCCCACCTTCTGCTCTTCAAATGCACCTTGGGAGCTCAGACCTTAGCTCTGATGTGTATATGGGTCTCTTCCTCTATCTCCATCCATTGGATGAGATTTCTATGGTGATAAAGATATTCATCAATATGACTATAGGACAAGGCTAGTTCAGGCACTCTCTTCTCTGCTGCCCAAATACCAAGCTGGGGACATCCCTGTGGACCTCTGAAATCCCCTCTAGAGCCAAGTATCTTGCCAAACCTAAAATGACACCCTTAAGGTAAATAGTGCTGCTTCATTGTGAATTACATTCGTAAACCATCAACTAGTGGAAGTATTCCAATCATAGTGAACGGATTGCTGCCAATATTGTGAAAGACTATTCCCTGTAAAAGTGTTACTTCCACCCCCTCTTGCTCTTTCTTTTCAATTACAAAGGGGGATGATGCAGGATCCTGCCCTCCACTTCTCAGCCTCAAGAACAATGAGACAGTTTGTTCTTGGTTAATATAAATTACTCCATCGATTCTATTCTGGCACAGCAGCACAAAAAATGGATCAAGACAGACTTAATAAAATATATTAACTTTACAGTTAAAGAATGAAAAACATTATGACACCAAACTACTGTAGGTTTTATAGAATTAAAAAGGGTGCCTATGATTTTGAGTTTCTTATTCCTGTTCAAACTGAGAGACTGTAAACAACTTTTTCTTCAGTGAAAATAATAAAGATCTTGTAGATAGAGGGAAAAGAGATACAAGGTTAAACTAGGCACAGATATGTTGCTAAAATTTTAGATTTATCCCCTTGAGTTCATGTACCACTCATCTGCTGCCAGCAAAGAAAGTCCATATGACTCTGACAGCCCTAGGATGTTACTTCAACTTATCTTCATCTGCCAAAATATACATTCAAATTTATATGAGTCAAGAGAGCAGAGAACCTTGTGAAGAATGATTTCATTGGGCATTTTAACTCATGCAGACAAGGCCTCACAAATCATATGCTTTACATATCAGTAAACTGAAGACACTCTACGGTAAAATATTTAATTGTACTCACATAATCTCCTAAGACTAAAATAATAAGGCAATTGTGGGAGAAACTAAATCAAATCTGATTTGACTTAGGCCCACTTCATGAGATGGAACCCGTACTGGACACTGATTGGTTGACCAAGAACCAGAATTTGGATATTCCAGGGACGTAGAGTAAAACCAATTAACACTGGTCTAAAAAAAGTAGTGATAAAATGACTCCTAATGATATTCTTCAATACTCATAGATCAGCGCTTTATTTGGCCATCAGCAGAGAAGTTTTCTCCTGCAGTAGATAGGGACAAATACAGGGACCCACAGCCAGACATTGCAAAGAAAGAGGGAGACCTTGGAACACTCAGCAATTAATGGTGTGTTTCCACCAAATCTACTCAGATCTAAGGGAAACCCACAGAAAAGGAGGCCAAAGAGTGATAGAGACATAAGCAATTGAGGACACCAGAAGAACACAGACCTTTAAATCAACTGAACAAAACTCATAGGAATTCACAGAGATTAAAGTAGCAAATTCAGGATCTACAGGGATCTGCACCAGTTCTTTTGCCTATATGTAAGGCTTTCAGCTTAGTTTTTTTTTTGTGGGACTCCTGACAGTGTTAATGGTCTTTTCATTTCTATTTGTCTGTCTTGTCCAACTCCAGTGTGATTTTTTATTTATTATACTTTATTTTGTTAAACTATTACTATTTTTAATAAAATTGTAAGGCAACGGAGGAACTCTTAATCTTGTAGCCCATGATGATTCCATAGAACTATCTAGAAAAATGGGCTTGAGAATACTTTCAACAGAACAATAATCAGTGGTAAATGAGAAGAAAAGCATCTTTTTCTTTAATTTCAAACTATAGCCTGACTGAAAAGACTGCTTCAAGAGAAAAGCTCTAAGAAAATGTCACCTAAGATGTATTCCCCAGAACGGCAATCATACTTCATTCCCACCTTCCCATATATTAACTATGCGGTTAAAATAGATCAAGATGTAATAAACCCCATGTTTAATATTCACCGTGAATATTAAGTTTAAACAGCCACATGTTTATTAGAATCATTATTTTCAATTTCTCATGTGGGATTCAATGTAATGCTATAAAATAAAGCAACACTTCTCTGCTCCATTGCATGTAATATAGTCATTAATTTTATTACTAGATTGCTTTCTATACATTTAATATGTTTAAGTTGGATGGGAATGTAATGAGAAGGCTGTCATTACACAGAAATTTAGAGATGCAACCTTTAGTTTTTATGAGATGGTAAGTTCACAAATTTATTAGGTAGAAAAGTGTGCATACATTTTCTAATATATAAAGGATAGCCATGTGGAAATTGCAATATTTATTCTAAACTGAAGTTCTGTGAACCAATAACATTAGTTTTTTAATGTAGTAGTTCAAGCTAACACATCACTAGTTTGACATTGCTTGATAGTTGGCAGCTTTTGAAAGGAATCAGAAATAGACCACTTTGTTTGTTAGACTTCAGTTCCATCTGAGGTCCATTAACCCCTAAAAATGTACAGTAATCTTGTTAGGTGTATTTTATAAATTTTCCCTATGAAATTTCTTATGATTTATGCATTTGTTAAATTACAATCAGTATTTAGTTAATAGAACATCAGTGATTAAGTATTAGAGACACACAATAAAATATTTTCTGTTAGGATCATTATGGCTCATATCAATGTATTGTATCCATCAAAGTAATGAATTATGTCTTCCTTCCAATTGTTGCAACCAATGAGAGCGACTGCTGCTTCGATGTGTGTGAAAGTTCACTTCAGGAACAAACTGCTCTAATTTCACAGTAGAATCTTAGAAATGTCTGAATGCCCCACTAAGTGTATTTCACATTTGCGTGAATTCTAGAACACCGTGGAATGTAATCAAAATGAGATCTGACACTTCCATCTATTTGTTGTCAGAGTGGGTTTTAGATGTGAACAAACTGGAAAATTATTTATTCCACAAACAAGAGTCAATTTTCTCTCACACAAATCCTAAGAATAGTTCTCCTGAAACACTGTCCTCAATATTCTATTCCTTTGGGAGATTTATTTTATTTCTGACTATTCTGACATGGTCATACCACATAAGTTCATGGGATACAGGGATTTCTTTGCGTATGATTTCTTTAAAAAATTGCACTGTTTTAGGTACTAGAAAATATATATAATGTTTATGCAACAGTGTTTCTAATCCTCTTCTGTGGTAAAATGTGATAAAAATTTGTTTATTAAGTGATCACAATCGCCTTGGACAGTGTGTATGACTATCAATTAGACATCCTTAAGTTCTTCCGAGCAGGATGGGAGTTGCTATACAAAAGCATTTTGAATAAGAAAGTATTGAACTCAAACAGTTAAAACCAAGTAGCATAAGGCTTCAAAAGAGTTTCATTTTTAGTGTTAGGAAAAAAGCATTCATGACTTCCTAATACTATGAGTAGTTTAAGCTAATTTCACATATAGTGCTAATTTCTGAAGATTCTCTAATCAATGCTACTTGCATGCCTGATGTGTGGATTCAACTTATATTTACTGATAATTTTCCTT
Source organism: Dicrostonyx torquatus (assembly GCA_028555095.1). Lineage (NCBI taxonomy): Eukaryota > Metazoa > Chordata > Mammalia > Rodentia > Cricetidae > Dicrostonyx > Dicrostonyx torquatus. The sequence continues at coordinate 182,993 of JAQHUG010000440.1, read as the reverse complement.
CTCACTGAGTGGGCCCGAGATAAGTCTACGAATCTCTGGCTATTTTAGGTAAGGTAAGCCTCATGCTACATAACTGTTTTCAGTTTTACAAACAAAAACATGAATTGACTTCTCATTATTTATTATTAAAAGTTATTTGATGCTGATAGTGAAGAGGTAATCACTAAATTTAGTAAATACAGCAGTTTTGAGTCCAGTTCCATTATGTCATGTTTTTTCCCACCTATGTATTTTAAGCTTATCTTACATTCATCTCGGTAGTTTTGAAAATAATCTATATGAAATCATAAGCTCAAAATAATCTACATATCCATATAGAGTTAGAGTTTTTTTCAAAAAAAGTTTTTTTTTCCCAAATGCATTTCTTTACTCTTTGCCATTGCATAAAACTTGTTAAATGCTAATGACTTTAGGAAGGCCAAATGAATTTTACATTATAATTTGTAAAGTTTAGAATTATATTTCTTTCTAAATAATAGAATATTATGGGCATAGGCATTGTACACAAAGAACGCTTTCAAATTAAAAAGCAAGATTTTTTCTGGGCATCACAAAGAAAAAAGGGTTAAAAAGAATGTGAATATTTAAGTAGCAGTTTAAAGGATAATTACACTTTATGCATAAAGTAATGGAGATGCACAGAGGGGATCCTTAGTGGTGTTAGTAAAATTGGCGAAAATCATGGAGGCAGAAAGACACGGTTCATCTATGGCTAATCGTGTATGCGTACTAAAAGATAAATCGGAATAGATATATTGACTAAGAATGCAGAAAAATGTAATGATGGGGCAAGAAGAATCAAATTATTTACAGGTCAAAGGGCTGAGAAAAAGACTATTGAAGTAGGCTGTGTGACCACGAGATAGAATATTGCATCTGAAGTCCGAAGATACAGATAGTCATAGTTCTTGAAATGACAAATCCTTAACCTGTACAGCCTTCACTAATCTGTAATCATGGTCTCACTCACCATTTCCTTAATAAGCAATTTGGAAAATAAAATTTGGGGACAATAGCAGTGAACAGGGCATACGGGAGACACATATTTATTTAAAAGGCAAAACAAGACGAATTTTTCATAAGCTTTGGAGCAGCAAGTAGAGAACATATTTTAAGAAAAAATATAAAAAAATGCACTAGTATTGAGAATCTTCAAAATTTTTGACTTGTGGTCAATTTCATGAAAGGTTTGAATGGCAACTTGTTAGTATTGAGCTATGTTGTTTGCATATTTAAGACAATGTCTTAAATACTAAAAAATCTAAATCAGACCATAGTAATCTGCTCAGTGACCAGTGGATGCTGGTCACTGTCAAAGCTCTGCTGTTCTCTGTTTTTGCCAGAGCCATTTCAACCAGTCTGCACACACATAGGCAGCCACGGAGAGGCCGGAAAGTGAACAATAGAACGGATAGTGGAAATCTGTTTCTATTAGCTTTCATGTGAATTCCAAAAATCCTTTCTGATTTGGAGAAAGGATTGAGAAATACAAGAGAGATAAGAAATGGGACAGGAGCTGCTGATCATAGGAATCAGCAGTAGAACGCTAACCTATCAGTGGGGTGGAATGTCTGTGAAGACAGTGAGCCTGGCTCACTAGTTTCTCAGTGCCAGTTTTAGCGGTCCCTCTGTCAATACGAACTGAGATTTCTTTCTGGTTATGAAGCTTTTTCTGCTTTGGTAAGAAAGTTGTTTGTATGGTAAAAGTGTAGTTTTTATTAATGGAAGTTTCTTCTCAGGAAAACTTCAAATATTTTTTATCTATAATTTGAATCTTTTTCTGAGAAGTGAAGCCTTCCCCCAAAAAGTCAATATTATTTTAGAAACATTCATTATATTATGTTACCATGACTGACAGAATGGTGATATCAAAGCAAATATTCAAGGATTTGATTACAGCCTATGATTTATCTTTGTGTATATATCCAGGGAAGTAATCAATGCATGTTAGTAAGGTTTACACTGAGTTCTAAAGTAGAACACAAAATATAATCCTATTTCATAAAAAGTTCTTAGCATTAAACTGCTTGTTTGGGGGATTCACTCAAGGAAAAAAAAGCATATTCTAGTTTTACTTGTAGAATTACATTCAGAATACCCTTTTGAATTGTCAAAATGTTTCAGCATATCAACCCATACCTGTGTATTTTCAGTTCTAAGAAGGGTGTTTACATATCACATATTATAATATGTAATATCCAATGGTAAGATAGGCTGAAGAGAAATATTATCAAATATAATTGTATATATAATCATATTTAGGAGTTGTAATGTCTGTAATTAGGTATACAGAGTGCTTGAAACAGAATATAAGTCACATTGGTTAGCATATTCTTTTTAAAAAGGGTGAAATATGACCAATATTCCCAATTGATCATTTCTTATTATGGAATTATAAAAAAGTATTTATTCTTTCATCAATAAGAAATAACAGATAAGAAAAAAACCCAGCATCTTCAGAAAATGATGCTGGTTAAACTGGATGGTTGCATGTGGAAGAATTCAAGTAGATCAATTTATCAGCTCAACTCCAAATACACCAAGAACTTCTACATTAAACCAGATGCACTGAATCTTAAAGACTAGAACGTGGGGAAATAATCTTGAACTATTTGGCAAAGGAAAGGACTTTCTGACAGGGTGCCTATAGCACAGACACAAAGAACAAAGACACAAAGAACGTGGCATACAGAACTAACCAGAAGAGACTTCATAATGTAAAACATAAGTAAAGAAATGTTCACCTTATTCTGGTGAAAAATACAAGTCAAAATTACTTTGATTTTTTTAAAAAAATATTTATTTATTTACAACTTAACTACAGTTTCCTCCCCTTCCTCTCCTGCCATTTCCTTCCCTCCCCTCCACTTCAAACCCAGTTCTTCTTTGTTTTTTTTCAGAAAGGAGAAGGCGTTCCATGGGAGTCAAGAAAGCATGGCATATCAAATTGGGCTTAAGACTAAGCTCCCCCTTCCGCCCTTGTATCAAACCTGGAAAGGCTATCCGGCATGAGGAATATTTTCCCCAGATCCAGCCAAAGCTTTAGGGACAGCCTAAGGACAGTCCCATTCCAGCTAAGACTCCTAGCAATAGTGGATGAATAGTCTGTACTGACCATCTCCTGTGATGAGATTGGTGACTACTCCAATTGTTATCAGAGAACCTTCATTCGTTATCTGATGGAAACAGTCACAGAGACCCACAGTCAGACTTTAAGCAGAGTTTGGTAAATCCTGCTGAAGATATGGATGAAGGATTGAGGAGTCATGGGGATGATGGAAATCACAAGAAAATCCATAGAAACAACTAACCTGCTCAACCATGTTCAGTGTGCTCTTTTTATACTTTTCAGAAATTAGAAATGGACTAGATGCCCATCAACAGATAAATGGGTCAAGGGAATGTGGTATATTTAGTCAGTGGGAAACTATTTATCTGTTAATAAATGAAATCATGAAATACACAAGAAAATAGATGTAGTTAGGAAAATATTATCCTGAATGAAGTAACTGAGACTCCAAATGACAATTATGGTATGTATTTTCTAATATATAGATGTTAGCCTCCAAGCCTTTTCTAGGCATATGATCTGTATAACCACATTGGGTAGGGATAGAGTAAGGGGTCTAGTGTATCCCTAAGGTTCTGGAAAGACACTAAGTCTTTTACAACAGGAGATTGATAGTTTCTGAAGATTAATTGTCATGTTTAAAGGATAAGGAGGAGTAAGATAAAAATCATGGCAGGTTTCTGTACTTCAAATAAGAATGGATAAGTAGTAAAACAAATTAATGATGTAATGAAAATTGAACAGACAACCGTTAGTAATATATTCACTGATGTGCATCAGTAGGTATAACTATAGAAGTATAATCATGATTACTATGCTGTGGGACTACATATTACAAATGGCTGGGTTGAGAATAATCCTGCTTAACTGTCAGACTTAAAATGCCTAATGGGAGGATGTAGAGAGGGAAGGAATAACTCAAAAGAAGGTTCTTGTCATCTAAAAATTTGTTGTTCTCTTGAGAACTATTTTCCCTTGCTGATGATTAGAATTAATAACTTCTATTTGACAATAGTTTTGCTCTGCCACTTCTGTATAAATAGATTAACCACAATTAATCCTGATCCTTTGAATAATAACTACATATTTTATTACAGGGTTTAATGGCAAGCTTAAAGCTATATTATTCTAATTGTAAGGAGTTATAAATTATGCCATATCTTCTATTGGTATAATAACTAGTAAGCAAAATTACCAGTGATTATATTTTACTAAAATTATGTCTAGTTACATGCAAGTACATATATTTAATATAATATATACAAATATTATATATATACACACATTCAAAAGTAAAGAAAGCAGAGTAAAGTAGAAAAGAACACTAAAAATATAAAAATTAAATAAATTTAATTTGCTTATGTGATCTGAAGACTGTCAAAGGGAATTGTGTTTGTTTCTGCTCTGGTATTCCCCTGGTTAGTAAGTTGAATATATGAACTATTGTGACAACACTGAATGCAGTCTACCCTTAGTTGAGACATGCCATTGTCTCTTCCCTTCTTAAAAACTTCTTTTACCTTATTAGATTATAATTGCATCATTTCTCCTCTTCTATTTCTCTAAATCTTCATATATAACTGTGCTTGCTATTTTTCAAATTTATTTCATCCTTTAAGTAATTTCACATATATATGCATATATAATGGCACACACATATGCATATATCCCAGAAGACCTCAACCTTACATTAGGAACACAGGGAACTAAGAGTGGGAACAAATAATCTCACCTGGGAAGAGCACACCAATTGTCTATCCAATGCAAAATGGTCTCTTCTCTTAAGAGTTATTCAGGTTGGACTGGTCCATAACTTGGCCAAGAAACTACAGCTAGAAATGTAGGCTCATTTTAGCCATGTTAAAACAGTAGGCAAAATAGTTGCTTCTTTAATGACATACTGTTTTTCCCTTATAGAATTCTCATGTTACTTCTCCAGTCCCTACAAATAAAGCAGCCATGGTTTTGGCAGAGTAAGGCCTCAGAAAAGTGTAACACTTCCTTATAGCATCTCTTCTTTGTTTTACATAATTGTGCTTTTCTTCTTTCAATTTCTTACTAGTCTTCTAAAGTCCCACTCTCAGCATGTGACTGATTTTCAGCCTGGATGAACTCAAATGGTACAGATCCCCATTCTAGTTCCTGACATTATTCCCATCCTCTAGGGATTTGCAGAGATCAACAGCTTGCCTTCCCTGAATTTTTGTTGTATTTGCTGCTTTTAACTGAGAAAAAAAATCTGCAAGGTTCTAAGTCTATAGCTAAGTTGTGATATTAATGAGACTATGAATTCCAAGAAGGTTCTCAAATTTCCTAGTGTCACTGGTAATCATAAAGGACTATGAAATATTCTAATACACCTGGGAGAGACCACATGTGAGGGAAGGTTCTGTGATAGAAAATTAAAGCATCTCAGCAGGAAAGATTGAATATATTCAATGTGTAGTCAATTTAATTAACTTATAATGAGATGCAACAACAGTTCTACAATCAAAACAAAAGCATGTTGCTTTAATAATTTTCTAAATTGCTTATTTTTACCTTGCCAGGCATTGTTGTTTATAATGTACCTTTGTTATTCAACATTTAATATCTTCATTGATGTTTTATAATAACACAAAACATAAAATCAAAAATACTAAGTTAATGTTGTCTTCCAGTAGTTTATTTTCATTCTGTTTTTTACAGTTTTATTGAAAATAGATTATTTTCTCATACAATATATTCTGATTAATTCCCCTCTTTCTCCCAGTTCCTCCCCACCTCTGCTTCTCTCCAGATCCTTCCCTTTCTTAGTCTCATTAGAAAAGAACAGGCTTCTAAGAGATAACAACCAAACACACCAACATAAAACAAAATATAATTTAGCAATAGTTATTATACTGAAGTTGGACACAGCAACAGAACAGGAGGAAGAGAGTTCCAAGAGCAAACCCAAGAGTCACAGGCCCACTTGTACTTGTTGTCAAGAGTACCTTAAAAATACTAAGCTTAAAACTATAATATATAGAGAGAGCACCTGGTACAGACCTGTGTATGCTTTGTGATTGCTGCTTTAGTATTTGTGAGCTCATATTTTTTTAAAGTGATTCAGAGGACTTTGTTCTCCCAGTGTCCTCTATCACCTCTAGCTCTTACACTCTTTCTACTTCCTCTTTCATGGGTTTCTCTGTGCTCTCCGGGGAGGCTTTTGATGTATGGTACATTGTCACAGTGTACCACAGTGTATTAATCACCTGTTTAAAAATAATGTCATCAACTATATCAAAGACCTCAACATAAATCCAGTTATACTGAACCTGATGGAAGAGAAAGTGGGGAAGAACTTGGAATGTGTTGTCACAGGAGATAACTTCCTAAATAGAATACCAAAAGCATGGACACTAAGATCAACAATCAATAAATAGGACCTCATGAAACTGGAAAAGTTTTGTAAGACAAAGGACACAGACAAGAGGACAAAATGGCAGCTTGCAGAAATGTGAAAGATATTGACCAACTCAACATATGACTGAGGGCTCCAAAGTATATATAAAAAAACTATACATAAAAATTCAGTCATAAATAAAGTACAGATCTGAACAGAATTCTTAACAGAACAACCTCAAATGGTGAGAAAAAAAATGTTCAACATCCTTAGTCATCAAGGAAATGCAAATCAAAATGGCTCTGAGGCATCTGTCAGAATGGCTAAGATCAGAAAACACAGTGATAGCTCATGCTGAAGAGCATGTGGAGCAAGGGGAACACTTCTCTATTACTGGTAGGAATGCAAACTTCACAGCCTTTTTGGAAATCAATATGGTGTTTCTCAGAGAGTTGGGAATCAATATACCTCAAGAACCAGCTATACCACTCTTGGGCTTATACCCAAAAAATGCTCAACATTATTACAAGGACACTTGCTCAACTATGTTCATAGAAGCTTTATTTGTAATAGCTAGAACCTATACACAACCTAGATGCCCCTCAACTGAAGAATGGACAAAGAAAATGTGGTCCATTTACACAATGTAGCTGTTAAAAACAGTGATGTCATGAAATTCGAAGACAAATGAATGGAACTAGAAAAAAAATCATCCTCGGTGAGATAACCCAGACCCAGAAATACACACATGGTATGCACTCACTTATAAGTGGACATTAGCTGTAAAGTAAAGGATAACAATGCTACAATCCTCAGACGCAGAGAGGCTAGATAAAAAGGAGGGCTCATGGGGAACATTGGGGTCTCCTTGGGAAGGGGAAATAGAGATTTTGTATGTAGACTAGAGACAGGTAGGGATGGGAAGATGAGGGATCTGGTGGGGGTGTGGTGTTTAAGAGTACTGAAATAGATGACTGGAAAGGGGGTGCATTTGGGGGTCCGGTACAAACCTGTTACAAGGGAAACTCCCAGAAATCTACAAGAATGACCCCAGCTAAGAATTCTACCAATAGAAAACACATAGCCTGAACTGGCCATCTTCTATGGCCAGGCAAGACTAGCAGTGGTGGGATTTGAACATCAACCCAGCCACATAAGCTTTGACCCACAGTCTGTCCTGCCCATATGATGTGTTGGGGTAAGGGTGGTATAGAGATTATGGGAGTGGGCAACCAAGGACTTGTGCAAACTGAGACCCATGCCCTGAGTGTCCTGAGAGTGATCCTACCCTTTACACTGCCTGGAGCAACAGAACATAGAGGCTGGATTGCTCAGAGATTTAGGATAACACCAAATGGGAATAAAAAACTAAAAACAAAAAAACCAAAAATTGAAGTCAATGTTAAAATACCTAACTATATTATGCTCTACTCATGGATTTGTCTCTAGCCCAATAATCATCAGAGAGGCTTCATCCAGTAACTGATGGAAACAGATGCAGACCCACAGTCAAACATTGGACCTGGCTTGGGAAATCCTCCTTGAAGGAGAGAGGGAAAAGATTATATGAGCCGTAGGTGTCAAGGACATCAGAAGAAAAACCCACAGAATTCACTAACCAGGGCTCATAGATGCTCACAGAGACTAAAGCACCAACCAGGCATCCTGCATGGGACTGGCTCAGCCCTTCTGCATATATGTGACAGGTGTTAATTTTGGCCTTCCCGTAGAACTCCTAACAGTGGAAGCAGTGGCTTTGTCTGACTCTTTTACTGTCTTTTGGGACCCTACTCCTCACACTAGATTGCCTTGCTCAGTCTTAAAACAGGGTGAGGTGCTTAGTCTTACTACACCTCATGTTTTGTCAATATCTATGGGAGACCTGCCCTTTTCTAAACAAAACAGAGGAGTGAATGAGGGTGGGGCATAGAGGAAGTGGTGGGAGGGAAACTGTGCCAGGATGTAAAATAAATAAATAAATATTTTCAACCAGGTGGTGGTGGCACATGCCATTAATTGCAGCGCTTGAAAGGCATAGGCAGGCAGATCTCTGTGAGTTTAAGACCAGCCCGGTCTACAAGAGCTAGTTTCAAGACAGGCTCCAAAGTTACAGAGAAACCCTGTCTCAAAAATCAAAGCAAACAAAAAAAAAAGAACTTTAAAAATGACAACAAGAAATTTTCAGACAAATTGATGGAATTAGGAAAAATTCAGCCTGAGTATGGTAATCTAGAATCAGAAAGAAAATTGGTATACATTCACTTGAAAGGGGGAATATTAGCCATGCTACAATTCATAGACCCAGAAATGTTAGTTAAGAAGAAGGGTGGGGTTGCGGGAGGGCACAGGCACCTCCTAGGAAGGGGGAACTAGAATACCTCCCTCATTTTCATACAAATGCCTAAAGCAGTTGAAGCATCATACAGATGCCGAATTTATAGAGCTCAAAAGCAAATTACAGTGCCTGATGTCTGTTGGCCAGTATTCTATTTATGTTACAGTATGAGCTGTCTACTATTTCTGACCTATTCATTTGGAAAAAAAATATGATCAAAGGGAATAACTTTCAGGGAGAGGCTGCCCATCAAGACATTCCATGTTCTAATTTGTCTTTGCTTACTCTATGCTGCAGTAACTTACTTCTCCTTATAACACACAAGGTTGACTTTGAAAATGTAAACAAACATGGCACAGTAACCAAATTCTCTAAAATGATGTCAAGCATGTGATCACAGCTTTGAACAAAAGACAAATGTCAGTTTCTGGAGGTGCGCTGCAAACACAAGATCCCCATGAAGAGCAAGCCTAAGAATTTGATACCTGGGGTTTCCCGTGACTTTGATGAATGCATGCTGTGCGTTTCTTTTCAGTGATTGGTTCTTTTGGTATTCAACAGTCATTTTAATCATAATTTCCTACCGTTTAGCAGGAATTTCTCTATCCTTACCTTTGGCTGGTGTAGGCATAATGCAAATAATGAAGCGCTAAAAATAGAGGTATCTATCTTTAGCACACTATTACAAAATTCAATGAAAATTATAATTTGGATTTTTATGATAGATGTAAGTGATATCGGATAGAAAGCATCATGATCTCCTTTATATTACACAAGTGCTCATAATGAAAGCAACACATGGAAAGACTACGTGTGGAAGTCAGACTTACAGCTCTACAGGAAACATGCTGAAGTAAAAGATGTTAAGCACATATCTACCAGGAAAATCTAAAACTTGAAGTGATTTAGTACATATTTATGTCTTATAATTCATACTAATAAAACTACCTTCCTTTTAATTTTTTCAATTAAGAACTTCTTACAGAGATTGGGATAAGGTTTGGTGGTAGAAAATTTACCTAACATACGCAAAAGGTCCTAAAATTGATCGCCAGAACATCAAAACCAACATAATCCCCATTAACACAAAAGAATGAGTTAATATAAATTTATTTCACAGTACAGATGCAATGAGTTTTGAATCTGAATTGCACAGCTGTCTCTCCATTAACTGAGTGACAAAATGAATTTAATATTGTAAAGAAATTAGCATATGTTTTTAGATTCCATGTAGAAAGTGGGTACAGTTGGAGGGGGAGCTGTCCATACACTAGAAAGTCTTGTTTGAACAACTACAACTTATAAGGCAAAGTCAAATAAATGTGATGCATTTTTTATACAAAAAAGCATACTCATGTGTAATCCTAAGGTTTTTGTGGCAAACAAGTTATGACATATTTCCATTTACCACCCAAAGATGTAGCTAGACTCATTCTAGCATGCAGCTCTTGGACTTGCAGGGCTGGGCAGGGTTCACTGTGCTGCATGATTCTATACCTATTTCAGGGAGCAGTAATCATATGTCGTCCTGTGATCTACTGTGTATTGTGCTGCTGGATTCATAAATAAAGTTGAGAGGTCATTTTCACTATAAATTCCTGTTTGTCAAAAACTTCAGGCAGAGAGGATGTGGAAGTCCTAAGCCAAACACTGACTTATCACTAATAGGATCTTTATGTGTTTAATGCTGGAAATTTAATGGTAACACTACAGAGGATCATAAAATGTCATTTTGGGTTTGATCTTTGGAACTGATGATTTCTTCATTTGGAGACATAGCATGTCCTTACAATAAGTATTTTCCATATTGATGTGCTATTTAGTGTACAAAAATTCAGAAATTAAAATGCATTGTTAAATGTTTCTAAGTTAATATTTACAAATTAGTAGACTACTCAAGTGATTTATATTTTAATACATACAAATTAGAACAACTTAATAAATGACATTTGTATACAGAGAGGACTATTTTGATAGCATTCCTGCATATGTGAAACCAATGATAAATAATTCATATGATCACTTTGTATACATTAGCCTCAGAAATGAGGGGAAACACTAAGGGAATGTTTGTTATGTGCGTTAGCAGTAAGAATGTGACTTTATAATGGTCATTATATCCAAAGGACCAAAGCCAACTTCAGACACGTCTGCTCATATTTGTCTACTGTGACTGTTCCTTCTGAGATCCTGGCAAGCAAAATATTGCTTAAGTTTCAGTTTCTTTCCATTTCAAAATTAACAGCATAACTCTACAATAGATTTTAATAAATAGTGAAATATCTTACTTATTATCAGTGTAATTATTTAGTGCTAAAATGAATTTAGAGCCTTATACCATTATGATTATTGAGATAAGACGCAAGCTAGCAAAGAAAATCTTGCACAAATTGTCTCCTTTCAGATAGGAAATTTTCTTGGAGAAAACCTTCAAATTTTTTCTTATAAAAGACCAGGACACAAAAACAACAGAGAAAAATGTTAAGATATTTTTAAAGTTAGACCCTTAAAGTAAAAGTTGAATGCCATCTGACTTCTAATCCAGGCGTGATTACAGGAGACCAGAAGTTCTAGAGCTGTCCCACGCTAGAGACCAGTGGGATGGATATAGTTTCATACAGGCCCTCAAAATTTTACTTATGAAAATATTATTTGCTATAAAATATTTCCAAGGTAATATAATATTTTAGTATCATTCTATTGAGAAAAATTTAAAACACATAAGCTCTGTCAATTGAGTTATCCATTTTGTAACACTCATTAATGTATATGTTCCAGCTCAGTGGTCTTGATTCTACTTTATTTAACACATATGGTCTCTCCAGGATATGTCACTTGTATTAGCCCACAGGCAATTGTGGGTCTCCTCTTTGAAGACTTCCTACATTTATACCATATACATATGTATTTCAATCAAAATTTATTTGCTTCTTTGTTCCATTTAAGATGATCATCTTTTATTCTTTTGTCATTATTTGTTTTAAAAGTTATCGAACTCAACAGTGCAAGTGTTTGGCTCTGAATTTCCTTTTGAAGTAGAACAGAATTTAAATAATGAAGTTGGACAACAAAATATAGTTTTTCTTTTTGAAGGTCATTGCATAAAACCATATGAGGACAGCTTATTCAATTTACTTTATGTTCCCTCCCACTATGAAGTAATTCAAGTGTAATGAAGATGCTTCTAAACTATAACTGATAAAATAAATGAGTAGGGAGAAAAGCAGAATAAGATATAGGTTTATTCATTTTAAAGTTAAGCTTTATTTGTGGAAATAATAAAATGAATGAAGCAAACATATTTACCAGTACTGTATTAAAAAAAAGTTTAACAAAGCAAAGACAACTATGTTTACCTGAACTGTGAGTGTCCTGTAAATACTGTAATTAAAAATTAATTATCAACAAGGGGCTTTTAGATGTTAGTAGATATAGTGTTTAGATTATATAAAATTGAGAGAGGGTGCTAGGTTATAGTTAGTGCAACGATATTTATCATTAAACACCTACAAATTTAGAACTATAAACTCAGGTCTAAAGTAGCTGTTCTTCGAAACCCCTTGTATATCAAGTTATGATATTCTGAAATGAAGCCGGTATTCAATTTTATTCAGCAGAAGGTAAAGTAGTGTTCTGTTTTTGCTTGTGCATGCAAGCATGGTCAATTTAAATAAATCTCTCTCCTGTTGTTAGTCATTCATTTTTTGTCCATTAGCCAAAAGGTTTCCATCAGAAATGTTGCTTATTCTCTCCATTTTCTTGACACAAATTTCGAAGGTTTAAAGAGTGAAAAGAAATTAACTGTACTCATACATTTTTTTTTCAAATGTGCATATGACAGAATTAACTGGAAGATCTACCCACCCACTTAAAATGAATGGGTGTAGGAACAAGTACAGAGATCCACAAACAGGGACAATGGCAGAAAATGAGACACTTCGGAGAATTCAATCCCAAATGGATCTTTCCCAGTACTCAGGGAAACTGAAATATTGTTAAGGATTGTAAAGTCAGTGAGGGTAAAATGACACCAAGGAAACAAAGCCTCTAGGCAGAATAGGGCTCAACATACAAATGCACAGAACATTCCCAGGGCCTGCACAGGTCTAAACAGATGGGCTCCCAGCACTGCGATGGGAAGTGGACACAAGATCCCAGCCCTAATCTTGAAGCTATCTCCAATTGATAAACAAAAAGAAAAATTATCTCCAACTGAGTCTCACTGGGTACACACACCACACTTAAGAGCAGGCCTCATGCCCATCAGTAGATAGTCAACAAAAAGAAAACAATGAGTTCAATGGTAGTTTTGGATGTTTTTGTCTTATAATATTTGGAATGGTCACTTTTACTCCTTTTCTTTTTTAGCTTGGCAGTCTATTTATTGCCTGTGTTTTCAGATTTCATGGGTTTTTTATTTTTATTTTTCTCCGTGCAATTGTGCATGTCTCTGTGACTATATGCATTTTTAGTGCTCTTTCTTTGGTTCTCTTTTTTCTGTTTGTTTTGTCCTATTTTTGTTTGTTTTTATTATATTTTATCATTATTGCTATTTTTAAGATGCCTATTTATTTTTGAATGGGAGTAAACAAGGAAGGGTGTGGTTTGAGTGGGTGGGAGGGTGCATCTAGAATGCGCTTGTGAAGTAGGAAACATAAACGGAATATATTGTATAAAACATCTACTTTCGATAAAAATAAATAAGTGAACAAATTTTAGTTTTGGATTTGCTTCAAATTAAATTCGTTTTTGTTATTTTTTGTTATATTTAATTAACAAATATAAATTCTTAGATAGTTAAATACATTGCTATATATTTACTCTGAAGAATTTTTGAATTTAATTTTGACAGATTTATACATCCATTGAAACCATTTAATATGAATATACTCAGTCTATTACTCTCTCTCATTACCCTTCCAGTTGTCCAGAATTTTTAAATTAATAAAAAATTCAACAGTGTTCACTATAAAGAATTGCTTCTTGTTCTTATAATCTACTTAAAATATTTAAAATAGTCTGATCCATAATTTCTTTTCTAGCTAAAGAAAATAAAAAATCTCTTGGAAAATGTGACATGTGTTTCAATGTTTCTGATGCTGCCAACCTGAGTGTCTGTCTATAATCTCAAACTTTTGGTAGATTCACTTTTGGGAAGTGGGTCAACTTGGATATTGTTACTCTTTGAAAAGTGAATCCAGTTATTATTCACTTTAAAAAATTTGCTTGTATTTTGTGCTGTAAAAATCAAAACAGATAAATAATTTGGTAGAGAAAATTGAATGTCTGAAGGGGTGTGGTCCCTTGGCCTGTGACCACACCCTGCTACCACCCCCAAGAGGGGCGGGTTATAAATATTGGAGCCCCAGGCAAGGATCGCTCTCTCTGCGCGGATCGCCGACCTGCTTGGCCTGCCTGAGTATTCTCCGGTTGGGTATCGTATCTTGTGAATACCTCTTGTATTGTTCTTTCTTAATAAATCCTTATATTACGCTACAGAATGTCAATCTAAAGTCGAGAGCAAATAGAGAATATACATATGTAGAAAGAAAATTGATTTGAGTATTTTAATGTACCATGACCAAACTGCCTCTCTCTATGTTAAAATCATCAAACAAGTAATGAGGAAAAGTTGAATTTGGTGACTGTTGATGCCTGAACTTCAATTTCAGCCTTGACTAATTCATGAAGGTTTTTCTTCTGTTCTACTTGGAAGGAAGGACTGACTGAAAGCTACTCTCATCTTTGCCTTTCTCACTGTCTTGACTAAACAGGGGATAATTTTGTGGGGGAATGTAAAACTCCTTGGTCTTCCTTTCCTCTTGTTCTGAAATCAGCACAGATGATTTCAGGAACTTTGAAAGATGTGTGGATTTCTCTCTACCAGCAGGCAATCCATCAGTGCAGTGTTCCAACTCAATTAAATTCGGACAATGTCTCCTTGGGGATAGTGTCACATCTCTTGCACTGAAGGATCAGTAGCCTTGACTGTCACCAAACAGATACTCTGAATGCCACTCACAAGACCCCTTTTATCTTATCTGTGCTTTTGAATGATCAGCTATAAATCAGAGTCGGCAAAACACCCTGTATAGGTTCAATTCATGTGCAAGAGTGGTTCACAAAACTGAATAAAAACTGTGTAACAATGCATTTGAAAGACTATTATATTGAATGAAGAGACAAATAGCATGAACTGTGGGAGATGATGCATGGATATTCTGTACTCCGGGGCATGTAGTTCTCTAAAGATGTCCATGTGTCCTGGAACTGGAGTCACCTGGACTCTGTTCTTTTGGGTTTCATGAAGAGTTCATTGAACAGATGTGCTTACTAACAGACAGAATGACTATTAGTAAGCACATCTAGCAGGTTTGCTTTGTTTGTGTTTTTCTATCTGACTTGCATCCCTTCATTCATCAGGTGGGACAGGACCCCTCTTTAGTAAAGGGTGTACAGCAGGTTATCAGTTGACATAGGTCAGAGAGTGTCTTTATGAACATCTCAGACAATATCAACATTTTTGCGACTGGTCCTAGAGAGAGTTCTAAATCAGTAACGGTGGCAAAATCCCAAATACACTCATAATGATATCCTACCCATGTATCAGTTTAAAGCAGTTGCTGTATCCTGAAATTACGTGAAATTTTTATGCAAGTTATCACTAATTTCCTCCCTTACTGGGATTCAGCTAGCAAACCATATTTGCAGATATGAAATTAAATAATTCCCTTTCCAAAAGACTACAATGAATTCAATCAATTTTTTGTGCTATATTTGATATGGATGGTATCCCCCTGAAAGTTGTGTGTTGAAACATGATTTCTCGAGTTGTGCTCCTGTGGCTTGAATGGAAAGTAGGACCTTATGGCAGGTCCTCAAGCTTTTCAAGGCTTGCCTTGAAGAGGAACCTTGGAACACTGCTATCTGTCTGTCTGTCTATCTTCTCACTTCCCAGCTCTTTTTCCTTCCCCATCCTTATCCCTACCCCTCTTATCTACCCATATCTTTCCCTCCCCACCTCCCCATTCTCACCCCTCCTTTCTAACTCCTTTTCACACAATGTATGAATGATATCTCTTCATTCTGGTTTACCCTACCCATGATGACTATCTGTCATTCTCATCAGAGGTTCAATGCATGAACAGAGACACCTACTTTTCATTGACATGTCTGAAACTTTGAACTAAATAAGTTGGTATTTACACATATATGTGTATATTATATGTGTATATGTTTTATTCATGTACTTGTATGTATGTGCTTGTGTTAGTAGGCACTACACACAGTACTCTAATACTAAGCTAATTCTTTTTAGCTCAAAGAGGCATGCACAGAAACACATTGGACTATTTTATAGACCAAGGTTCAGAAAAAGATATTTGTTTCTTCATTGTCAATAAATAAGGGCCTGTCCCTTCAAAGTAATATTGAATCAAAATAATTTTTTTAAACCAGGGTCATGAAAATCTAGTAAAGCATTTTAGTACTGAGCTCATAAAGTACATAATTAATTCATTAAAATTCCCACAGATTTATCTTTAACAGATTAATGTTTAGTCAAGTTTTCAGTTTATCCAAAAATTATTTTCTCAGTTATCCAAAATTTTATCATCGATGGTGTATGCCATCAAACTGATATGACTCACTGTGCACAATTTGTCATTTTGCTGAACACAACAATAAATTAATTCAATTAAAAATGAAATATACCAACATAATCCATGTAGACAAGTTAATAAGATCAGACTAATTTGTCTGAAATACTCATAGGAATAACCAGTTCTTAATGTTTTAGTTGACCCAATGTCTCTGAGGTAAATCAAAAGCTAGGGAAAAACCCTAAAATGATGGTGTGCATGCCTCACCAGCAAAACGGACACTGTGCACACAGATCACACAGATGAGCAGTTACCCGTTAGGTCTAGCAAACTGCATTACAGACGTGCCTGTGTGAGCCTGTGGGACTGGAACCGACTGAACCCAACTGATAACAGGATTATAACTATAATGGATAAAAACTATTTTCTGATTGCTGTTATTTTTACATCCATGCCTAGTCTCCCAAGAGAGAAAGTTTCCATTTCTCTATTTGAATCATGACAAACTGTGGATTAGTAGAAAGCCCTTTCACAATGTCAAATATTGATTGTCATAACACACAGTGAGAAAGCAAATGTTGAAATGGACTGACAAGTTAAGCATGGACCAGAGAATGTAGCTGAGAGAGATAAGAGCTTTGTGTATAGGAGTAAGATGAGAAAAAAGTCCTTAATGGAAATGGTGATATTAAAAGAAAATAAAATATGCTAGTAAAAAGGTGAAGCATGAACTGTGAATAAAGTATCAGATATTGTTTTTAATTAGGTAATTATTGGTAAAGGAAGACAAAAAGTAATTATAGTCAAAGTCAACAAGCTATCCAACATTCCTTAGTACATAGTTTGTAATTCATGCCCTTTTTATTTAAAACTTATACTGTTATCTTTAGTATTCTTTATTCTTTCAATATATAAAAAATTAATTGCTGTCTAGACCATGTAAATAAAAGCAAATTTTAGATTGTATTATGCAATCTAATGTCATAATGGGCCCCAGTTCTGGCTTTGCACTGTTCTGTGAATGATAACTGTCAGAGCATTTTCATTGATAAATTAAAGAGAATTATAATAGTGCAGAAATAACATCATTCAAGCAGAGTCATGTTTTATAAACAGTACCACAAGCTGAGGGGTAATATTACTTGGACATTATTGTTATGTCTGCAGTCCTGGGTGGTAATGATTTTTAATGTAATTCATGGTGTTTTCAGCTGGAGAAGCAATAATATATTGATCATCAGTATGTCCAGCCATTATTCAGAAGATTAGATCAATTTAGGAGAGGCAATAACTTGTAAATGAGTGACCTTCCAGAAGCCTAAAGTAATCCCTGGGTAAAACCATTGTGTATAGGGTTTCAATGAAAGCTAAATTAGGAAAACATAGTTATAAAAATAAATTGTAACTTTGATTTAAAATTGAATGCATTATTTAAATTCCATGGCTCGATAGAATGATATTTAAAATGCTGCTGGCCTTTGATACTAATTTAAAAAGTAAAAGGTATATAGTCTTGCTAAGTTTGAAATAATTCTTTAACTCAAATGAAGAATAAACAAAAATAAACAAAGATAAAAGCATATGCGTTGGAGTTCATAGAGAACTAAAAAATTTATAAAATATTCAATTGTCTAAAAATATAAAATAATGGAAATGGGCTCTTTTAAAAATGTAGCACAAGTTTTTCACTTACAGCCTTTGTCTATATGGCATAAGTCTTATCAGCAGACAGGGGAATGGAGCGCTGCTTAGCTTTCATCCAGCACCAGCACTGAAATATTTCATAGAAGAAAACTCGCAAAATGAAAAATTATAGAGTATTTTGCAGTTTCCCATAATTAACATCCTTTCCTTGGCCTTTTTCTTGTTTTCTGAAGTTACCTGTTTCCATGTAAGTTTTCAGAGGAGACACAATACAGTGTAAAGAAGATTCCTGCAGCCTGCTCCCTCCAGAAAGGAAAATTACAGAAGGAATCATACTACTTCCATGCCAAACCTTCTTGATGAAAAGAAAAAAATCAAGTAATAGAAAGATATTAAAGATGATATTTAGTTAGTAAGAAATTTATTGGAAATAACGTGGTGTCCCAAGAGAATTAAATATGCATCATTCAGTGAAGACGCTGCTGCTCTCTAAGTCCTTCCACGCCATGATCACACAACCCTCCTGATTAGAAGTGCTTTACTCTGATCTAAAGTTATAAGGGAGAGACTACATATACATGAGGTAATTCTAGAAATGGTAAATTATAGCCTTCCTATGCACATTTTAAAATTTCTATATTGAATTTTAAAAAGCATATGATTAGGGAATGAAAATATATCTACAAAATATATTACTCCCTTATAATCTATAGCCAAAAACCATGTTACCTAAAAAGATAAGCTGTGGCATGATTTCAATAAGAAAAGGATGGCATGCTGCAATGAATAGTCAATGGTAACACACTCGTTACAGTTTGCAGCCCATGCATCTGATAACTTCAGCTATCAAGATGTGAAAATGGCAGCAAAATGGAATATCACTTAAAGAAGAAAGCTTATTCTCGATATGTGATGAACATAAAGATTATATCAAGAAAATTCATTTAAAATTGAAAATCTGTACTTCTATGTGGGCATAGAAAATGGCTCGGTAGGATGCAGGCAACATTTTAAGTAATCTTGTGTGCAGTTAGTGTATGTTTACGCGCTTGTGAATGCATGTAGGTGAGTATGTTCACAGGTTGAAAACAATTAAGCATCTGCTTCTGTTGCTCTCTGTTCTTGGTTTTAGTCTGTGAGACAGGCTCTGTCATAGCTACTGAAGCTAACTGTTTTGATGAGACTTTCTGTCCAAAATCTCTCCAGATGCTTGTCTCAATTTCCTAAACACTGATATTACATTTTTGTGTGGCCACACCTGGTTCTCAATTTTTTGATATAGTATACTTACATCATTTTCCATTTCCTTTTCTTGTTCCCACATACATGTCGTATTTTCTAAATTCAAAGCTTCTTTTTCATTAATTGTGGTTACATGCATATGTAGATACATATGTATCTTTAAACATAACAGTCTCAGGACTGTGAGACTGTGTCTCCCAGTGATGTAAGACAATATACCCATAAAGATTCACCAACATTACTGCCTAAGCATCAGCTGAACAAGGACAACAGACATGCCAAAGTAGATGGGAAAGACCATGAAGCCCCTGTACTTCAAAGAGAACTATGAGCAGGTAAAGGATGCTAAGAATCAGAGAAATAGTCTTCCTTAGGGAAAAACATAGCAATTGGTCCTCCAATAGCAGGTTGTGAACTCTTGGCTCCTGACAATGGGAACTCAAGTCCTTTTGCTTGTGAACCAATCACTCAGCCAAGTTGAACACTATGATCCCATATCCTGGCTCTAGTTATTGTTAAGGGAAAAATAAAAATTTGGTTTCAAAAACACTTTCCAGACCTTACATGAGATAAAGTGATGATAACAGTAATTAATTTCTCTATAAATATAATTCATTGATGATAAAACTACTATTTGTAGTTAGAAAATAAAGATCTGGTAAGTTCTTTATGATAGCCTCTAGTCAAAATATGGCTTCAATAATGTTTACTCCAACCCTAATTTTAATTATCAGTTATCAATGGCTAAGTAGAGTAAGTACCGTAAAAGATTATTCATGCAAATCTTTAGGGAAAATTCTGAGGTAGTCCTTTAATCACATTATCATAAATGTGCAATTATAAATGGTTTAAGAATATCACAATCTTCTTGCTGTCAGCAGCTCAGCCTCAATGAGATTTACTTTCTCTTCCATTTACATTTCAGTGTATGCATCATTTTTGAAGAACACCTTAGAGTATCTTCTCTGAATCACTTTATAATTTTATAAATTTATAATTGTTATCATAATATTATCTGATCCTTCAACATGTAAGCTATTATCATTTACTAAAAGAATAGCAAATCATCCCGAATAACTCCTACATGAAGATGAACATGGAAACCTTTGCATGACATCATATCTGCTTATGCTAATGAAGCTGGGGTGGATCATTGTATTAGGACACTGACTAGTGAAAAGGGCTCATGCTAAAAAATTAGCTATGGTACTTATCTCTACTGCTTTCAAAGATATAAAATACAGGGAATTGAAAAGTGGGAAATTACTATGTTTGAGGTATTTATTCTACAAGTCTTAATAGATTTTATTGTTTAATGATTTGGTTTTCAGGAAATGTTGTACATTAATGAAATAATGGTGTTATTTTGTCAGGTATTTCTAGTTAATGTTTTATAATTTTATAAACTGCTTGGAATATACACAATTAAAATATTTTTTTGAATTGATGATACAAATCATCTTGTTTTCCAATAGCTCTTTAGCATGTACAGATCATGCTATTCCTTTGTACTATTTGTTAATGGTTATTTGCGGGTGTGTATGTGTGTTTTCTGTACACAACTTTTCTGTTTATTTTAGTCATCACTGAAACAATCTCTTTAGAAATTTTAGCCTGCAATTTTAATTTATAGTCATCCATTAGCTTAAATGTTAGCTTTCTTCCTATTATAAATGCCCATTTAAATTTTAATATGTTTCAATTTTGTTTTCTAATATGGAAATTTTAACTTCACAAAATGTACTTAATTCTATTGCTGTTCTATGATTTTCTTAATTTTATGTATTTAAATTCTTATATGTATCAAAAATTCTTGTCTGGGATATAGTTCAATAGGAGAATACATGCCTAGTAACTTAGACTCATTTTCATGTCAATTCCTAGCAATATGTATGCAAGCATTTTTTGGGGGAGGCCGCTTGTTTGTTTCTGGCTGCAAAGACTCAAAATGACTACTCAGAAAACTATACTATTTAAACCACTGCTTAGCCAATCACTTAAGCATACTGTGTAGCATTTATATATTTGGTTAACCCATTTCTATTAATCTGTGTATTGCCATGTGGCTATGGCTTACTGGATAAACTTTCGTCCGGCATCTGGCAGGGCTACATGGCTTCTCCTGACTTGGCCTTTTCTCTCTATATATATCTTCCATCCTGTCTATATTCTGTTAAGCCATTGGTTGAAAGTAGCTTCTTCATTCATTAACCAATAAAAGCAACTCATAGACAGAAGGACTTCCCACACCAACATTTGGCAGCTGAATCTGTCACACTCTCTGCATGTTGTCCAGGTGTGTGTCTTTATATTAATTACCATCTACTTTGAGAAGAAGTTATGATGAGGTCAGTGATGGGAACTGATCTATGCAGAAAGTAATATGCCATTAGGAATTATGTCATAGCTGTGTTCCTTTAGCAGAGTGATAATAATAGATTTCCACCTAGGATCCTTGACTTCAGGATTTTAGTCTTGTCAACAGTGTCAGCTATAAGTGACATCCCATGGAGTGTTCCTTTCTAATTCTAAGTGGTCCTTAAGCAACCGAATGGTGGTTTCTTTCTCTCATACCATTTTTGGCACTTCTGAACCCTTCGCCATATCTTGCAGCATGTCACTATTGTATCTCACAGAGTTTGTAGCTGGGTGACGTTGATGACTATTGTTTTTACTCTGGTAACATATCTAGCAACTTTCAGAACTAGGAACTCTGGTTAGTACTGGTGAAGTTTCCAGCTGAGTACCTTCAGGATTACTTCATAGTCTATGAAACAAGAATGTATTGTTTACAAACATAGGAACACAGAGGCAGTGACAACACATGAAAAAGTCTCAAAAGTTTATTCCAGTCACACTCCTAGCATGGATAACAGAATGTGATTACAAGTCTCATCATTAGCCAAGAAGCTATTAGCTAATAACTGTTGGGAAATGGAAAATCAGTTTCCTGACATTGTATGTATCAACCACACCGCAGGAAGGGCCTACTGCTGTGGAAGTTGGTCAACACAAATAAGATCTGTGGATTATTATTATTATTTGGGTGTTTGTGTGTGTGTGTGCATGTGTGTGTGCGCGTGCATTTGCTTCTGCTTTGCTTTGGTTTGGTTTTATTTAAGAGAATTTAATACAAACAAACAAATATAAATTTGGGTAAACAGGGTTGGGGAAATTCCAGGAAGAATTGGAGAAAGGGAAAGACTATAATCAAATATATTGTATGAAATTCTTAAGGAATGAATAAAATGACATGATGTTATTTATGAAGATAACAATTTAATCTTCTAAACACTATAAAGAAATATTGTCTCCTTTAAGATGCCAAAAAGAAAACAATCATGTACGTAGGATACATTAAGTATAAAGAATAATATCTCCCATGAAAAATATTTAGTATAAATTATTGATATTCTAAAGAATATCTTCATTTAAAATCAGGAAGGCAGGGGAATTATCATGAATTGCAAGTTAGCCTGGGCTTTATAATGAGTGTCAGGACAGCTTGGGTAACAGGGTGAAATACAGATATTATACAAAGAACTTAACTCTATGGAACTTTTTTACATTCAACCATTTCTTATAGTTATTTTCAAACCCATCAAACACAAAAAAGTCTGATGAGGTGGCAAATATTTTTTATTAATATATCAAAATTTATTTACTTCATATAAGGCAATCTGTTTAATAGCTAGTTGGATATAAATACAAAGCAATTTATAAAACTGGAATAAGAGGAAAGTCCTGCATCATTATAAAAAATAAAGTATGTTTGACAAGAAGAGAAAACACGACAGGGAATTTTATTCCCAAACATATTGATTTCAAACAAACCTCATAAGGAGCGATCATTTAACATCCACTTCCAGGTATTTCTATAACCTGCAAGCAATAATGGAATACAGACAGTATGAAATTAATCTACTCAGGTACACTTTTGAATTCATCACCCTATCCTTATATGCCTCCTGATTTCATTACTGGTCCTTTTTAATGTAAATTACATTTGGTCTTCCATTTATTTTATACTTTTCCTTTTGTTCTTGTTGATTGTTTGTGATGAAGTATCTGTATATCACCCTGTTACCCAAGAGGTTCTGGCACTCATTAGACAGCCCAGCCTAACTTGCAACTTACGCCAATTCCTCTTCCCTCCTGATTTCAATGAAGATACTCTTTAGACTATCAAGGATTTATGCTAGAGAATTTTCAAGGGAGATATTGTTTATATTTAATATCCCCAACAGACACGAGGAAAGGGCAAGTGCAAACAAGTTTCTACAGCAAACTCAGATGACCTTGGCTTTGTTACTGAACTTTTTATTACTCTATCAAAAGAATGGATTTATGTATAGAAAAAAACACGTTTGATTTCAACAAAATAAAAACTTTGACTCAGTAAATGATAATATTAACCTTTATAATGATAAGATTAAAGCACATGAATGATAAGTGGTTTATATAGAAATATAGAAAGAATTTCTAATCGCAACAAATACAACAATATTAAAAGTACGAGTACCCCCTCAAAAAGCCACAAATTAGTCTGCTCTAGCAACAATGAGAGTTGATGTGCACATCATAAAAGCTGTGCTTTTGTTGTGTGGGTTTTTGTTGTTGTTTTGTTGTGCTTTTGTTTTGTTTTGTATTGTTGTTGCTGCTATTATTTTTGTTTTGGTTTGGTTTTTTTGAGACAGGATTTCTCTGTGTAACTGCTCTGACTTTCCTAACATCGTTGAACTCCCTCTGTAGACCAGGCTGGCTTGGGACTCATAGAGATCTGTCTGCCTGTCTCCTAGTGCTGGGATTAATGGTGTGTGCCAACATAGCACAGCTAAAACCTGAAACTTTAGACATAAATTTTTGTTACATTTTGAAAAACCATTGCTCTCTTTCCAACGTAGGCTATTTTCTTCAGCAAAAATAAAGACATTTTTTCATAAGAAAAATGAAAGTCTGCACAATATCTGAACATACAGCTTTCCACAGTACTGATAGAGACAATAGGCATATAAATGCCACATGCCATTAAGGAAGTGTAACGCAGGCAGTGGGATGCTATAATAGACTCATTAGATTAAACATACAATGAGATGTTATTATACACACATTAGAGAACAGTTTAAATCGAAATACTGAACATATAACACGAGAAACAAATCTATCATTCATTGCTTCTGTAGATGCGAAGTGGTATGCGTGTGACTGGGCAATTTCCTACATATCTAAACTCAGCTGAGCTGCCAGCACCATAGGCAGGAACATGAGACCCACATGTAGGCCTGTAGTTTACTGACCTGGACTCCAAGGAGAAAGCATAGTCCTGCTCAGTGCCAGGACAGACTGAATGGTCACACAGGCCCAGGGCAGAATGCTTTGGGTTCTGAGGAGAAAACAGTGCATTCTAGTGCCGTACACTGGGTAGATGGGCACTATTGTGGTGAGCATTTATATACTCTGGTGTGGGAGAGGGAGGAAGAAAGAGGGAGAGTTGGAGGGAGG
>JAQHUG010000440.1:141389-156107 GCA_028555095.1 Dicrostonyx torquatus | reverse complement strand
TCACATGTACTCACTCATAGGTGGTTTTTAAACATAAAGCAAATCAAACCAACCAACAAACCACAATTCCAGTGAATTTAGACAACACTGAAGACACTAAGAGAGACTTACATAGCTCTAATCTACATGGGAAGTAGAAAGTAGAAAAAGACAAGATCTCCTGAGTAAATTGGGAGCATGGGGTCCTCGGGGGAGGGCTGAAGAAGGGAGAGGAGAGGCAGGGAGGGGAACAGAGAAAAATGTAGAGATCAATAAAAATCAATTAAAAAAAGAAAAATGCAATGAAGCTATAATTATAACAATATTACCCAAATATATTTTAAGGTGTTATAGTTTATCAGCAAATAAAAATAGTGAATACATAGTTTTTAAGGATGTGTTTTTATTTATATGAATGAATGTTTGCTTACATACATGTATGTGCACCATATGTGTGCCCAATGCACATAGAGACAAGAAGACAGTATTGGATTCCTTGGAACTGTAGCCACAGACTGTTGTTAGCCACTTTGTGGGTGCCTTGTACCAATCCTGATTCGTCTCCCAAAGCAAACAATGATCTTAACTGCTGAGCCCTCTCTCCACACCCCATTCAGTGAATATTATCAATAAATTAGTTGATTAAGGAATATGATTAATTTCTAGTAGTATTATCAACTTTTATATTTAATAATTCATGAAAAGTTAGCAACTTTACTTTTATGTATATAATTATGTTTGGAATATTTATTTTTGAAAGTGTGCTAAATGTTTTTGGTATCAAATTGACCTTGCTCAGTGTAAACATACCAGTAGATAGAATTAGTATCTGTAGGTATAATTTCTCTACTAAGGAAGTTCTCTGAAAACAGTTTTAGTTGTCTTCGATGAAAAATTATAATATTCATTCGGTACTGTATATACTTCTTGAAAATGAGTAATTATGACAGTAACATAAGTCCAAGTATATGGGCTTGGTTTTTATGAGCAGTTTTCTAGATGTAAAAGAGATATGATCCAGTAAATGGGTAAAAATTAGTCATGTTAATATTGCTATTACAAATGTTTTCTCTTAAATTGGAAATGTATATGTTTTTAAAATAATCATTTTAAGTGATTGTTCTAAGATAAAATAGCATTGTGAAAAATCAGTGATATGTCTGTTAACCTCCCTTCCATATATCTCAAACTTTTAAACTCTTTTAACCCCTGAATTATTAAAGTTGACAGTACCTTATGGTAGCTGTAAATCTGGCAGCAATTTGGATGCCATTGTCATTGACTGTGAGGTGATTCCCTGGTCATATTTATACTGTCAAATCAGTTGAGTTATGAGCACTTGGGAATATATAAATTGGCTTTAAGTGTCCCTAAAAGCCTTCCGTGATTCCAGAATAATGGCTATAATTCCATACTGTGCACACTGAGCTTTGATAGTAAATAATATTGTTATTTGAGACTAAAACAGAATTGCAGGCATAGATTTGATAGTCACAACAGAACATTTTTTGTTGGAGGACACGTCTTAGACAGATACATTTTTATAAGGCGCACAAAAAACTAAGGAAAGATGATACTATTATAATAAAATTTCCACTCTATAAAAATATCAAAAGGGAAGATTATTATTTTTTAAGTCAAATTCAAGAACGTTTGTTGAGATCCAAAAGAATGAAAGAAACTTTCAGGGAGAGATTTGCCTGGCTACGGCATTGTATGAAACTGTCTTTAAGACAGTATAATATGACATAACGATTTAATTAAGTTATATTTTTCTCAAAAATTTGTAATTATAGACTGGATATAGTGTCACAAGCCTTTAATCTCTACTCTGAGGCACAGGAAGGTGGATCTCTGTGAGTTTAAAGCCATCCTAATCTACAATGGAAGTCCCAGCAAGTCAGGGTTACAAAGTGAGCCTTTTATTTTATATATATAAAATTATGAATCCTGAAAACACAGTTTTTTAATTGATTAAAATTCTGTTCATTTGAACAATATTGTATCAGTTACATAAATTATTAAAGAGAAAAGAGCATCTGGTTTTAGTTAGTAGATGCTTACAAATCAGCACTCTTACATCACAGTAGAAAATACAGAACCCTCAGAGGGACCATGGTGGGAGATAGAGAAAAATGGCATAAGTGTCAAGGCACTTAGAGAAGCCAGATAAAGTGAGCAGTTACAGAAGAAACCATAATTGTGCAGAGGAACTCCAAGTCATTGCAATCACTAAGCAGAGTTTCCACCGGGGCCTGAACTTGCATGGAAACTGTGAACAAATGAAGCGTGCTATATTAAGTAAAGGTGAAAGGATATTGATAAGATGAGGTAAGAACATGTGTGTACATCTGTAGAACTCATTTTTAAGTTTCTGCACGTAAGTGGATACCCAACTACCTTATCTTGGCAGTTTTAAATATCTATTATCGATACCCATGAAAGCGTCATATCATAAAGCAGCTTGTCTTAATTTTGAGAGGAGAGAATTTTGCTGCTGAAAAGTTCCTAGCAATTCCTAGCGTTTTATAAATCATAAATAAATTTATGTTTACAAATTCTTATCTAATGCAAGTATTCGCACATGCAATACTCTATGTAAATGCATAGATATAATGTGACACATTATACATACTTGCATTTAAATATATAGATGCGTACATGTTTCGAATATTTCAACATTTGAGACAGACAGTTCTAACATGGTTTTATATATTGAAGCCACTCCGGTTTTCCACTTTTTTTCTCTAGTCGTGTTATGAGTACCTTTTTCATATCTCGATAGTACAAAATAAAAATTTTATTTGCTGAAATATTGAATAAATAGTACCATTTTCAAAGCAATTCTCTCATGCAAAGTCATGGCAGAAGCATGTCTGTTTACACAACAAAGGACACCTGTGTGGGATGGAAAATAGAGTCAAGTAACGAGAGAAGGCAGAATAAATGAAGACGCACTATGAAACCAAGGAAAAGCAGTTGAATGAAGTAATGGCAGTGTCCAAGGCAAACACAGAGCTTTTCTCCCAGCAGCCTTCTCCACCCTCAGGCATAATTACAACAGCTGTACCACCTAGACTCTATCACTCATAATCTAGGAGAGCGCCTCTTTCTATTAACCAAGCAATAGAGAAACAAAAATTACTTATACCAGTCCATATGAGGCACTCCGCTTGCTGCAATGAATTCTGATGGCTTAATTAGGGGGACTGTGTGGCACATGGGGTTTTTCAAACCAGCCTCATCACAAAGGCTGTGTCCTCAGACAGAGCGTGCCTGTGCTCCAAGGCAGATTGCCAATAAAAGTTTTTGCATTGAGTGTCTTTGAACTGACTCTCTGTTAGTTGGCTTCCATCTACTCACACAATTAAATAAAGCTTCAAACCAGAAAGCCAAGCCTAATAAAGAGACATGGAATTGAAGTACAGCTGGTGATTTCTCTACTTATTAAGGTCTCATCTTCACCTGAATGACGGTTGCCAGGAAGTAACAAACACTTATTGTTCTCCTTTGTATCCTTTGTATCAAGACTGGATACTTGCAACAATAAACTCTTTAGTAACAATGATAGGTTCTTGATAATGCTCAAAATATGTATGTGTGCATATTTTCATCAGTATGTCATGGAACACAATAATCACACTTTAAAAAGCTTCATTCTGTATATTACCAAAAACATAATAGAAATCTTGAGTAACAGAATCACATTAAAAAAAAAATCCATCATATATTTCCTCAGCCTTTAGTTCACAGCTTTGGCAAAATTAACCTTTATAAATGTTCTTATCAACTAAGTGTATTACAAAGGCTACTACTATTCATGTTAATACAAAGCTAAAAGCAAATTTTTCATACAAATGAATATATCCAAATATGGGCATAGTGAGTATACATAGCATTTTGAGATCATGAAGAAACTGAGTTTGTCAAAGTACATGCGTCAAATATTAACTCTACACCATATGTTTATATGCTGCTGTGTTCATATTATTTTCATTTTAAAATTTTTGAGTAGTCATACGATAAGTGATTAATAATGTTTTCTACAGTTGCATTCTGTGCCTACTTTATCATTGGAAGATGCCATGATAAATGGATAACTTTCCATTATCCCTCGCTTCCTTGGAAAGTATATCTCAATTTTTTATAGAATTTGTCTCCTTTTTAATCTCTAATATTTCAATCAAAATAAACTGTTCACTATGATTTCAACATCTTTTTGAAGTTAGGAATAGATACTCAATGAAAAATTTCTATGAGGTTTTAAATATCAAGAACACAATTGAATAACTTTGGGAGTCTCTCCTCATGCCTATCATGCTTAAAATTTACTATGAAGAGAAAATAAATTGCAAATTAAATTTTAATATTTTACTCAACTGCAATTTATACTCAAAGATTTACTTATATTATTTATATAATATAATTGTACCTCCCCCAAATGTACAGATAATTCTTATAAACTATAGATATTGAATAAAACATTGCTGAATCAATAAAATAAGGAAACATATATTCTCTTCCCACCTGACTCATTATTTGTGTGTTTGCAGGCATGCATGAGTGTGCTTGCCCATGAGTATGTGCGTGCATGTGCGCTCCCACTGTGTTTACTTAGGGTGACTTTCATAAGCATGGTGGGGACTCACTCTGGATGTACAGCATACCAGTGGCTACACCACTGGAGAATAAAACTCCCTTCCCTTGTTTTATTATTTTAATTAGTATAATATTACTAAGTTTCTTAAAATTTAACATTCTTTACTAATCAGAATCACAAGGTAAGCTTCTCAGCAAGAATATAAAAGTTGAGATTATTTGTTACATCTGTAAAGTACTTCAATGTATACCCTCTCCAATCAGTAAAAATGAGCATGGTTCTGTCTTTTTTACACAAAACTCTGTCCTTTGGAATGAGTCCACTTTCACTTCTCAGCTTACAAGTTCTTCCCAACTCAAAATAACTCTCCTAAAACTAAAATTTCCATCCAATTGACTGGCTTAAATGGGCACTTACTAAGTGTGAACTATGTAGTGTTTTTCACTGTTGCCACATTGTCTGTACGCTGTGTGAATCTTTCTTAACCTCCTGTGGGATTTATCTGAACTCCAGCAAACAGTTGGCAACATGTACCAATAGGATGTACAATAGCACCTCCTCTTTATATGGTTCTTTTCATAGCTAACAATCTTCCTTGTTATCATGGTTTGATAACTGTCTAGATCATTGTTTTACTTTTATAATTTTTGTGCTTTCAGTTATCGTTTATTAAATTCATTACTGAGTTATTAATTTAAAATTAAGTATTGGATTTATACCATATATCTAAACAGGAAAAAGATTGTAAACCAAAGAAGACTTTATATCTTCTATGATTAATATTTCTAAGTATTTACAACATTTCATATAAGAAACAAGTCTAAGGATGAATATTCTGTTCATTTAAATTACA
Organism: Dicrostonyx torquatus; assembly: GCA_028555095.1. NCBI lineage: Eukaryota > Metazoa > Chordata > Mammalia > Rodentia > Cricetidae > Dicrostonyx > Dicrostonyx torquatus. Next base: position 150,675 of record JAQHUG010000440.1, on the reverse strand, counting down.
AAGTGTGATTTTTGTTTTTTCACTAAATTTAATTTCAATTAAATGTAAATTGAATAAAACATGTTATTTTGATGTACTTCAAAGTTCTAAAGTATATCTTGAAATTAAGAAGCAGTAAATGCTTATACAAGAAAAAAAGAGAAAAACAAACAAGACAGATATAGAAACTATCTTGAATAATAATAAGTGTGTGATAAGCAATGCTGCTATTTATAAAATGTTGTATAATTAAGAGGTTTTCATCTGTTATTACTAAGTGGCAAACTTTAAGAAATATTAGTATAGGCAGACAAAAGAATCATAGAAACACCATTGTCAAGCGTATTAATGACTTCAATTAAGTCTATTACTATTATAAAGAGACACTACTTCTGCAGCACAACATTGCTTCCTTCAGAATATTCAGATGTACCTGTATAATGTTAAGATGCTTCATGATGAAAAATGGGAATATTCCAAGTTTCAAAGAAAAACAATTAAAAACAAACATTTATTTAAAACTCATAGTTTTAAACATTTGGTGACTGTTTTTAGATATTAATTAAAATTAGATCCTTAGATAGTATGTATTTTAAGTACATTAATATACTTTTAAAAATTGACTCCAACTTCAACTCAATCAATGACTTTCTTATTTTCTATGGTCTAATAATAATTGAATTTCACAGATGCATGGAAAACTGTGCATTCTAAATCAGATTCTTCATTTCTTATTTTCTCTCATGAATGTATGAACAAAACCTAACCCAGGAAGCAATACAAGAGAGAAAAATATTTCAGTCACAGAAATATCTGAATTAGAAGCCAAAAATCAAATAGATATGTTCAGGACATCTCTCCACTAGATAAATGCATGTTTAGTATTCTAACCTACAACTTAATATATTCTTATAATAAAAAAGCTTTGTATGTTTGAAATATTCTTGCTTAATTCTAAATTGGTAGTGCAGTTAAAAGAAAAGCAATAAAACTGCTTACCAGGGGTCTGCAGACCATAAACAGATACATTTATTAGTCTTGGGCATGGTTACTTATGCCCCGGAAGCTAATCATAACTTGTGGGAAACATTTTTCATGTGGATTAATAAGTATGATACTATTTTCAAAATGTCCAAAAAGAAAGTCTTAATCTTTCTGTCATCTTTTGATTACATATTTTTCCTTTTAATATTTTCATTTTATAAAGAAATATTTAAACGCATATTCTAATGTTTCAAATCAATTCAAAATCTGTTAGACATAGGTAAGCTCCAGTGAAAGACCTATGATTAAAGGAGTAGAAATACAAGCCATTATTTTTTGCATTTTATATAAAGCCTCTTTCCTGCAATATTACAATTACAGGGAAAAGTCAGACAGCAATAATACTTAGTTCCTAGCAATTACTGTCTTCCAGCCGGGTATAATGCCTAGGTGCTGAAGTGTTGGAGGACAGACAGCTGAGGAGGGGAGGCTGTAAATAATTTCAGAAACTCTCACACTCAAGGCTGTTGACATGAGTCAGGGCAAAGGAAACCACTCTGTCAGCACCTTCATTGATAATGAAGGACAACACTAGAGAACAGTCACAGAATGAAGAGTTAAAAGGAATAAATCATGCTTGACTCTACTGGGCCGTCTAATGTATTCATACACAGATAGAACCTTGTGCACATTGCTTTGTGCTTTTCCATTCAAAACCCTGTCATATCAACTTATAATTAAATACCTTAACATCTAATTACACAAACAGTGAAATATGCAATTTTAAAATGTATTAACATTTGTCTCTATCTTCTTTTGACATCTGTTGAAATTAAAAGTGGATATTTAAAATATGCATAGATTAATAGAAATGAGTTCATTTAAGATGTAAGAGCTAACTAGTACAACTGAACCATTGGCCAAACAGCATTGTCATAATATACATAGGATATAAAACTCTGTAATCTTTTACTTTTCCAAAAATGAAAGGATTTGTGGTGTAGTTATCTGAGCTGATTTATGCTCATTTTATATGCAAAATAGATATGAATAAATTAACAAACTGATATCTATCAGTCCTATAATGAAAGGAAGTAGGTTTTCATGGGCTATGAGTCACAGTTAACAAAAATTGAGGGAATATCCAAAATAGTTTAAGATTTACTTCTTTATCATTTTTTACCATAGAACCAATTCACTCCAAGAAGAGTGTTCTTTGGTTTAAATATACAAACAATTTATATTTATGCCTCCCTCATGACAAAAATTTTGCAGATAATATCATAAAAGCAAATGGAAATTTTAAAGGATACCACGTTAAGGAAGACAAAACAAAAGTGAATAAAACACCTACTTATTAACTTTAGACATATTCAAATGCTATATTAGTATTCAATTACAGCTAATCAAGCTGGAAACCATATTACTGGTGTGAAATTCAAATAACTTCTATTAGGAAAATTTATTTAATTGTCCTTTTATATTGAATTCTAGTATGTCTTCTTCCATTAGGCATCTCTGCTGATAACTGAGCAAATACGGACCTAAAAATATATCCCTCTCATCACTTTAACAGTTAAAACCTTTTTTTTGTTTATGTCACTCGAAATATATTTCTTATGTGGTGAAACTTATTTTTCTTAAGGTAAAGTGGAAGTAATCAGGTGAATGAGAAACTGCTTGCTTTCATATACATGCATGTTTGATATTTCAAGACACCCCATTTTTGTTCCCTCTGAGATACGCTAATCATGCCAGATCCAGGACCTAAAGAGCATAGTAAAGCCAGAACAACAGCACGAGTCTGTTCTTCATTTTCTGAGAGGTTAATGAGGAGGCATTTCTCTGAAGATGAGCGGCCCTTTCAGTAGATTTTCTAACCTTCATACACTGAACCCAGAGCTCATAGGCAGAGGCAGTTATCAAAATGACTATTGCTCTGCAGGGGTCCCTTTGAAAAGATAAGAGAACGTTTCTCTTGACAGACAAATTACTTTGAAATAATTTTTAGCTCTATGATCTTGACAAAAAAATTGTCCTCTTTCACTGTGTGAATCCCATTCATGGGTATGCCTGTATCCTTGGGAAAGAAGCCACCTTAAAATTAACTTATCTATCCAATATTTAACACATCCTTTAACTTATAGCCAAACTATCTCATTTCTCACAAGATATATATTATATTAGACAACATCTTTATGAATTTTAAACTTTCTTTAGCTATATGTGTTTTATCGCAAGCACAGAATTTTTAATAAGTCTTAAGGAGAATGAATTTGTATGTTTTCTCAGAATTCATACAATATCTTACTTGAAAATAGCATTCAGACTTTTTAAAATAAAGTAAAACTCTGACCCATGCATACCAATACATGTAATATACTGTCATATATATATGTATATATATATATATATGCTTCAATTTTTGAGTAAAAATTTTATTATTAGCTAAATCATGAACAAATTTGTTTATAAACAAGTAATTACTGAGCTTCAGATTTTTAAGGATAATTTTAATGTGTGTATATCTGTATATATTTGTAACAGCAGGTGGAGATTCTAAACTTTTGATGTATCAATTTTCTTTCTGAATTATTTTATAACAATGAGAAAACTTCTTATTTATATTTTTCATATGTTCATAGATGTCTTAATATTGTTAAAGTTTGATAGTTTATTCAAAGCATATGTCTATCAATATTCAATAGATCAGGAGAAAAAATAGAGATCCTAAAAATTGGCCAAACTATAAATATTTGGAAATTTCAGTTTGTTAAATCAGTTCATCACAAATATTTTTAAATTAATATGTATTTCAATGCTGTAAATATATTTTCAACAAGTACCCAAATCTGGTTGTTCATTTAGTCTTGTAGCTCCAATGTCAATCTTTATCCAGTATTGCAAGACTTGGAGGTCCTTACTGTTTTTACAGTTCCTTAGTGTATGTGTGTGTATATATGCTAGGGTGTGCATATTTGCTAAGTGTTACAAGTATAAAAAGAAACTTCACACTTTTTAAAATAACACATTTTGTGTCACAGCTTTATGAATACCATGACTAACTTAAGGCACCATATAAAACAGACCCCAGTTAACTACTGTTTTCCAAATGGTTTGAAGAAAAATGTAAACTTATATTTTGTTAAGGTATCTATCATCTATCTATCTATCTATCTATCTATCTATCTATCTATCTATCTATCTATCAGATTTCGCTGCAATATTGGGGTTGGTTAGTATTCTACAAAGCAGTACAGTGAAAGCATTTTATAGAAAGCTATTTTAGTTCCATTAAAAAAATTATGCCTTCAAGGAAATTATGTTCTAACTTCACCCACAACAATGGTAACTATGGAAGCAACACAGCAGCACGTTATTTTTACATTCTGACATTGTTCAACTGGCTAATTAGCATGGTAGCCCTGTTTTAAAGCTATTTCCATTCTAAATCTTTCATTTGATGTCCCTTTATAAGGTACTGAATACAATAAAGCCTACTCTCCTCATTTTTTTTGTATGCATTGCACATCTTTTTCTTCTATAATTGTTCTACCAGCTCTTAATTCACTTAGCTACTATAACTTCCTATGATGAATCAACAATAACTATTTCTTGGAGACTTTCTTGAAAAACTCTGTATTCAGATTGTCACTTCTATCCTGAGCTTGGTGATCACATGCACACATCCTGAAGCAACCATTCATACAGACATATGAGTTACACAGAACATGAAGACATTTTATTTAGGACACACACAATAAAAAATGAGTTTAAAAGCACAGCAATATCAGTTGAATAGCATTGAAACGTAAGCAACACACTTACCTGGAATGAGCTGGGCCAGAAGGAGATGCTTCTTGGACAGAATGAGGAGTGGTAGCATGACCAGAAGAGAAAGATGTTTCCATTTCATCTTTGTCCCTCCCTTACATCACAACAGCCAGCGATAGAGATGTATGTTATCTAGGGAGATGGAAAAAAAAAACAGAAATTGTTTCTATTAAGTGTAGAAACTAAAATACTGAAACGATGATACAAAAAACCTGCAATTCACATAGACTTGTCTACTTTTGAGATGAAAAACTTTTCAAATGAATAAAGTTTATACAAAATATATTCCAGATATATTGTCATCCCTCACCCCTGCCACTTATTCATGTGTTTGTTCTCCAAGATTTCAGTTTACCATGCAAATGCAGTTCAAATGTTGGGATATATTATCAGAAGAAGAATGATGAAAATTGGCAATAAAATAATTTGAGGATTAAAAATTATATTCCCATAATATGATTTTAGAAAAGTACCAGGGTTGTTCTGAACTGTTAGTTGTTGGTTCATTACTGAATTTTACTTATAAAGTAAACTCTATGCAGATACACATGCACAGCAAACACAGACTTCACAGAATTTGGCACTATGACTCAGGTATTTCTGACAGGTCTTAGAATGCAGGGACACAACTGAACACTTAAAACAAATGTGGTATTTGTTAGTTTTAATTTTTCAAACATATTAGTCAAAATTGGTTCCTTTATTTACATTACCTTTTACAGGCTGCCAAAAAAGTGTTTTTATCTTGATTTCCCTTAGGTAAAACATGCCTACCACATGCACAAAACTTTAAGATTTCCTTTCAATTGTCAGTCACTCACAAACTACTCATTCCGAACAGAAACTGTATATGCATGAGAAGACTTCAAAGCTTCTTTATCACAGGGTGTATTAACAATACAAAGTCACTTTAATGACACTAATTCAGAAACAAACACATTAAAGTAATGAGTGGAGTTTCTGCTGTAAACAAGGAAGTCTGAACTGGCCACGAAGGACATAGAGACATGTAAGGTAGTATACATGTATATCATGAAGATTAGAGCCTTGAGGCTTCTCGACATGAGGAAAGTTGTAGCAAATTATGTACTGAAGTGATGGGAGTGTATATAAATGTCTTACTACTTTTTAGCAGAATAAACAACATATCTTAAAAGTGATATTTTACTTATGATGAATAGGAACACAACTGTCTAGAATATAAGAAAAAATATAAACAAGTGCTTAATTGCATACATAGTAATATGCATTCTGTTCTCCTGCATAAAAATTGCATTATATAGAAGGAAACTTCATAGCATAATATATGTATGCAGGCATTCATACATACATTTTCTAATAATACATCAATATACTCAGTACACTACGAGGGGAGTTGTTCCTTGTGTAGCTAACAGTGTTTCAGAATATAATGGTACAAAAAAATGGACAAAATAAGGTTAACAAGATGGCTCAGCTTGTAGAGGTGTTGTCGATAACCTTGACAGTCTGAGTTCAATCCCCACAACCCACATGGCTCACGATTGTGTTCTCTGTTCCTTATACCACATTGTGGTACACATATGATGACCTATAAGTACACAGACCGAGGTGGGGTGAAGAGGAGTGAGATAACTGAAGGTCAAGAATTTTTCAAATATAGAAAACCAAAATAATACAACAGAAAATATGAAGACTGGTAATGAGGAGTCACAGCAGAGTTTACTGTTAATCACAAGTTTGTCTTATGACTCACAACAAAAGATGAGCAAGAAAGGACAAGTTAGCATTGTGAAGAGCCAGAGCAGAAACTCACAGTATAGAAGCATTTATACTGAATGCTTTTAAAGGACATAGAAGTAAAATGAGTCTATAGGAATTTTGCATGATGTACATTTATGCTAGAGAAGTTGGCAATTTATTAGATTTTCAGTTTTGAAAGTAGAAATAATTATTTATTTTTTTAGCAGTACGTTTAGTCAAAACAGGTAAATCAGTCTAGTACCAAATAAAAGCACTTTATTTAAAATCATTTTAGCCTTACTTCTTTGGGACACTCAAAATGCCAACTGCAGGGACAATGATTTAACTGCAGGTTAAGCTGCACATGACTGGGGCCATTTGGTCTGCTGGAGTCACCTTGTCCTTGCTGTAATACTTATAACTGCAGAGTTCTTTTACCCAGAGCTCTCTCAGTAAATAGCCCATTCCTGCCAGAGAGCTCCAATCATCTGTCTTTATCTGTGTTATTTGGGGATGAATTCTTTGATCAAAAATTCTGTCCCTTTTTCTTATCAGAGCTAGACTATTTCCTGGAATAAATAATGTCTGCTTCAGAGTTTACACATGCGCTCTCTGACTTCAGTGTCTTGAGGCTAGCATTGTTAAAACAGTCTTGCCCTGGTGTGGCACTCATCGGTGATATCCTGTGCCTACATTATATTTTACTCAATATATGTGCTAAGTGTCACACGATAGGTTGCACCGAGAGATAAGCACAGTACAGACAAAACTCTCATTGTTGTTGGTTAGTTCCAAGGGCTCTTTTTCTAGGTTCTCCACTCAACACTTTCCTTTATAGTCATTTTCTTGGGAAAAATGATTGCTTTTCTTAGGAAATAGTGTAGGGAAAGTTTATCCTGGGCATTTCTATTTGAAATAGTCTTTGGTACCACATTTTTCCTCTCTTGGTTTGTGCTGGCCTTAGAGATTTGTTTCCATTTCTTCAATATTTAATTACTACAATAGGTTATAGATACCAGAGACTTTGTTTTGGAATAAACCCCAAATCTTTGATTTCTCATATGAGCATTTTTGCCTCAAATAAGTGATGTAAATAAAAGTATACATGGATCTAGATGCTGTTTATTTTTTATTATTTTTGTAATGTGATTACTCATTAAATGAAAATGGAATTCAGTGTGGTTTGTTTTATGTTGAGGTCTCTGATCCATTTGAACATGAGTTTTGGGCATGATAATAGATATGGATCTATTTTCATTCGTCTACATGTTGATATCCAGTTATACCAGCACCATTTGTTGAATATTCTTTCTTTTTTCCATCTTATATTTTTTGCCTCTTTGTCAAAAATCAGGTGTTCATAGGTGTGTGGATTAATTCTGGGTTTTGATTTGGTTTCATTGGTCCTCCTGCCTGTTTTTATGCCAATATCAGGTGATTTTTAGTATGGTAGCTTTGTAGTAGAGTTTAAAGTCAGTGATTATGATGTATCCTGAAGTTCCTTTATTGTACAGGATTGTTTTGGCTATCCTAGGTTTTTCAGAAAGTAGGAAGTACACCTGAATGCATATAACCTCAGTAGCACAGACACTGAAAGAAACAATTAATAAACCTCCTAAAACTGCAAGTCTTCTATAAAGCAAAACACACAGTCCAGAAGACAAAATGTCAGCCTACATAATGGGAAGAGATCTTCACCAACCGCACATCAGACAGAGGCTGATTTCCCAAGTATATGAAGAACTCAAAAAATTGGTCATTAAAAGAACATAATTCAATAAAAAAAATGGTGTACAGACCTAAACAGAGAACTCTCAACAGAAGAATCTGAAATTGATGTGGGATTTCCCTATGTATGTTGTGATACCATTAATGAATAAAGAACTGCTTTCAGCCTATAGCAGAGCAGAGTGGTGCAGAGTAGAGCTATGCAGGGACGACTGGACTGAATGCTAATAAGAAGAAGGGCGGAGTCAGAGAGATGCCATGGAGCCACTGGAGACAGATACTGGGAACTTTACCAGGTAAGCCATAGCCACATGGTGATATACAGATTAATAGAAATGGGTTAAATTAATATATAAGCCATTAAGAAGCTGGAGCTAATGGGCCAAGCAGTGATTTACTTAAAACAGTTTCTGTGTGATTATTTCAGGTCTAAGCTAGCTGGGCGTTTGAGAACCATCAAGGGGCCTCCCTTTTCCTACATAAAATGGCTGAAAGACACTTAAGAAAATGCTCTAGCCTTCAAAGAAATGCAAGTCAAAACAACTCTGAGATTCTATCTTATACTTGTCAGAATGGCCAGAATGAAAAACACTGATGACAACTTGTGCTGGATAGGATGTGGGGTAAGGGGAATGCTCCATCATTGCTGGATGGGAGTACAAACTTGTACAACTTCTTTGGAAATCAGTATGGTAATTTCTCAGAAAATTAGGAAACAATATACCTCAAGATCCAGCAATACTGCTTTTGGGTTATACCCAAAAGACTCTCAGTCATAACACAAGGACATGTGCTCAACTATATTCATAGCAGCAATAACCAGAACCTGGAAACAACCTACATGCCCCTCAACTGAAGAATAGATAAAGAAAATGTGATACACTTATACAATCAACAATTACATAACAGCAAAAAAATAATGACATCTTGAAATTTACAGGCAAATGTATACATCTAGAAAAAACATATTAAGTGAGGCAACCCAGAATCCGAAAGACAAATACAATGTGTGCTCACTTGGTGTGGGAGATGTGTCTGT
>JAQHUG010000440.1:113856-139184 GCA_028555095.1 Dicrostonyx torquatus | reverse complement strand
GGGACAGTAACCCCAACGAGCCAGCCTTCATGTTACACTCACTCATAAGTGGATTTTAAACACAAAGCAAAGTACAAAAACGGCCTATAGGCTACAACCCCAGGGAAACTAGACAGCAAAGAAAACCCTACAGGAGACATACATGGATCAACATAGAAATATAAGATCTCCTGAGTAAATTGGGAGTTTGGGGGTCATGGGAGAGGTGGAAGGTAAGAAGGGAGGAAGGAGGGAGTGGGGAAAATGTATAGATCAATAAAAACAATTTAAAAAATAGGGAGATTTAGTGATTTCAAGAAAGAATAACATTCCCATTGGCAAAGCTAAAAGTCAAATTTATAACTAAGTGTTTGTTACCGGGTCAGTTTTACTAGATACCAAATATAAAGTCAGCTTTGCATTATTATAATGTAATATATGAGACAGATTTCTAGTGAAGGAAGGAGAGGCTTTGTTTAAGTCATAAATGGAGAAGTCTGATTTCAGGGAGGTGACAGGAAGCTTTGGTAGCACTGGTTAAATCACTCATCAGGACTAGGTACCAATGGAAAGAACATGTAATAGAGCAAATTATAACAACAGAAAACACAGTAAGGGTAGAGAAGGCAGAGCCAAACTCCTAATCCTCACTAAATACTCACAAGAACTTGATTTGAAGGAAACACCCATAATTCCAGACTCTTCAGTAAGTACCCACTACTCAAAGGAGTATAAGATATCCAATTAGCATCACTTAGGGACCAAGTGTTTACTATATGGATCTTTGATAGACCCTGTTCAAATCATAGCAAATTGACTCTTCAAGATATTGACCCTTAGTTTAAGGCCATAAAACACAAATGGCCACATGGAAATTAAAGGGCATAATAGGTAAAGACCAGGAATAATACAGAAAGTAACATTCAAAAGTAATAAAGAGCACACTTGTATGCTCATGTCCATGTAACAATGAGTATTCAGATATGTATGTCTGTTTTTATTTAAAGTGCTGAGTTGAGTACTATCATCAAAATATACTAACACATTGATGGTTGCATCATATCTGTCATGATCAGTATAGCTGACTAAACTTGTGCCATAAAATTCCATATAATATAAACTGTAATTGTAATATCATGTGTGTTTTGCTATCATTGATTGTTTTAGAGAAGGTTTGTTGAAGACTAAATTTTATAGCCATAATTGATTTTGTGTTAAAATGAATGTTCTTTTGTTAGGTTAATAAATGATTTTTCAGGTATGTTGGTAAGATTTCATTAGCTTAATAAGTAAAATGAATTTCTAATGAAACTGTATTACCCTCCAGATGCGCTGAATGGTCATGCATTGCCAGTACTTCTTACTAGCTCAGCTGGGAAACACTAAAATCACTTGGGTAGTAATTAGGTGTTTATCAGATTCTTGCTGAAAAGGAGTGAGCCAGTTATCGGACACAATTATCTCTGAAAATTGAATCCTCCATTTCTGGTCCTGTGGAGGACATTTAAAGGAACACTGAGTGGTTTAAACCTAAATGACTTTCAAACCCATTTGCTTTCTAGAATGTATGCCACACAGTTGCCACTCAGAGAAAAAAAAATCTCTCACTTTTCATTCAGTCTTTTGTGTGTGATCTTTTGGTCATGCCTTTGTGCATGTTGACATATGAAAATTGCCTTTGACCCACTCTTCTGTTACTTCAATCATGTCATTCCTACTGTGGTGTTATTAATAGTCTGAAATATAATGCTTTCTCCCTTTGTGCTCACCCTGCTGCTATATCTTCATAAACTAACCCAACACAAGTGAAGGCAATTGCTAAGATTGACTAGGCTATATGTACGTTTTGGGTAATGATATCTCTAGAGCTATTTGCTCCTAAGTAATTGAAAAATTTACAGCTCATTTAAGTATTAATGTGTAATATACTCACAACTTAGAAATTAATAACATTCTATAATAAAAGGAGCTATGGAAACATACTTATTTAATCACTTCAAAAGCAAACCCCATGTAAGACACTTAAATGTAATTGTCACATCTATATAAAATGATCCTACAACTTATTTTTCATTGGAATTGAATTAATTTTAGGTTCTTTTGTACATTCAAGGAAGTGTCTTTGATACTAATTTGTGTATAAAGTAAAAGCAAATAATAACAAAACTCAAATGCAAATTGTTTTGATCAAGAATGTGAAGTATGGTTGGAAGCACTCTATCTTTAACTGTGATGATTTCTTGCTGTTACAAAAGCAATTGTCATAGATTAGGGTCTTCATGAACATCATAGATTTCATGTTTGCACTTGTGTAACTGTGCAAGTAGATTACCTCAATTTTATATTACTCTGTCCATTCAACCAAGTTTAATTCAACAAATACTTAGTGCTTGCTATACAGCAGGAGGGGTAAGAGATTTGTAGAGTAGGATACTAGTGAAACCTTGTGAATTGTGTTTTTCTTCCTTAAGTTCAGAGAACTTAGGTCAAAGAAAATGTTCTTATTCAAGTCAACCTCTTTTGAATGTGTTTTGCAGTAAAGCCTGTTAAATTTTTGCATCAGTCTAATTTGTCTGCCTCATCTCTAGTCACACTGCATTTCACGTGAGGTTCCCTGAAACCCTGCCAGAAAAGCCTCGTTTATTGATCTCTAAAGAGAACAAACAAACAAAAAAAAAGCCTATTGTCTCCACACTCTTCTCACTCACTACTTTGGTATGGAATTATTTGTTGTTTCATTGCTTAAAACAGTTTTGGCTCGATCTATTACTACTAGTCTACAACCCATTTCAAATATGTATTTTGACAATGGGCATTTTTAAATTTTCCAGAATCTTGGTTATTTTGTTTTCTCTCATTTATAATATCTTCATAAAAAATAATTTCTAATCTGATGAAGAAATAACCTTAACTCCACATATTTAAGTTTTCTGAGTGAATGCCCTATACTTTAGTGGACAATCTGCGTTAGCTGATACCACCTTACTAGTTTTTGCATTCTGTGTTGGCACACAGGACATTCTCAAAGTTTTAGACAAAACAAATAGAGAAGAAAGGCATGGCCATTTAGTATCCATTTTGTTATACTATTGTTTAGTCCTTTTTCAAGACAGGAAATTTTAATACCAAAGTACTGTCCCATTAAATGCATTTTTCAGACATTCATATTCATAGACCTTTGAATATAGCACAGTGTATTTCCACCCTTAACTTGCCATATGCATGAGTTTAGCTCCGCTTTTAGTCTGAGAGTAAATATAAAGTCAATAGACAAATGTTTTAAATCATGTGAAGCACAAGAGAAAGAGGCCCATGGAATTTTGAAAACAAGAAGATTATGAAGCAAGGAACATTCACTTGTAAAATTCAGTTGTTAATTTCAATGATTCCTGAATCATTGCCTCATTTTTGCCCATTATCCCTTCTCTATGTTTTTCTCCATGTTTATTCCTACTCTAATCTCACTTTCAACATATTAAGTTAAACCGCTTTCATGAGTAACATTAAAAAAAATGCTAGAACATTTCTTTCCTGTGATGAAAGAAATCTTTCTTATCTGAGACAAGCTTTCTAAGAATAGGGAGACTATTGATGTGTGCTTCCATGCCATGTTAGTTGAAGGATGACGTTGTTCAGAAAGATCTGTCTTCAACTTGATGTTCTTTCAGACAGGATGCCCAAACATCATGTGGCCGCTAATTTTCACCAGAATGATGAAATGAACAATATGATTGAACGTCAATTGGGCAGAGAATTCATCGGGCTGAGCTAATATGAGCACAGCATTTTGAAAATTGCTTTTGTTTTAAAATTCCCTTCCTTTTGTCTTGGTATACTTGAGCATACTTTTAAAGAACTGTCTTTGTGAATTGAATATTTATCCTGGATGAAGTACTTGATGCAGACAGCTTTTATTTTAACCTCAAAATAGAAGAAGTAAGAAAACAAAATCCTAGATGATTGAATTTTACTTATATAAAACTATTTGTTCAAATTTAGCTCTAGAAATATATAAGTAAAATCATTTTAGCAGGACTTAAAACTTATTCAGCCTACAGACATCTTATAATTAAAGTGAAAAGAGGACACAATCTCCATCTTGCTGCATCCTTTTTCCTATATGAGAGCAATTCTAATGAACCCCTCAATGATTAGGATGAGAAATTGATTTGAAGCCCTTTGCATTTACTTCTGTGTTCCCTCACCTTCCTTTTCTCTCTGAGGATTTGTGCAGTTTAATTTGCCATTGATTCTTTAATGATCATGGTAGCTGCACTAGGGAACCGAGTGTTTATCTTCATCATACAGTGTGGCGGGAACAGCATTTATTTTATACAGAGTGGCTTCTCTGTCAGTTTGATGATACACCTTTAGTCAGCAGATGACAAACATCCTATCGTCTTATTGATTTCATGGTATAATCTTGAAATGCATATATTCATTCTAGGGATGCAGTCCATTCAGAGAATTTAACCCACATGTTGTGCTAGCATTGCTTCAAAGCAGTGTTGAAGAGCTGTCTTTGACATGCTGTGTGGGGAGCAAACATTAAGTACAGTATTTAGTGGTCGTTAGTTTGACTCCCTTGAGTCTTTCTCAAAGTACTTTACTTGAAGATGTCAATCAATGTGACATGTGCTTTCAATTATGTGTTGGAAGAGTGTCCTGATTTTTCAAGTTTGGAACAACAATTATTACTCCAAAATAAAATAATCATTTGTTCTTGAATTTTGTGAGGACCCTGAAACTGTTAATGGAGTAAAATCTAACCTGCACACAATAGGAGTGTTTTAATATTTGGTATTGCTGCATTTTATATTTTGTCCAAGAATGAATAAATCATAATATTTAATGTTTCTGTTGTGTCTTGAAATGTTTTAAGCAGGGAAAAGTGATAACAACAAGGAATTTACATTAATGGGCATGATTTAGGATTATACTTCTGCTGATTCATCAGTAGTAGTAAACACTGTTTGACAAAATGCTTATTCCTCATGAATTCCATATGCCAAAAAGTAAGATTTTAAAAGCTGTAAACCTCAGATTACTCTTTTTTACCATCTATCCACCTATAAATAGATGATAATATGTGTGAATTCCATAGAAAATTTTAAATGTCTTGACAGACTGGGTAAAGAAAGAAAGAAAATGGCTCTTGATGTTTGTTTGTGAACCTTGACTCAGACTTAATTAAATACTATACAATGTGCCTTTTTAAGAACCTTATAGTGTCTCATCCTTTCTCTTCTTCTTCTAAATCAGTGTGCCCTGTGTTGCCAATGAGTATATTCAAACAGCTCTGTTTCCTGGGCACGTATAAGAATGGTCTAGCATTTGTGAAATTAATGGAAACTTAGGACCTGCCCAAACAGAACTGTTGTATGAATATGAATGTGTCTGTGCACGGAGAGCAGGAACCCTTTAGCAATGAGCTGACAAACTGCTGAGATGGGATTCTCACTCCCTTATTTTGGCCCTAGTAGCTTAATTTTTCAAGTTTGCCTTATGGTTTCATTTCTATACTTCCCAAGCTCAGTAATAATCTCATAAATTTTCCTTAAGTTTCTTTTTTGTTTCAAGTTATTTTATTTTCTCCTGTTTTTAGAATAAAATCCCCAAGCATATGAAGAAAACTGAATCATAATAATAACACTTTTAAGTGTAGCATTTAATAATTCAGGGCTTAGGACAATTTTCTAATGTATAGTATTCTACTTTGTTACAAAAGAATTCCCTAAATAAATTCTATACTCTTAAGTCAAATACAATATGAATGAATTACAAGTGTTGTTGAAATACAAAAAGAAGTAAATGGTTTAAACAATTCAACTCTAAAATACTATAAGTACTGTGCTTTATAAGAGACTATTTTCAAATAATAGACTCCTTCTGGAGTCATAAAATGTTCCCACTTAGCAGGAGTTTGGTAATAATTTTTTAAATTTTTTTTAGTTTGCTTTGTCTATTTGAAAGCATTAAACCTGCGTTTCTGTAAGCTATTACTTGTTCTTTCAAGTGAAATGTACTTTCAATTAAAGAGAAACAGCAACCAGTTCTTAGTAGTTCTATTAGCACTGACTAATGACCTAGACACATACTTTTCTAGAGAGCTCTAAAGTAAAAGTCAATTAGCCAATGGCTTCAAAAAAACTCACACCCATGTGGAGCCAGATTTTTCTTTTCACAGACACTTCACAAAAAATGACAAAGAGACTTATTATCAATTTTGAAAACTCTGCCTATAAATTAGGCTTGATTCCAACTAGCTCTTTTTTTTTTTTTTTTTTTTCGAGACAGGGTTTCTCTGTAGTTTTGGAGCCTGTCCTGGAACTAACTCTTGTAGACCAGACTGGTCTCAAACTCGCAGAGATCCGTCTGCCTCTACCTCCCGAGTGCTGGGATTAAAGGTGTGCGCCACCACTGCCTGGCCCAACTAGCTCTTATAAATTAAATTAACTCATCTCTCTTCGTTTATGTGCTGTGTCTCAGTGTGTGGCCTTTACTTCTCTTCTTGCATGTCTTCTTTCCTCTGCACCTAGCTGGCAGCCACAACTTTTCTCTTCCCTGAGACCTCTGGGTCCCCAGAAGTCCCAACTAACCTGTTCCTATCTAACTAATGGCTGTTCATCTCTCTTTATCGCTCTTTATTGAATCAATCATAGTGATACATCTTCACACAGTGTAAAGGAATATTTGTAACACCCATATTTAATATACGACGGTATGTATGCACACACACACACAAACACATACAGATAAGCACATTATTTTTTACTTGTATTCAGTTTTTCTCTACTTCCTGCTCACCCCTATGTTGTTGATCTTGCATTGCTGCACCTTTAAAGTTTTACCACTTTTTAAAAATCTTTTTTTTTTTTTAGATTTTTTTGTAAGATCTTATTGGCTGCATGTTCTCTATTATTCAGTAACTTTCATCTTCATGTAATCAGTTGCTGCATGCTTTAACTTTTATATTCTGTCACTCTGCTTATAAGAAAAATCTTGGAGGCGGGCGGTGGTGGCACACGCCTTTAATCCCAGCACTCGGGAGACAGAGGCAGCTGAATCTCTGTGAGTTCACAGCCAGCCTGGTCTACAAGAGCTAGTTCCAGGACAGGCTCCAAAGCTGCAGAGAAACCCTGTCTCAAAAAAAAAAAAAAGAAAAGAAAAGAAAAGAAAAGAAAAATCTTGAATTAGTGATCTTCTAACCCATGATAATCTTACAGTGTTATGAAGAAGATGGCAGTCTAGGTTCCAGTTCACTGATAGGCTAATTACATGTATTCATACAGATGCTTTCTTTAAAGCATGTGAGTCTGCATCCATAAATGAAAGATGCTTTACAACTAGCTTTCTAATATAAGTAAACGTGAACAGACATTACATAGGTAAGCTATTACGTGTCCTGTGTACATTCTATATTATTTGTTTCTACTTTGGTAGACCATATTGTTGTTTACAATCCTTTCTGTGTACAAAGCCACCAAAGAAAACGCTCCCCTGTAACTGTACCTGCATGACTGCAGTACTCCCTTTTAAGCAAACCTATGCCCATCCTTTTCTCACTCTTGGTACCCATCATTCATGAGCAAATATATCCTTTCCAATTTTGTCAACTATATTCAATAAATTATCCAGTATTCTGATGCAAAGAGAATATATATGTTTTATACATATTTGACCCTTGACCGTAAGGCAGGCAGTTCTTGATAAAGCAACTCTTCAAACATATTTATCATTGCAATTATAGTCCTGTCAAAAACACAAACTTGAATTTTTAGATTCTTAAAACAATCCAGTAAACTACAGAATTTGATTTGAATATCTGTCTTTGATTTGGGACAAATTATTTCCCATTAGGAGCTCTAGAAATAATAGAAAAAGTAGCTCTGTTATAAGCAAAATTAGAGTCTGTTTTATTTACAAAGGCAAATATCTTAATAGTCTGTGCATATATTGCTAACTAATATGTCTTACTTAACAAAAATGTATATGAATTCACTATTTTTCATCTTTGTAATAACAAAATCTAGCATCTTTAGTTATAACTATAACTCTGCTAGAAATGGCTGATTTGTTTACCAGGAAGTGTTACAGATGGCAAGGTGATGATTTCTTCTTTTCTTGAACATTATCAAGTTTATCAGCTGTTAACTTGTAGGATCTTGTTCACTTAAAACTTAACCTGATCCTGGAAATAAAAGATACTCAAAATTGTTTAGCTTCAAAGATCACTTTCAGTATTTAATGAAACAGAAAATAGAAGAGAACAGTATAATTTGCTGGAAGGTAAATTTTGGTCAATTACAAGGACCCTTGTGTTGTTTCTTTACTGTAAAAACCAGATAAAAATCAACTAGACAAAATTAAAAGCTAAACAATGGTACCAGGATCTTAGTTTTGGAAGTGATAAAAAAGGGAACATGCCCTTGAGAGAAATACAAAATATATACCAAAGGAAATAATTTTCACTTTTTTCTATTGCATAATTAACTGTCTTAGAGTTTCTATTGCTGTTAAGAACCACCATGACCACAGCAACTCTTACAAAGGACAACATTTAAGTACATGGCTTACATTTAAGAGTTCAGTCCATTATCATCATAGCGGGACATGATAGCATGCAGGCCGACATGGTACTAGAGAGGTATCTGATAGTTCTACATCTTGCACAAGCAACAAGAAGTAGTCTGTGTCCATGGGCATGACTTGAGCATATGAGACCTCAAAATCCACCCCTATAGAAACACACTTCCACCAACAAGGCCATGCCCACTCCAACAACATCACACGTCCTGATAGTGACATCCCCTTTGCGGACATTTTTTTTTGTTACCATATAAACTAAAAGTATTTCTTATGAAACTCATAACTTCCTATAAAACTTAGCTAATATTCAACAAAACAGGATTTACCAAAGATATATTAAAACGTAACTCTCTCTTAAAATAAAAATTAATACACTAGTTATTAGATTTTTTTAAAAATGTACTTTGGCCAAATTTATACATTACTGAGCATGAGCACAGAACATTAATCTTCTAACAACAATGTCTCTGGTAAAATATCTTTATCTAGATTGGAGAAGATGTTTCTTGCCTCCATTAATTTTTCTATATTGAACTTTATACTTACTTTCAGTTCCTTTAGTCCTGGATGAATCACATCTCAATGAATGTTACTAATATAAGTCAATGCAGTAACATCATGCAAATTAAGCTTTCTAAGCTACACCTAAGTGTCAAGTACTGTGTAAATACCAATGCAAGTTCAGTTCTATCATGTCCTCAGGTAAAGTCATTAGATGTCATTTGAAATTGCTAATTGTGATACCAATCTTAACTGATATCAGAAGACAGAACACAAACTCTCAGAGCCCACAAAACAAATAGTGAATTCTCATTAATACATAATTAGAAAATGATTCAATCTGAAGGTTGATGGTTCAACAAAATATACATAAGTTTCTTTGTGTATGAGTTTTCAATAAACATTTTTATCTTAAAGATAAGAGAATAACCATTTGACAGAGCAAATTGTTCTCTTTTTAATACTTTATGAATTTTTGGTAACAATATTTGCCATGATTTCCTCTTCTGATCACTCATAATACATAAATAAATGGAAACTTTTACAATTCAACCATGATAAGAAAACTATGAATGAAAACATGACACAAGATGAGATTTTTAAAAATTTTAAAATTTGAATAGCAAAATTTGAAAAAATATTGCTACGTTGCTTTACTGACTTTCATTGTTGCAATAGTATAAAAAAATAAAAATGCCAAGACTGTGTAAAATGAAAAGCAAAAATTTTAAATAAAAAAAACCAGATTCATAAGACAGTTTGCCTGGCATAAACATGTAGTGGAGAAAAACAACAACATAATACTATCTCAAACATGGTTGAAGGCAAGGACCAACACCCAAGGCTCACACACACACGGTGCCATGCACACCTAAACACGCACAAATGAAGCTGCACACATATACTTATCATACACACAAAATAATCATGAATTTCTAAATAAAAATTTCATACCATTGCTCAGATTTTCTTTAGTGGGACCACTGTGGTAAAGATGCATACAGTATAGGTAATTGAATGGCAAGTGTCAATGTTGCTTTCTACTTTACAATACTCTCAGTAAAGCATGTTTATTATGCACACACTGCAGTGTTAAAAGGGTTTTATTTACTACACATATTGAAAACTGGCAAAAATACCTCGTAGGATAAAATATATTTTTATATGGCTAAGGTTAACACATACTACTTACTAAACAGACTTGTTTACTTAGAAATAAATTTCAGAAGTTAATTTATCCACATTGCGGTATTTTGAGGATTAAAGTGATTTGAAACTTTAAGGTACCTATTGGATATCTGTCCTTTTTGAATCCAAAAACAGAAAGATAGAACAATATATAAGGTGTGGTTAAGCCAAAATAAAAACATTAATCATAAATAAGAATTTAAATATTTCATTTATTATGTACGGTTCTTTAAAATTATGTTATGTTGAAAAGTTCAAGTTTGTGCATGCTAAGACATTATTTTTAAATAGGCTATGGGTTCAATAATATCAAGTATGAATTTTTATCTATCACTTTTTAGGTTAATTATTTTTGATGAAAATGAACTTTGTAAACACGGTAGTTTAAGGAGCTAGAAGCTGAAACAAGTCTAGGAATCTTTTAATTTATAAAGTAAATTCTTTTTCACTCAGTCTATCTGTTCAGATGCCTACCCACATGCACAGCCCTCCTGGGAGAGAAAGATTCTAACTAAACTGATATTTTACAGCCCAAGACGCGTTTTTCATAACCTGTGTATTGAATATTTACAGGCATTATAGAGGCTGATATGTAATAAAAGTCTCCCATGATTTAAAACCAAGAAGAGTGTTGAGGCTGAATCCCATTTATGCTGTATTTATGTGATATTGTATTGAGAAATTAGTTTCATTTCATCATATAAGTATGTAGGCTGTGTTCTTTACAAAATTTGAAGAAAAATACATATGGTTTCAACTATCAACAGTCCTTGATGTGCAACATAGCAAAGCTGCACACATTTGCTTACAAATTAGTTATTTGGAAACATGGTTATATTTTCTTATTGAGATTATTATAAGATTTACTGTGTACACAAAACACATTTAAACTCAAAATGTCACTATGATAATTATAATCACTTTAGTCTCTTTAAAATAATATGTTTGATCAAATTCCTTCATACCTAAGGCACTAAACATTTCTGGCCCTGAACCAATTTAATTTCAAGCCACATCGTTCAGTATGTTATCATTTCTAGTTACATCCTGCGTGATACATTGACAAGGAACATAAAGTGAATTGCGGAAATAATATTGTCCCATGAATGAGTACAGACATTGAACAAAAGATGGTTGTCCTAACAGCCAGTGACAATGGGAAGAAAGGATTACCCTGGCACTAATGGTATATATAATATGTGTATATAAGATAGTTTGCACATATCTTAAATAGGTCTTCAGGAATAAACTTCAATGACTTCTTTTCCCTTAAATTAACCACCTTTTAAATAAATAAACACAACCTGTAAACTTGATTTTCATATTTTAATTGGGCCAATGTCAACTAAACACATTGAGCCAATAAGCTATTTTTTCATGATTCCAAATCTGTGTTTAAAAAGCCCAAGTTGTTTAAAACAACCATCTTGGATCACTCTTGTCCTCCATCAGTGTTGCAAGGTATGATGTCAATACTCATCGCCACCCTGATGAGACTGGAAATTAGCTATGCTATTAGTAAAGCACAGCTCTTGTGTCTATAAATACATATTTAGAGATACCTAAGTGGTTAGGCTTGTGATCCAGATGTCAGTATAGGGAATCAGTCCCTGGTGATAGAAATATCACCCACCTCCTTTCTTTAGACCTTTCAGTCTAAAGTCTTTTAGCTATGAAATGTTCTGTTCTGCTTTTTTGCCAGGAAGGAATGACAGCTTGAGAACTGTCAATGAAAACCTGCCTCCCTTTTTTAAAGTTGATTATACCAGGTCTTATGTCACTGCAGAACTTAAATAACTACTATGCTTATTATCTAGATAATTATGTAATAAAAGACAGATTCTAAAAGAGTGTAAACCTTGATTGGAGCAAAAACTAAAAGTGAACGCTCTTCATTGGTAGACGAAAAGATACACAATGCATCCATATAATAAAATAGTATTCATGTGTTAAAAGGAATTAAAATTCTGAGAGATGCTAGAACAAGAAAAGCTTGGTAATAAGAGGGTGCATGAAATAAGAGGTAGAGTAGAAAAGTTTGTTGAGATGAACACAGACTGAAATCTGTGAAAGACTGGGAAAGAGCGGGATGATGGATTTCTTACTGAACACAGAAATATGAATTCTTCACACAGTTTTTTAACATCCAGAATACTGCTGTAAAAAGATCATGAGGTACATGACAAAATGGGATGTTATATATCAAAATATTGTCTCATAAATTGATTGTTCTAAGGTTAAATAAGTTTTAGGGAAGAATTAAAGTGATGACTTAGATATGAATACATTTAACATCATTAATCTGCTTTGCTATAGTGAATTTCAACTTTCCAATGTATTTAGTTTCATAATAGTTTAAATATGTAAGCAAATAGACTAAATGATGAGCAAGATGGTTTACATTTTAATAGATATTTAAAAATAAAAGAGACCACAATAATAGACAAAACTACATCTCAACAATTCCTATGAAAATAAAGTATTATTATGAGTACAAATGACTTGAACTACATTACCAATTACCTTGACCAAACACAATAGTAGCAACCAAAGCCTTAAGATAACCATTCTTCCTTCCAGTTACATATCAATAATTCACCGAGATATATCTTCTAAACCAGAAAGCAACCCTTACCCTTAAAAGAATGGGCTAGAGTTTAAGTGGAAAAATAAACATTCAGAAATAAGCACTTAAAAATTGGATATGATTTTTATCTGTATTTATTGAAACTGAGCTCTGTACCTCTGCATTTTGATTGGTTGTGATATTCTGTAATGGTCTTTATCTGTTGCAAGGGGAAGTTTCCTTGAAGACTACAAACAGCTGTTGTAAAAGGGCAAATGTTTATAGATTGTTGTTAATTAACAAATTAATGATTGTAAAATCTCTTCTAATAATAATCATGATTTCCCTATCAATGAGTACTTTTGTCCCTAAGGCTCAGGCAACATTGTGGAAAAGGCTTGGAAAAGTTGTAAAAGCCACAGAATAAAGGATTTTACTGTAAGAATTTGTTTCTTCATAATATTAGAAGCAATACCCATTCAGTCTCACCAATACGACCACCTGCTGAATGAGGATGACATCAATAAACATGCAAAAACGGATAGAGAAATGCCCCAAGGCTCTCAACCTTACACAAAGAACTATAGGAAACTGAAGAAATTTGGAAATGGAAGAAGTGGTCTTCTGCAGGAAAAAAAAGCCTGTCAATTGCAGTAACAAATTGTCAGTCCTGAAAACATACTTACAGGTAGCACTTTACAAACTGATCACACTATATTAAGTAATACATTACATAACTATGCTGCATGTATTTGTGTAATAATAATTGCCCTTTTAAAAAGAGGCCATATAGTTGAGAGAGCAGGGAACTGTGTTTGGAAGGGTTTTAAGGAAGAAATGGAAAGGAAGAAATTTTATAACTAAATTATAATCTTGAAAGTAAAAAATAATTTAGTTTCATTAGAAACATTTCTATTGTGATTTAATGCTATAAACACAAAATTCAAAGCCTGTCTTGAATCAAATCATTAAAATGTATTATCACAGATTAGTTTAGGATTATGAACATGTTGAAAGTAAGAAAAAATTTTATTTAATTTCCTTTGCATTGTATTAGATGTTGGGTCATGATTCAAAAGTGTTCTTTCATGATTTTAGTACTTGAAATGCAGCTATAATTTAATAATATCATCCCTTCTTATTAGAGAATAAGAACAACAATATTCAATCATCATGTTCCATCCCCCTCCCTTAACAGAGCCAAGGCCCTTAATAGTTTCCTGCCTTTTATGGATACTCCGATTTGAATACATGCTTTTAAAATTCAAATTAAAAAGTTACATGTGAGAGAAAAGTGCAGCATATGACTTTGTCTGTCTGAGTTGTATCATGCAGAATATTTACAAATTCATCCATTTGCAAGTTGTATTCATCTTGGTTTACTGATGAATAATATTTCACTGTTCAAATGAACCCGATTTTTATTATGCATTACCGTAGTATTAAAGAGGAATAATGGAACAGTAACAGTTAAATAGGGTAAGGAACAGGAAGCCAGAATAAATTAGGGAGTCTGGGGATGAATAAGAGGAAAAAGTAAAGACTTTTGAAAAAGTCATATGAAGACTGATACTGCAGTATGGATATGGAGATATCAAGCTCTTAATAGCATGAAATCTTGAGCCCCACTGCAAGATTTTCAGAGTTCTTTGAAGTCTCTATGTGCACTACCTGAGTATTAAAGGCCATATCAGCCTTACTCAGTGAGAACCCTGTGAGTCCAGTCGTACAGGATGTAATATAGATGTCCATTTATGGCTGATACACCTACATATGAGTGTCAAAAAGGTAATTAAATGGGCATTATTACTATATCCATTTAACAGGGTAGCAGCCTGTATTGAACAACCTATGATATAGCAAATAAGCATTTTTTTTCTTGTCTTTTTTGTTCTAGTTAATGGTATCAGTGCTTCATCGAGTGCTCCAAGATTTAGCTCCAATGAGAAAGCAGCTGGTTACTCTCAAAAACCTCAGGAGATATCACAGAAGCACTGTACAATGTATAAGAGCCAAAGGGATCTGTTATCTGCTGTAAAACAGTATTTTATAGGCATGAAAACTGCAGTTTTACAACATAATCTTATCTAGACTGCCTGCAGAAGACTTGCACAAGATCAAGCCAGCCAAAGTACCAGAATTGATGTGGGAGATCCTTACGGAGCCCCCACATAAAGAGCTCCTCGTCACTGATAGCTGCTGAGGGAGATTCTATTTTTCTCATTTTTGGGCACTGACAGGTTGTCTATCTATCTATGTGCACACATACAGCACTGAATGCACTTAAGACTTATCAGTGGAGAGAAAGAGAGAGAGGTAAAAAGCAGAGCAAATACATGCGGTTTTGATGGAAAGGTGATGATGGTGTAGGGGAGAAAACTGAAGGAAGGGAATGGGGTAGATTTGATAAAAACACATTATATTCACAGATGAATATTAAGTGAAATGTTTAAAAATATATAGCCATATGTGTATAGTGTTTTGGCTGATTTCTAAGAGGAAGTAATAAGTGTTAATGTTTTATACCATTCAGTAGATACCAAGAATCCTGTGAAATACTCAAATGTGTCAAGCCTTGTAACATAATATATCAACAGATGAGACTGTTGGAGAGAATAATCCAAAGTGCAGGATGTCATGGATCATTGATTTCAACTTACTCAATATTTTACATTCAGATGCTTGTGCATATGGTTATTAATTTTCTTTTGTCTTTCTTTTGATGGAACTGAAGTTGAACCCAGGATTATATATGTGTGTGTTTGACATTTAGTTCTATGTCTGAACCACAGTGTCAGCTCTGTGTTTGTATTTAACGTAATAGGCTACCTTTCCACAGCACTCCCTTTCTACTTGCCTGTGTTGTACGACCCTATTTTTAGGAGAATATTGTAACTTGGTATCTAGAAATCACTCTAGAGATATATGCAAGAGGTATCTATGACCAGTCCAAATTATGTTGAAGATTTCAAATTTTGCTGCATCATGCAATCAACCATCTGTCTAGGCTCTTACTCAATTTCCTAAAGCAAACGTGCTTTTGAAACATGAAGTGTGGTGCTTAAATTTTACTTGTTTACCTTTATTTTAATTTATGTATACAATTGTTTTGCCTGCATGTATGTCTGTGCACCATATGGGTGCAGTACCTATGGAGGCCTGAAAAAAGGATGCCAGATTCCAAGAACTGGAGTTACAGATGGTCATAAGCCACCATGTAGGTGCTAGGTATCATTCCCAGGCCCTCTAAGAGCTGCTTCTTCTCTTAATTGCTGAGCCATTTCTCCAGTCCCTAAATATGATTTCCGCTGCAAGCTTGCGGGTATTGCCTTCTTTCTCAATATTTTTTCAGTGTACATATACCTATGATTGGTAAAATTGGCAACTTAGTTAAATGTGTGCAGAAGTCTAAGAACTAGATATTAAGCTAGAATGGAGAATGAGGTGTGAAAGAATATGGCAGAGTGAGAATATGAGAATCTACTTTGAGAACTTCACTACTGCATCTGCTGTTTTAGTTATATGACTGTTCTGAGCAGTTTCCCAAGGGTTAAGTGGACTGCAAACATGAATCCTCTTCAGTTTGCCACTATTTTCTTTTTCCGGCTAATAATCACTTCTTTCCTATGTTTGCTCTCCCTCTTCTCCATGATTTGCTAATGCAGAGACTTCTTAGAACAGAGAATGCATTACAACCCAAGTAGAGTACAATTAAGTATGAAAAAAAAAAACCCTGTGAAACTGGAGAGATGGTGCACTGCTTAAGAGCACTGTTAACTCTTCCAGAGGACCAGGTTTCAACTCCCAGAATCAATATCATAGCTCCCAACTGTTTGTCACTCCAATTCAAGAGAATCTGATACCCTCACACAGACATACAGGCAGGCAAAATATCAATGCATACAAAAATTTTAAAAAATATAGTTAATTTTTAAAGATAAAGAGCTGTAAATTTCAATATAGGTCAATATGATTTATTTATAACCCTAAGTTCTTAGTTGAAACTTGAAAATGATATTCAGCTTCTTTATTCCTTCTTACATTGTCTAGTGCATGTCCTGAGTGCCTGAGTCAACGAGCAAAAGTTCCATTCTTGAATTTATTTATGAGATTATGACTACTGAAAGGAGCGGCCTTAAAAGTGTGGTGTGTGTGTGTGTGTGTGTGTGTGTGTGTGTGTGTGTGTGTGTGTGAATCCCTGAATTTCTCACTAAAGAGTCCAGGAAAAGGAAATTAACTCATCTTGATAGGCCACTACACAAGACACTCATTAGAATTCCTTTCAAACTTCCCAAATCAACTGATTTTCTACAATATTCTCCTCCCTGTACTTAGAACATAATGTTGGAGGCACACACAATGCTCATCAGAGGAACCTGTCACATACCCTTTTTTTCCCCCTGAAGCTTTCTTTCTCTGGCAACTTCCCCTTTTAGTCTCCCTCTATTGTGGCTGAAATCTTTCTGGTTGAAGACACTGACAGAACAAGGCTCCCCTCACACAGGCCTTTTATCCCCAGCCTATAAGAGCCTATCTTGTAAAAGACTGAGAACTCACTGGATAATGCAGGCAAAAACAACAATAGTTTGCTTCGGACAAGAGTATTTCATGCCATATCTTTAGATACGAAAGAGGAGCTGAGCTGACATCAGGGATGCTGTTGGAGTAACTTCTGGGCAGCTAAGATTTGCAGCAATGACTGGAATATGTTGGCTACATAATAAAAAATCTAAACTATAAAATGGAATATTTATGCTATGCATATTCACATATTTTTCATAAATAGGAATTTTTTCATATGAAGTTTCTAAGAACTTTGTAAATGGAGGCTGGAATGGCTGATTGCATGCATATTTTGAAACCTGTTGTGGGCCATCACTATAAGGTTTCTAAAATTAAAATTAGATATAATAAAAATGAAATCACACTAATATCCAACACTCACATGTAACTAGAGGCAGTGGTCTTTATACAGCACAAAGAATTTATCTATCATTTTAAGGTACTATTGTATGGTCCCACCAAAGGCAAGTACTTTATATGACATGGACAAATTTTGAAATTCTGCAATATAGTATTATAAATGTATACTCTTCATAAATACATAACCAGAGATCTCAAGGAGAGCCATGATTTCAATAATAGCTTGTTAGCTGAAAAATATTATTAAAAACATTATAGAGAGGATTCAATGCACGAAATTGTAGCATCACATTCTAAGCTGTAGTGCTATGTTCCCCAATATTCCCAAATGCAATGCAAGCTTTATTATTGTAACACAACATTGGAAATGTTTCATCTTTTCAATAGTGGCAGGACTGCCTTTGAGTGATACTATGGATTCTAAAGGAAAACAACAATGTTACATTATTTCTCAACAAGAAGCACTAAAAACCTGGGTCTCTCTTAATCCCATAAAGAGGAAAGGACTCTTCTAGATCTCTGTCTTTTTTGTTGTTGTTGTTTTGATTTAAGTATATATTTCTTCTGTGACTTAATAGGAGAAGGAAAATGTCGTATTTTATTAAATCATTTTATTGTGATCACAAAAATGGAAAGAAGGAATGAGTCGGCAATAGAATAGAAACTACTGCAAAACCAGAGACCCTTTTCTATTTTCATCTTAGATTTCAGAACTTTCAGCTTACTCACGTGCAGTCACTGATGTGAAACTTAATCTGGAATGTGTATCAAGTTTGCAACAGAGCATTAGTGATGCTTAACAGCTCTTGAAAGGAAAATGCCCACACTTAGTTCTCCCAATACAATCAGCATAGGCAAGCTTCACCTGCATGTTGTATTTACACAGGCAGGGAAATGCAGTCTGATTTTCCCAAAAGCTATTCTAATTTATTTAGCGTGAATCTCAGCTTCTAGCTTGCCATACATGTCATTTTAAATTACTTCAAAAGTCTTATTTTTCAAGAATTCATGTGGCAAGGAGACCAATTTCTGTATAATAAGATAAATCTTATTTTTTCCTGAAGCAAAAGCTCAGAATCAAAATTTGCAAAATAAAAAAAATGTTTCCAGCTTCAGAGATAGAAAAATGTTGATGAGACATTGTTTTACTTTCATTGAAATGGAGGGAAAACGGTCAGAACTGGGAAGAAATGTACCTGTTAGGCACATTCCAGTGTTCATTCCAAGCTACTCCTATAAAATCGTTATTTGCACCCCAGAAATAACTATATGTCTATATTTTAACTAGATAGGTTTCAAACTTTCATATTGCCCCAAATCTGTACCAACAACTATATTTATCCAAATTTTGAAGGAGGGTTCATCTGTATTTCTGTGCTTTGATTGGTTAATTAAAAAAGCTGCCTGGGCCATTTGATAGGTCAGGACTTAGATAGGTGGGGAAAAGAAAAGAGGACGCTGGGGAGACTGGGTCAGAGCCAGTTGCCATGAGGCCCCACCACAGAAGGAAGTACCGTAGATCCGTCCGGTAAGTCACCCACCTCGTGGTTACAAACAGACTTTTATAATGGGTTAGTTTATGAGGTGAGGGCTAGCCGGGAAGAGGCTAGAGATAATGGGCAAGGCAGTATTTAAATTAATACAGGAATCATGTGGTTATTTCGGGCATAAGCAAGCAACCAGTGGCTGAGCGGGCCAGCAGCTGGGGGTTGGGAGCCAGGTGCTGGGAACACAACCCACACCTCTCCACCCATTTACAACAAAATTTAACAAATTAGAAATAATAGAAAATGTAAAAAATAAAGTATGTGAATAGAAAATTAATATGAATAATGTTTACTGACACCAAGTCAGGGGTTGTCAAAACACATTTATTATCATTAATTTTATCTGTAATGAAAAACTGCTTCAAAGTTTGCTAGCATTCTTATATATAACAATTACTAAGTACTGTTTTTTTTTCTTTTTTGGATTTTTGTCTTATTTTGTTTTGTTTTTGCAATGACATTGAGCATACAATCAAATAATTTTCACCTTATATGATCCAGTTTGAAGAAATCACAGCCAAATTAAAGGATTTATGCTTAAAGCACTCTTATACTTCAAATGAGGATGCAATTTCTAAATTAACCTACATAGGTTCATTTCTGAATCCTTTTCATGAAGCACAGAAAATTAATCTTTTCATAAGTATGTGGGATTTCCCTTTGTATGCTGTAATTACCATTGGTTAATAGGACTGCTTTGGACCTATAGCAGAGTAGAACTTATTTAGGTGGGGAAAATTAACTGGATATTGGCAGAAAGAAGGGCGGAGTAAGGAGAAGCCATGGAGCCTCCGCCGGAGACAGACATACTGAAACTTTGCTGGTAGGCCAGTACCTCGTGGTGATGCACAGATAAATAGAGATTGATTAAATTAAGATGTAAGAGTTATCGAATAAGAAGCTAGAGCTAATGGGGCCAAGCAGTGATTTAATTAATACAGTTTCTGGATGATTATTTCAGTTCTGGGCAGCCAGGACAAACAAGTAGTTTCTTTAAACACATAAGAACTTTATATCATATCTATGTTTCTGAAATGAGGATTACTAATTATAAATTATTATGTAAATAATAAGATGAAAGAAATGTTAGGTAAGAAAAGCTTACACCAGTGATTTCTATGGTAACTAAATATTTTACCGGAAAATCCTTGAAAGCATTTTTCTCTGCAATTACATTTTACTCCATAAGAAACATTTTATTTTTGCCACTGGCTAAAGGTTATAGAAAAGCAACTTAATAATTTGATGGCATATCAAAATCACTTCATTTATTTAAGATAAGCAAGCCTACTCTATTATGTTTTATCATTTTACTCTTGTTATTACATTTATCAAAAAAGCTAAGTTAAATTTTTTGTCTGAAAAATATATGCTGTCATTTTCATCACGGCTGAGCTACTACTGTTTATATCTATGAGAGCATTGGTATGTCATTGCCATTCTTCCTTCTTTACCTGATTGTCATCCATGGTTGAAGAGGATTAAATGGTTTGATTATTTGATATGTGAGTATAGTAGCCTTGAGAAAAATAACTACTTTTCCCATGTGCGGGGGCAACCTGGAAGGCACACAAGTACCCTCCTCCTGCATGCCTGTGGGCTGGTAAAGCATGTGCCACTAAGGCAAACAAATATATAATGGAGATTTGAGAAATGTAAAGTATGTTATGGAGAGATGGGAGAGAAAGAGAAATGGAGCAGTTCAACTGCTGGACTACCACCTAAGGCCACATCTGGGGCAGTGTTTCTACAGCAGCAGGGTCTGTGTTAATGTCCATGGCCCTTGTTACCCTCAAAGGCAATGTGGAGTCCATAGTGTGAGCTACCACCTGAAGAAACATTGATGGCTCAGCTCTGTACTAGCTGGTCCCACCCCTCATAGGATCCTAGCTGGGTGTATGTGGGTAAGCCACCTGAGGATGTGAGTGTGGCAAAGCTAGCCCCACCGTTCACCTTGGCATCTTTGCAGAACTCGACCTGAGGGCGTGAGAGTGGAGACTGGCCCTGTTGGCGAGGGTGCAGAAGAGAGTGGTCAGAGTGACCAGTTCAGCTACCCCTCAGGTCCAGATCCCGAGTTTTGAGTTGGCTTGCCCCAACATCCATCCCATCTGCTAACTGCTGGAGTAGACGAAGGGGTTTGTCCCGCAGAATTAAAGCTAATCGGTTTCCATTATACGGGGCAACAACAGGATATCCGAGAGAAGACTTGGTGAGGAACCAGTATTGATAGCAAATGTTTGCAAAGAAAGCTATTTGGGCAAAAGGGACTTCTGTGTGACATACCATAGCACACTGCAGCTTCCATGAAAAAAACTTTTGTGTGTTTTCTTTTCAGGTGAGTTTGCAAGGATAAAAAAATGAATATGAAGGGAAGGGAGATTTACTTATTTCTTTGTGTTTGGTTGGAGGGGTACATTGCAAGGGCATAGAGCAGATATGGGGGTAAGGGAGATTTACTTATTTGTTTGTTTATTTTGAGGGTACATTGCAAGGGCTTAGATCAGATATGGAGGGATGGGAGATTTACTTATTTGTTTGTTTTCTTTTGTGTGGGAGATGCAGGCAGAGAAAACAGATATAGAGGGAAGGAGACATGAGTGGGATAGAGTGCATAGTGTGAAATTCACAATGAATCAATAAAAAAGTTTTAAAAAAAGAACTATTCAACTTTAAACACACACCAAAGTTTCAAACCTAGTGTCTCTATATAAGGGGGGACATAA
Source organism: Dicrostonyx torquatus (assembly GCA_028555095.1). Lineage (NCBI taxonomy): Eukaryota > Metazoa > Chordata > Mammalia > Rodentia > Cricetidae > Dicrostonyx > Dicrostonyx torquatus. The sequence goes on along the minus strand of JAQHUG010000440.1, from coordinate 117,168 downwards.
TGTATGGGGTTTTCTGGGTCTGGCTGGCTTCACTCAGAATGATCATTTCTAGCAGCATCCATTTACCTAAAATTTCAAAAATTACACCTTTCTCTACAGCTGAGCATTATTCTGTTTAATAGATACACATTTTCTTCTATCATTAGTAAGTTAATGAACACATAAGCAGAGGGATTTGAGAGGGACTCATGAAGTCCCACCCTAGATGAGACTCTCTTGGAAACTGATGGCTAACAGTGGAGAAAGGGTAGGTTCTACTCAAACCCTGGAAAGGCTACCCATGTTCCTATTCTCTTCCACATACAGGCAGTTCTCAATGGACACAGTAGGTTGAGGGGGGCAGGTAGGGAGAAAGAGGGAGAGAGAGAGACTGAATCAGTGGTTAAGAGCACACTCTGCTCCTATACAGGACCTCAACTGAATTTTCAACACACCAGTGCAGTGATTCACTACCTCCTGTAACTCAATTTCCAGAGGAAACAATGACTCTAGTCTCTACAGGCAAACACAAACATGTACATAAGCCACAGACATGTACACAAGCAAGCACACAAATACACACAAACACAGGATTAGAATATACAGTCTGTGACCCTTTTCTTCCAGGTTTTCTCCATTCCTTGATGACTGCTTTGGCTGTGAAGAAATACTCTTTACCAGGATTCCCCAGTAGCCACATTGGATGCAGGTACACAACATTTACTATACTCCATTCCAATCTCTCCACTTATTCTTAGTCCTGCTGCAGCTTGCCCACAGGAGCCCTTTTCCCAGACCAGCTTCATCTTCAGGGGACTCCATCTTTGGTGAAGACACAGCATCCCTCTAATGGTGTGAGAAGTCCTTCTTTCTATGTTTTGCTTTTATTGGTTAATGAATAAAGCTGTTTCAGCCATTGTCTTAGCAGAATAGAGCTAGGTGGGAAAACTAAACTGAATGCTGGGAGAAAGAAGGTGGAGTCATTGAGAAGCCATATATCTGCCACTGGGGACAGATGATCTGTTGGAGACACCAAAACTTTGCCAGTAGGCCATAACCTCGTGGTGATGCACAGATTAATGGAGATGGGTTAGTTTAGGATATAAAAGCAAGCTACAAATATGCTTAGGCTATTGACCAAACAGTATTGCAATAATATTGTTTCTTTGTGACTATTTCAGGGCTGAGCAGCCAGGAATGAAGTGGCCTCCGACTACATTCTAGTTTGTTGACACTCAAAATAATTAAAATAAAAAGCTTGTAGAAATGTGAAATCATAGAGACAATTGTTTTTTATAAGAACCATGGAATATATATTGGATTACATTGAATTTTTTATTGAACAATTATAATATGGCGTGAAAATATTTAGAAAGATAAACCAATGACCAGTGTGTATTTTGTCAGTAACTTTGACCATATTTATAAACAGAGAATTATTACAACTTAGATTCTCTAAATTAAATAAGTGGCCAATGTAAAATAATAAAATATAACACTAAATCAGGATTATGAACAAAATAGGAGAAAAAAGTTTATTTGCTTTTGAGCTGGTTGGAGGCATATCCAACATTAAGAAGTCAAGTTATTGACCATGCTACTGTCTCATATTATGCATGATAACATATGCTGGACTCAGCAGATGTTCTGTATACTCAAGCTTGCTGACAAATTATTTCCATAAACATCTAACATTTGGTCAATATTTATCTTCTAGTCACATTGCTCCAGTCTTACAAAACATAAATATGAAGCTATGATGATCCTTCTACAAATATCAAATAATAATCAACTAAGAATTCTATTAAATATTTAATCGAATGGAGAAAAGAAATGAGAAATTTCTAGAACCCCTCTAAAACACAAATCATTAAAGATTACTGTTAATTAGCTAGCCCCAAGGCAGCCCTAGAGGGCATAGTGAATTCAATAATTGAAAGTGATGAGTCTCTGGAAGAGGATGATTTGGCCCATTTGGAAATTTTCAGGTTGAAAGGAGCTTATTACTGTCCTATTGATGCTATGTTTTTCAGCGTTCACAGCCATAAGCAGCTAACTCTACCACTCAGCAAATATCCATGGCAAAGTGTCAATGGTGTTTTCATGGACATGTCTGGCCATGTTTTGATGCTTCTTTTAGAGACTGAATGATTAAAATTCAATGGAGATACTTGGAAGTCCTTGGTGGGACTTTTGAGTGGGATCCTTTGGAATTTTGTGAAAAAACCCTATTTCACTAAAGGTGTAGATTTGAATGTGCTTGCAGAATCCCCCCTTCTTCCTTTCCTGTTTTTCTTTCTGGGAAATAAAGTATGGGTTTGTTGTCTATTTATGCCTATAATATTTTCCTGCTATAATGCAGCATGTTACTACAAACAAAAGAAGATCATCTAGCATGACAATGCAAATTGAACATAGAAAGAACCTCCAGAACTATGAGTCAAATTAATCTTAGTCTACTCCTAAATTCATTATCTCTTGTATTTAATTATACTTGTGGCATATTATTTGTGTTTTAATAAATAAAGCTTGCCTGGAGATCAAAGGGCAAAATAACCACACTAGTCAACTATACAAACCAGGCAGTGGTGGCACACACCTTTAATTCTAGGAATCAGGAGGCAGAGGGAGACGAATCTCTATGAGTTCAAGGCTACCCTGGCTACACAAGATTGATCCGAAAACAGATGGTTCACACTTTTATCCCAGTGTTTGAAAATCACACACCTTTCATCCCAGCACCATGGAGATGGAGAGAGGAGTGATATGGCTGGGTGGAAAAAGGAACATAAAGGGATAAAGGGGAAGAGATAGGAACTCATTGGAGTGTGGAGTCTGAGGATTTGTGGAGACAGGATCTTGCTCTTTCAGTCTGAAGATGCGTTAGCGGTAGAAGATCTCTCTAGTGATTGGTTGCTTTTCTTTTCTGATCTTTAGTTTGAATCTGCCTCTGGGTTTTTATTATCTGTGCAACAAATTGTAGTGCTGGAAGGCTAACACAGGTAGCATATGTGGCAGATCTGGATTTTGGGTATTATTAGATGTTAAACTTGACTTCATTTTGGTAAGATGTTTAAGAAGTAATTAGAAGTATATATAAAGAGAATTACTAAATATATCTCGACCAGCTGGTCAGTGTGGCACACACCTTTAATCCCAGCACTCAGGAGGCAGAGGCAGGCAAATCTCTGTGAGTTCAAGGTCAGTCTGCTGGTCTACAAGAGATAGTTCCAACACAGGCTCCAAAGCTGCAGAGGTTGTGGAGTAAGGGGAACACTCCTCCATTGCTGGTGGGAATGCAAACTTGTGCAACCACTTTGGAAATCAGTGTGG
>JAQHUG010000440.1:72606-85745 GCA_028555095.1 Dicrostonyx torquatus | reverse complement strand
CCACCACCGCCCAGCAAATGAGGGGATTTTACAAGTAAACCAACATATCTAGAACTCCAGGGATGAAAGCAATGTAAAGGGATGAAATAAATGTAAAGGGATCAGCAATGTAAAGAAATATGTTAATCTACACTGATTTTTTTTCTTTCGGATGAGGGAATAATATGATTGTTGTAAGTAACTAACTTTGTGCTTATAAGCAACTGGAAAGATTGTTTAATGGCTTTTCAGTGCCTTTGTAAATGATGTGACATGTATGAAGATAGTAGTTGGTGGAAGGCAGAGTCCTAATAAACAAGTGCATCGAAAGAAAGTAGCCAATGCATCGACAGTATAGACATGAGATGCTGGAGCTCAGCACTTATTAGTTATAATACATGTTTTCCACCATAATTAATTGTATGTGTTATTTATTCTAGAAGAAAGGCCTAGATTCAATGTCTTTGGGTTTACTATGCCTGTATGTGAACAGTGGAACAGGGGAAAGGAACAGAAAGTGTGCTAGCTTTGAACAAGATAAAAACCCAAAGGTTTCCTGAAAACAAAGAACAATGCTGAATACATATCTGATGAAAATCACGGGGGAGGGGACACTTTTCCTAAGCCTTACTACACTGAGCATCTGGGATAGAGTAGCTTGTAAAATTCAAATCCAGTCATACTGAAAGATTCCACATAGCTCATCCTTAACAAATAATTCAAATGGACAGGAGATGTAGCTCAGTTTTATTACTCCTACCCGGTATTCTAAAATCCCTGGTCCTATTTTATCCTTTAATAAAATAATAATATGTCTACTAATAATGGAATGTTTATTAATATGTTTACTAATCATGGTGTGTTCAGTTGCTCTAGGAAATAGCTATTGTATAGAAAATAGAAAGTACTAGAAATGTGATTACTTCAGAAAGTACTAACACACATTTAGACATTAAGGGAACTTACATTTAGTGGGAATCTTATGTCAGTACAATTATGTTTGGAAATAATGTCCAAAATAAAAAAAATGAAGTGCACAGTTCTGAAATGAAAATTACAGTAAAATCATGGGTGCATTCTTTATTTGTTTTTAATTTTCATAGATAAATATACATAGTAAACACAGGCAGATGCCAATTAGTATAATTGAGCGTTCAGAAAAATAAAATTAATGCCTATATTACTCAGAATGAATTCACCCAAATGTTTCATTAGCTTGCTAATGTAATATTAATGGGTGGAATAACTAAATTGTGCTGGTCCCACTACTGTGAAGTGAAGCCAATAATGAAACTCTCTTCTTTCTCCACCTCATTCCTGGGCAGGTTTTCTGCTAGATTCTCAATAACAGATCACAAGAGAACAATGTGGGTTACTTTGGAAATTAATTAGACATTTTCGTGGAAGCCACTAGAACAACTGCTCTCCCTCTGAGTTCCTGAAGCTGTTTAATTTGCTCTTGTGTTTCCATTCACAGAAGCTGGCAACACCACAATATCAGCACAGCGTGCACAGACAGGAAGCCAAATATCTCACCAAATCGCTTCCCTTTTGTGCTGTGCCTCTCCAAAGGTCACACACACAGCCTTGACTTCTGTGCTGACATAGCTGCAGGCACTCTTCTTTCAGTCATCCTGAAGAATGGCTTGGGTTAATGGTTGTCAGTCTTTAAAGTCCTAGCTAAACTTAACATCCTCCATTTGAAATCTAGGGAAGTGCTTCTCTGCCTGCAGAGAGATTTTAATGTTGATTCATTAGGTGCTTGAAAGCCCAGTGAGTTAGTTGTTGACTTCACATAACGTAAGATGTGTGTTTGAAATCTTTGAAATGAAAGCAATATAGGATAAGTATCAGCTTAGGTTTGAACCCTTTATATTTTGTAACTACAAGTACGACCCTGGGGTAACTCTGCTCTACACTCGTATTAATCCTGACACAAGTATTCATCCTGGTAATTTCCCTACTTGGGCATTTTATATCTCCTAAACAGTATGTGATTCTGCTTAATGCCTACTGTTACTCTTCACAAAGATTAAGCTGATACAAAATTCTGCTTTCAAACTCAAAGGGAAAAAAAAATAATATCGACTAGCAGAGTGAAATGATGCTAATTTCTCAGTGTTACACAACACCTGGGCCCATCTGTGAGGAGGGCATTGTGCCATGTGGAAGGTAGTCATCAATTTCTACAGCATTGAGGTGCCAATACATGGAATTTCAGAGCGATAGCCTGTGGAATTCATCAAATAGCTGATCTTTTGTAAGAAAATCCTCTCAAGAGCAAGCGGTGCCAAATGAGGGCCAAAGGCTTCATTACAGGGCATCGCAGCTGCTGATGCTCCTGGGCATCTACAACATCAAAGAGCGCTTCCTTTCTTATGCCAGCTTCCAATCTTCCCCAGAGCCAGAAACTTTACATAGGAAAAAAAATATAGCTGTGTTTTCAAACACAAAGACACTTTTATTTGCCATATCATGTAATTATTCTTCATATTTCTCATTTACTTTTTTTGGAAATACCAGATTAAACAATTAGTGATAATAGCTTTAGTAACACAGTAATAATTTATAGATTCATTAGGAAGCTCCCAAGGGACTAAGAATGAGTGTGAGTGTGGAGGTATGAGGACTTTTAGACTGTCACCATGGCACACAAAAGTGTGAATGATTCAGGTTCTGAGGCTGACTTACATTGGTGAAGCATCATAGGTAAATATTCTGGCTAGCTGGGGTTTAAGTATTTTGAAAGTGAACAGTGTTGTTATAAATTCAATTGATTCAGTTCTAGCAGCAACCAACTCTTTTGGCGGCATATAGAATGTCCGCTGCACGGGACAGTAACAGAAAAGGATGAAGACATTGGGTCTGGAAATTATGCTAGGTAGATCATTTGGCACTTGCTGTAGTGAAATATAAGAACATATTTTAACGTTCTCTGTGTTTGAAGCATGTGGAGACTTTTAGTAATGATTTCTGGGCTTCAGCCTTATAAAACATATTTCATTTCTATAAATTTGCAATTACTGTGGGATTTCCATGTAAGGAAAATTAAATTCAGGGTCTAAGGGTTCATAATAAAGTGAATTACATATATAAATATTGATCAATCTCCATGAACTTAGGTTTTTATGGATTTTGACTTTGTGTTTATGATATCAGGGATAAAAGTATTTACTAGGTATGAAGAGCTCTTGTGTTCACTTTCTTACAAACAGAAAGAGGCTGGGAGGTGTGGGGGAAGGCAGGCCTTTCATTCATCTATACCATTTACATGAGAATAATCCAATTCTTTTGGGAATTTGTTAACTTTATAAAAGAATAAACAGGTTATTGATGCTCCTACAAAGTAGATGTCTTAACAAACTTAAAACAGTTGAGATAACTATTGAAACTTAGGCAGATTATTTGAACAGCTATTAAAGCTCATTTTTTCTCATCTGAAAATGAAAATGACAAGGGGTTACTGTGACCCATAGTCTTTTAAAGTACCTCACGCTATGTTCAACATTAGAATATTGTTAAAATCTATTAGCCATTAGTATCTCTTATTAATTAGCAGTTAAAATTGATCATCATATAGCATTATAGAAATAATAAGTTGAGTTATTTTATTTTTATTTAGAAGTTATTCCTTTTCTTGTGGAAGCTTTGGAAAGCAAAGACCTGTAGACGTGAGAAGCCAAAGACATGAAGAGTGAAACAATTGTACCAATCACCAATTTTTTTCTGTGAGTACTACATGCTGCTTTCTTTTCCTTCCCAGTCACTTTCAGAATTGATCTGCATACAAATTCACATACTGGTCAGATACAGAACTTTCACACAGGGAAATATAAACCTGCAATTCATGTTTTTGAGATATAATGTATCACTTTGGTTGATTTTTATAATCTACCTTTTAATTTTAACACAATGTAACAATTGAACTGCATTCTTATTGTACCAAAATAAAACCAGGTCTATAAAAATCATGGTTCAATATATTCAATTATTGGCTACTTTAAAAAAGATAAACCAAAGTTTTCAGTTGAAAATTATTCAGTAAGCATATAATTTTGATACAAATACTAAATTTTGATTTCTACCGAAAATTTCATAGGAAAAATTAAAATAACATTTTAGTTACATCTTCATCTGACTAAAATCTGGTAGGACTTATGGTTGATATCATGTGACTTATTTAATAATATCAGACTTGAATGGAAGTTCTAAATATCTGTGGAAAAAAAATAACATTAAAATTAAATTTATTTATTATACAGTATCAGTACATGTGCATAAGACTATATGTCTTCCAAAGACTGGGCTAAAGCAAGGACTAATATGAATCCCTTTTTGATTTATGGGCTTGATTTTAATTGTCTATTTTACGTCCTTTATGTATTAGCTTAATGGTAAACATTTAAGTTACTATAAACTACTGAAAACTTTGTAGCATCCAAATTAGAAGTATTTAGTTCAGTAGCAGGTGGAGATCATATGGATAATTGAAATCCACAGCTAATAAAGATGTCAGGGCAGAGTTGTTCCAGCCTCCCTCAGTGCTGCATTTACTAGATCAGCCACAAAGATCAGGGTGAGTTTTCCCTACTCTCCATGCAGTTGGACAGCTTCCAAGGGAGAAGACAAATGACAAAATGGCAGGTAGCCTGCGGGTAGAGAAAAATAGCAAGCTGATATGAATAATCTATAGACGAATAATCAGTGCCACCTGACTGAGAGGGTCGGGGTGAAAGCCTGTAAATAACATGTAACTCATACTCAAAGATCTCCCTCCTGGCTGGAGAAAACGTAGGAGTCACAAGGATAATCACGAGTGATTGACATCAGTCCATAACAAATACTTATTAATTTTTCTTTCAGATGAAACTTCAAGGAAATGAAAAGCTTTCCCACTGGCTCAGGAAGAATTCAAATTCTGGAGATAGAGTTAAGTCATTTTGACTGGCTCCTAGACATGTTCTGAAGCTAACAACAAATTTTAGCCTTGTCCCCACTACCTTACTTTTACACAGACACTCATGAAATACACAGCTTTTAATGAACACTCCTTTCATCTATAAAACTACGATACCATTGATGCAAAGACTATCAAAATAAACAATCGAAAACACATACAAATTAAATGCTTACAAATAAAAGTTATGGGTATAAATTATTAGAAATATTCTAAAATTCAGATGATATGAGATGTTTATATTGAGAAATGTTTCCTTAAGAAAAGGCAATGCAGGCTCTTTTCAACATTAATTGTTAGCAAAATAATCATGGAGTGTCAGATATGTAAGAGGAATTTAAATAATAATAAATTTAGAATAAAATTATTCAAAACAAAATTAGAAGGTGAAATTTAATGACAAGACAAAATTAAGCTAGAAAACGAGGTTATTTTCTGGGAAAAGAGAAAGCAAATTAAGGTTTTCTAATTGAGAGGTATTTGAGATTTTGAATTTGATTTTGGTTTTCAATCAAAACTTTAAGGGGTCACATCATTCAGGAGATTGAGAATCACTGGTCTAGAGCATGCTATACTTCATGTTAGAAAATTCATGTTGCATCAGTTGAAAACAGATAATGTCTCAAGGTATCCTTAAATTTCAGATGATTATAGGCTGTAGTATTTTTTCTCATGTATGTGTCCCTCATTTGTTTCCTAAAAGCAATGTGTGCTTGGTGACAGATCATAAAGTCGTTGTTCTGAGGAAGCCTGACATTTTACAAACCACAAAGAGACATCTTTGGGCATACTGTTGTCACTTTACCTATCCTTAAAGAAAGACATGTTTTTACTCTGAATTCATTAGTAGGAACTAATGTCCTGAACCTGCCCAATTCAAAGGCAACAGCAAGGTTTTGTACACAGAAAGAGGTAGCTTATGTTTGTGAAGAATAGTACTAAGGAAAATCACAGAGGCAGGACATATATTTAATGGGATGGATTTTAAAAGACAGGGACACATGTTTCTGTATTTGCTAATGTGCTGGGAAATTGCTAACAGACTTTTCCCCATTGCTTCACAAGAAACAAAACAATTACTTGATTGAAGAAGGAACTAGACAGCAAACTGATAATTAAATTAAAGAAATAACTGTGATGTTTTATCATCATAGTCATAAGTTAAATAGGGACTAAATTGCTAGATATTTTTCCTGTTTTACCTTTATACCACAAGCACAAAGGGAAAATTATTTTCAAGAGTATGTTATTTACAAGGCATTGTGTCTAACAATGAAACACAGGGAGTTGAAATTTTATGTATGATATGATAGAGCAAAGAGAATGTTCTAGGCAACAAGAAAAGAAAATATATGAGGATAAAGGGACTAATGAAGTCTTTAAAGAGATAAAAGGGCCCCTTAAGTAGAATTCAGCTATCAGGGTAAGTGTAATAACAGAAATGATGATCATAATGGCATACTTCAATTGAGGTTGTTGTAGATCTAGTTATTGACATTGACTGTAGAACAGTAGTTTCATGAAACACTGTAGGAGGGTTTTAAAGGAACTGAATTGAATAATTCAAGAGAAATGTGTTTGAAGCATCCTTTTTGGTGTGATATTAAATCACTTGGAGTTAATAAGTTGTAGAAGAAACTGAAGGAAGTAGTCATCAAAGTCTTTGAGACAGGGAAAGAACTGTAGTAGCCAAGGAATAGAAACTGCATGTCCATACATGGTACAGGACTCTATTTAGAACAGTATTCAGAAGAGCCAAACACAAGAGAGTAGGGTATCTACCATAAATACAAACTGCTCTGAGAAGAATGGGGCTGAATAGAGATACAATGAGTTTCAATGATTTCTGGATATAACTAGGTTTTTAATTACAATTGAAAAATATAGTGATCTCATTATTCAGTTGGGTCTATTACAAATTAGAGATGATAAAGTGTCAGAGTTGCCATAAAATGGAGTATAGAGCTGGAGCCCTATACTCACCAAAACCAGCTAGCTGGACAGAGACTGAATGAGCATGTTATCAAACCAGACTCTCTGAATGAGACTGACAATGGGGGCTGACTGAGAAGCCAATGATAATGGCACTAGGATTTGTTTCTACTGCATGTACTGGCTTTTTTGGATCCTAGTCTGTTTGGATGCACAACTTCCTAGGCCTGGATAGAGGAAGAAGGACCTTGGACTTCCCACACAGCAGGGTACATTGCCCTTGCTTAGGACTGGACAGGGAGAGGGGAGGGGAAGGGGAGGAGCGGGAGGGAAATGGGAGGAGGGGAGGAAGTGGAAATTTTGAATGGTATTATTTATAGAACAATAAAAATTTTTAAAAAATGGGAGGAGTGAGAATTGAAATAAGAAAATATAATATTTAGTGTCTGTAGATGACATGAATATTAAGGATCTATATTTTAGCAGCATCAACAAATGAAAATAATAGAATCAGATATTTTGATGGTCACCTGGAAAATATCACTATCTGGGTATGAGGGGAGAAGCAAGAGTTTAGAACCAAAATTTCTTTCAAAGGAGACCTGGAATTCCAAGATTTAACATTATTTCTAGAGCACTAAGCTTCTTTGGGGTTCTTTTAAATACATAGAAGGAAATTTTAGTTGAGAGGCTGTTACCAGCATATGATGAAAGAGACAAAAGACACTTTTCAAGACGGCATTAAGTAGTGACTAAATTTACCAAACAGGTTGATTTGTTTATTTAATTACATCTGTGAACCTGTGAGAACTGAAACATCAATAGTTTATTAACCTATAATATTGTTACTGCAAATATAACTTGCTTTTATCCTAACAGTATTTTAAAATTCAGACTTAGGGGCTTTAATATTCTAAGCTTTTTAGCAGAACATGAACCAATCAAACAAAATGTGATTTTTCTTTGTTAAAAAGTAAATTTTGCTTCAGGCATTGAATATTGTATTATTTTCTCTCAAATAAAGAAATAAATAAAACTAACACTATATCTTCAATTAAGCAGACAAATTCCTAAAGGGCATCTTAAATAACCAGCATCAATTTCAGAAAACTCATTTTCTATGGAAAAAACTGTCAATTCTCACTTCTTAATATTTTCAGCTTAAAATACAGGCAAATTTATATCTTTTGAATTTAAAATACAGGTGGAAAATATATCCTTTGAAAAACGGCAAGGACTACCCAACATGATACATAAATAAGAATACATGATTTCCACTGACATATGATATGCCTTCTACTTTTTACTCTGATTTTAGCCTCCATTAGCCAGCATGCAGGAGGTAAACACCAGAATATGGACGAAACGTGCTTTGGACTCTGTGAGTCATAACATACATCAGATCCATCTAACAAGACTGACTCAGCAGTCTGGGGAAAATGGAATATTTTAAATCATTTGTATGGCAATAGATTCTTACTGTACTTGATTCCTGTCAGCTGAAAAACAGTACTCTCCCCAAAGGCATTTTCTTTATCTGAACACACAGATACAAAGGAAGGATTCAGAAGTTGACAAAATGCTAGAGAAAAGTAAAACAGTTTTATTATAGAGTGTCCTTACATAAGGCAAACCATATCTATTAAATTCCTTTTATTTCTTGATTTTCTTAGAGGACATAGATATCACACTGAAATGTTTATGAAGTTTCATTAAAACGGCTGGAAGGAACATAGCTGCACAGTGTGGAAATTATTAGAGAAGTAAAGCAAGTAGTTACGAGCCTTCTTTATAGTCCTCCATTTTCAAATCAAGTCTCAAAGTATATATATATATATATTACAGTGTAAACATAAAGTATAGGAAAAGCTTTAGAAGAAGTTTGATCGTCACAGTTATAGTCTGCAATAACTCATGCAATTGTATGACATTTTATTTTATGTAATAATTTAGAATAAGAAAATAGTTCAGCATGCTTGTTTATGTGTGTATCCCTGATAAGTATGATAAGTTTATGGACATTTGTATTTAAAGTGAGCAAAGAGAAACTCCAAACCAAAAAAGGCACCCTCCGTTCTCCATTGTGTCTAATTCCTGGGAAAATTTAACATACTTTGTGTTCCTCCATATGTAAGCTTCCATAAAAATGTGATGACAAAATTATATATTGTCTTTCTTTTACTTAGCTTGCATTTCTGGTTTTATCATGTATGCTTCACTCCTTTTCTATCACTGAATAGTATACCATCAACATGTATATACATATCATGCTTATCCACTCAAGACAGTCCATCTATGAAGAGGTAAATGCCTAGCTTCTATTTTTAGGTGTTAGTATGTCTGTCTTAAATACTCTCACTGCTTCAGGTGATAGGATATTAAACAATTGGCTCAGACTGTCTCAAAATTCCTAGGGTTACAATGCATGAAGATAACCTTTTTGGTTGCAGATTTCCTGGAAGACATGAGGCAGTTCAGATAATGAGAGTCCCCTGCAAACCAGTTTGTGGAGACAAATTCAATCTTCCCAGCATAGTCATATGAATCTGCTCGTTTCCAGAAGCTGTGATTCATATCTTTGATTTCCAGGTTAATTCAATTTTGGTAAGGAGGAATATGTGTAGGGCATGACAGAAGTCATTTATGCCATAATGTTGGTTATATATTTACTATACATTTTAGTGTAATCCTAAATTCACCCCAAAATGAATTAACTACAATTTTTATAACTTAAAGGGCACTGAATATTTTGTTTTATTTAACCCAACAGGATGTCTATCCATTTTTCATTATAACATACAGAAATTTAATGATTACAATTCACCCTGATTATTAAAGTTTCATGATTATACTTTTTTTTGACTTAACTATTTTTTCTACTTAACTAAAAAGTTCAAGAAAAATATTTGTGAGGCATACATAGACATATCAATCTCTGGTTTTCACATATATGTATGCATCCACATGAACAGATACATTATTTTGTTAATCTAAAAAGAGTAACCTCAATTGAGAAAATTTCTTCATGTGTCTGTCTGTAGGCAAGTCTCTGGGGGAATTTTCTTGATTAATGATTGATGAAAAAGGTCAAAGCCCACAGTATGTCCTGACACCCCTGGACATGTTGGGCAGAGGTTGTAGAAGGAAGGTAGCTGATTAAGCCAAGGAGAGGAAGCCAGGAAGAAGCATTCATCCATGGTCTCTGCTTCATGACGCCAGATGCCTGCCTTGACTTCCTGCTTCGCCTTCCCTTTGTGATGGACTGTAAACTATAAGGCAAAATTAGCACTTTCATCCTCAAGTTGATTTTGGTTATGTTTTTTACAGCATCAATAGAATCCTAACTAAGACAGGAAGGTAGAATGAAATGTGTACATACATACACAAAAAAGGATTTTGGAAAATTTACAACATTGAAAGGAGTATGGCTGTTCTGTATGAGTGCTAGGCAGGCAGTATTCATAAGGAGAGCTATGCACAAATCAGAATAAGTTCTGTGACTCCAATCATATTGGAGATAATTGTAGACACATCGGAAAAAGACCCTAGTAAGCAAACCGTGTATATCTGTTTATGTACTCTGGTGTGGAGTTGGAGAGTGGTCTTGGTGATGCTGCTGAGGATGTTGAGAAATGCAGCTGAGATGTCAAAATGACAATTCCTGTCCTGAACTTGGAGAAAACAGATGGAGACTAGAATATCATAATAATCCTTAAGATGACTGAACCATTCAAGGACCACATTTTGAATATTGGAAAAGAAAGATATGATACAAAAAAACCTATGTCATCTCTCTTATATGGGGAATATTCTAAGTTGAATTCATAGCAAAGAGGTTTATAATTTACAGTGCTCTAGGCATTAAGAAGTGTATATTATTTAATATACTCATATTTGGGGACTATATTGTTCATTATAGAATTATTGCAAAAATAATATAATTTATGGCTTAAAATTACAGAGGTAGATATTAAAAACTCACGGAACATATGAGATAATTCACATGTTAATTAACTTCAATGTGTACATATAAGAAAACATCATTCAGAATGCTTTAAATATATATATACAGATTTTTTTTCCAATTGAAAACTAAAAATAGACTGAAATTTGAAATTTATTTTATTGGAATATCTCTGAACTTAGTCTTTTGAATCAAATACAACTTTTTAAAAAATACAAATTTTCAAATGTAAAATTGGATGAACATATCAATCTTTAGATGATGTTCTCAAATATCAACTTTAGGGCTGGAGAGATGGCTCCGCAGTTAAGAGAATTGACTGCTCTTCCAGAGGACCCAGGTTAAATTCCCAGCACCCACATGGCAGCTCACAACTTTCTGAAAATCCAGATCTGGGGGATGTGATACCTTCACACAAATGCACATAAAATAAATAAATAAATAAATAAATAAATAAACCATAAAATATTTTTAAAATATCAACTTTAAATTTTAATGTTTAGGCCTAGCAAGAAAATGGTACTTTTTGTCAATTTAGATAACCTAAGTTCAATTTCTGAACAGTGCCATGGAAGGACAGAGCTAACTTATTTCATTCAATTTATCCTTGGATGGCCACATACCCAAGAAACATACACGCTCTAAATAAACATAATAACTCATTTTTAATGTATATGCAGAAGATATTAAAATACATATCACAAACACTAGACACAAGATTTGAAGATTTTGAGGAGAGATAGCTGAAATTAATGGTCATTTGAAAGATATATAGAAACCTAATATAGTAGAAAATTCCTAAAATTTATGCTTTTATGAAGGTGATATAAATAAAATTGCCAAGTGAAGAGGGAGACAGAGCTTCCACTTAACCAAATGAAAATTAAATTACAGGGTTAGAATGACTTCCTTTGAATTGTTTGCAAAAGAAGTTTCATGGGAAACCTGAAAAATTGCACATTGTTGTCAAGACTATAGGTTGTTTTCCACAAACTGAGAGCAAGGCCACACTGCAGAAGTCAATACCTATCCAAATAATTAAACTTGAAGAAGTCAAGCTGGTCCTTACAAAGAACCTTCACATCTATGTAATAGCATTTTTGGTGTAAGAAGATACTCTGTATGCTACCCAAAGAGAAACATAAACTTCGCTCAACTTACAACCCCTTTGATCTACAATGGTGTCCTTCCTGGAAGATAAACTAGAGCAATGGTGACCCAAAACTTGTATGAGTAACTAACCAATATCTGATTTAACTTAAAGCCCAGGCCATGAAATGGAACCCATACTGGATACTGCTTGGGTGACCAAGAATCTGAGACTAGATATCCCAGAAAACTAGAGGAAAATAGAATATTACTGTTCTACTAAAGGAACATAGTAATAAAATGCCCCCTAATGACATTCTGCTATACTAAGGATCAGTGCCTTGCTCACTCATCATCAGGGAAGCTTCCTTATGCAGCAGATAGGAAGAATACAAAGACCCAGAGCCAGCCATTAGGCAGAGAGTGAGAAATCTTGGAAGACTCAGCCCTTTAGGGAGGGATGTCTGCTTGAAATCCTTCTCTGCAAGGCTTGGTGAAACTTGCAGGAGGAGAGGCAGAAAGAGTGTGAGTGTGAGAGGGGATGGAGGACATCAAGAATGTAAAGTCCTCTAAATAAACTGAGCACATCTCATAGGAACTTACAGAAACCATGGCAGAATGCACACAGCTGACATGTTTCAGGTCCTCTGTGTTTATATTATGGCCTCTATTGAGTGTTTTTATGGGATTCTTGAGTGTTCAAACCAGTGGGACTCAGTCTCTTGTGCCTTTTCTTTTGCTCTTTTTCTTCTGTTGTTTGCTTTGTCCAATTCCAATGTATTATTTTTGTTTATCATACTATATTATTCACAAAAAGAGAGAAAATCTCACAAAAGTTATTCCTCTTAAAACATTTGGAAATCATGCAATTTTGCTCAGCATTCTTTAGTTGTGTAGAATTCTTTGTATCATGCTGGGACCTCCTGAGCTTCCTGTGGCATCCCCACCCCCATCCACATCAGCATGACTGTTTGTACAGTCTTTTTTCATATCAGGTGTCACAGTTTTGTTGGTGAGACTGTATGGTGCAATTGATGACATTTCTAGGAGTCACAACAGGAAACTCCCTGTTCTTCTGGCTCATTCAATTTTTCTATGATAATGTCCAAATTATAAATTAGAAAACCGTCTGGTGTAGGAGGGTCCTTCTGTATTTCTGTGCTTTCATTGGTTAAATAAAGAGACTGCCTTGGCCTGTAGGATAGGGCAGCCCTTGGG
>JAQHUG010000440.1:46722-67698 GCA_028555095.1 Dicrostonyx torquatus | reverse complement strand
TTGACCTGTCCATTGGAGAGAGAGGAGTGTTGAAATCTCCTACGATTAGTGTATGTTGTTTGATGTGTGGTTTGAGATTTAGTATTGTTTCTTTCACATATGTGGGAGCTCTTAATTTTTTCTATCCTGCTTTTATTTTTAACTATGTCTAAAAATGCTTTGCAAATTAATAAAAATAACATTTATGATAAATCACATTTCACCATTAAATTTTAATTAATTGGAAAAGAAAAGATAAAATAACTTTCCAATGTTATACCTAAAATCATGTTTGAAGAGGGATTAGCAAAAATGTTATAGACACTGGCATTTATTTGTTTTAGAATCTATCCTTAAAGTGTTCATTTTGTTATTCCATATGCTGTTTGAAAAGGGCACACAATCATTTTTTAACAAGTATTTGGAAAAATAACTATTAACACTATTACGGTATGAATACCTGATTATAATATTCAGATTCTTTGTAAAGAGAATGAGGATAACATGAGATTGAAGCATATCATGAGTTTTGTAAATACATTTTAATGTTTACAACTCTACGAAAATAGTTATGACAAAAATAGAGATATGTTTCCTATGTGTTTTACATGCATGTAGGAGGCCCATCTTCACTGTGGCTAGCACCAAATTATGGGCTAGATTTATAATTAAAAAGGCAAACAATTTGGTTATCAAAATTGGAAATTACAATAAATGAACATAGAAGTGGGAGACAGGCAGGGGAAAGGGAGGTGAAGAGTGCCAGCAACAAACCTGAGGCATGCAACAATGTTCCACCAAAATAACTTAGGTAACTAAGATAGTTACTCTATTTTAAATATATTGATTGTTTTATGATTGATAATGACAAAATACTACATTACATTATTAATATCATTCAACCAATTATAATAGATGTGTATGAATTTGCATAAATGATTAAACTATTTACATATGAAGAAGTATGTGCTCCAACATTGTATACATCTGAAATGTTTTCATTTGTTGGAAATTTAAGTGTATGAGTAAGAGAATCATTACAGGAACTGCAGATCTTTTTTCTTTTTGAGGTCTGTGTTAAACTAACTCCATCAAGAAAATTTCATAGATGTAAGAGAATAATCACTTTCTTCACTTAGCTTGGAGTCAGAAAAGCTAAATTGCATCAGGGGATAAATAACCACAAACTATGTGGGGAAAATGCCTTCTAACAAGATGTAATAGTATGTAAAACATATTCTTTGAACTTTTCTCTACTAATTATTCATCTGTGGTATTATAATAATCTATTGGTCATACCAAGGAACCATAGTAAATTGTTTACTTTCCCTGCATTGTGCCTGAAAAATAAAGAGAATTTAAGTTGGATGTACTTGGTGTAGGAGATCCTTCTGTCTATGTGTTGCTTCCCATTGGTTGAATAAAGATACTGCCTTAGCCTTTTGATAGGGCAGAACTTAGGTAGGTGGAGAAGACAGAACTGAATTCTAGGAGAAAGAAAGCAGAGAGAGAAGGCTGCCATGGAGCTGCCAGAGACAGACATGCTGAATCTTTCCTGGTAGACCACTGCCACGTAGTAATACACAGATGAACAGAAGTGGTTAAATCAAGATGTGAGATTTAGCCAATAAGAGGCTAGAGATAATTGGCCAGGCAATGATTTGATTAATACAATTTCTGTGTGATTAATTCGGGTGTAAGCTAGCTGGGTGGCTGGGATGAAAAGCAGGCCCTTGCTCCCTTCAACACGTACTAAAAATGACAAATAGCTAGAAGCCATGGGTATGAGGAAGTTATTAAAATAAATAAAATAAAATAAGGAAGGTATTAAAATAATTTAGTTTAGAAAGATATTCTAAACTAATTTATTTAGATATTAGATATTAAAGCTGAAATTTAAGGACATTCTCATTAAACAATGCAATACACACTGCAGTCTTTCTCTTGGACATATTGCATCCTGGGAAAGGTGATGAAATTTCATGTTTGTGAATACAATTCTAAGGCACTGTTAACCGTTCCATAAAATTATTTATTACTCAAATATTCTATAACCAAGAAAGCCATTCATTTTTCTTTGGTTACTTGTTGAACTAAAGGAAATGAGAATGCAAGAGGTATCTATCAGATATCAATACTAATGACAAAAATATAAATTAGAGTGTCAGACTGAAGTCTGACAAAAAATATGGCTTTATTGGTAATGAATGGCAGATCCAGAGTAATCTTGAACAAGAAAACAAAAGCAGAGATAAACTACTGTTCTACAGATAAAATAATGTTCCAAATTTCCAAAATGCTGTAGGATTTTCAGTATGTATTGAAGGAACAATTATAAAGTGGACCCGATACCACAATTTGAAGAAATATAAAGTAAGTTAGTTATTATTTCTAAGAATATCACATTTAGAATTTTGCTTAGCAATGTAAAATTAAAAAAATTTACTTTGTGCTAAAATAATTATACTTTTCTGTAAAACACACTTTAATTAGTTTAAATTTTTCCACTGAATATAATAATCTTAAATTAATGAGTCTTTGCATAAGACATATATTTCTTAATTGCCTGCCCATTAATATTAAGGCAGAGACATTTTTTATAGAGGATGTGATCAGTGGATAGAAGTGGATTACAGTACAGAAGCACAATCAGTCATGCTGCTCTGTTATACCACGGTGTGACTACAATGAAATAAATTAAATATAAATAGCTAGGAAAGAGGATTTGATGTTCTTATCCCAAAAATGGAAGAAGGTAATGAGTAAACAGACATGATAAAAGCCATTTTGATTATTTTAGCATATACACATGTGTAAAACATGACACTACCACCACAAATATGCACAGTTATTATGTGTCAATTTAAAGGAATTTTATGAAGTAAATATTTAAATAGTATGTAAGATTGTCTAGTGCTGCAAAACATTTTCCTATGCAAATGAAGAAGCCAAAAATTGAAACAAGTCAGATCATGTAGTTTTAAATTATTCAGTAGGCAAAGGAATAAAGAAATATGAATTTTGCAATCAGGAAGCTTTCATTAAAGTTATACAATAGATAAAATAAAGGTACACATCAACTCATGTCGAGATAAAGGGCTTTATAAATTGTAATTTAAGGAACCGTTGTTTGATTCTTTTAAAAAGAAAACTACTCAGAAAAAGAATTAGCATTTTTCAGATACCTTGCACAATGAACTTAATAAATTTGTATTAGACAGCAATATGTACTTTATTATTATCAACTGGCTTGACTATAGAAAAAAATTTTAAGTAATACTATAAACACATGAAGGACACAAGTAATATGACAGGCTTAATTAACAAATATAAAATACTGAAAATAAAAATGTTTTTAAAGCAGTTTTGAATATGTATCTGATGCTATATTATAAGATCAGTTCTCTAAGATAAAATTAGAAAAATTTTCAGGACTTATGGAAATCTAATTTTGCAAAAAAAATCTACTAAGTTTTTCCTATCTTCTCTTGATTTTGAAGATTCTGAAGCTGAATATTTCATTTCTATTTGACCACAGCATAGAGTAAAAACAATGATATATACATATAAAATAGATCTACTAAACACATTTCGAAAGTGATTTCTTCTTGCAGTCAATGGGAATTAATGAAAACAATAAGGTTCATTTGCCAACTGTTGCTATTTTCTACCATTTCATTATCCTTGTAACACAGGTTATTCTAATTTATTGTCATGGTCTTCAGAGAACAGCCCCATATATTTGCTTGGTTAAACTTAATCTCTAACTTTTAGAATATTTTTCAGAAAACTTCAAATGAAATCATTTAATCAGCACTTGACTTTGTTACTTTCACAAGGCTTGTGATGCTGCCTTCTCTGCTCATCCCCTTATATTCATTTCCTCTCCCTTCACAGTCCTGTTTCAATGACACATGCAGATTTTGCACTGAGAAATGACATCTAGATTGCATAACAATGCATGGCCAGCTCAATGACCACTCATGATTAGCATCCCCGCCATGCCAAAAGGTCATTCATAGCCACAGCCAAGAGAACAAATGCCTGCAGATGTATTTATAACCATCACAAGACATGCTCCCGGTATTTCATCTGATATGCTGTTCATATATTGTGCGGTGAGAGAGATAGGTTGTTCAGGTTCTTTAATAGAAAATATTTAATAGTAAACCAAGAAAAATGTAATTAGTAGTATAATTTGTCTTTTCACAAATGGTTTGTTCTATATCAAGACCGCCACCCACATTTCACCCCTAGCACAGGGATTAAGCAGATGGAATATATTGTGCAAGTGACCTTCATTTTTACCTGAAAGCATTCTTCCTTCTCTTGGGATCAAGGGTGGGCTTATTTTCCATGCTAACTGATTGTCCTGAGGCACCGCCCATCAAGTATGTGACATTTCTGTTGAATTATGAGAAGCTTTCCACAGGTATGTTGAGGCTCTCCTGAGACTTTGCTTTAATCAAATTTATTCACCAAAAAAGTAACTTTCTAACAACAAAATAAAATGACTCATTTATAGTTGATTGAAGAATAGAACATGCATTAAATATACTTCAAAAATTTTCTGATAAATTAATAAGCAAATAAAATTAAGCACCTCCCTTAAAAATAAAATATGCATTTTTAGTTTAAAAATATATGAACACATTGTACATTGTATAATTAAACCCTTCAGAGTATTATCATATCATGATAAAGTATTAATCATACTGAGATATATTCTTTTGGATAGTTTGTTAAATTAGCATCTGTGTTCAAGTCCATGATATTAAATCAGTCACATAAACAAAATTATTCAATTTTAATTATACATCATGAAGCAAAAAATGGTCTCAGAACTATGACATTTAATTAAGACTTAAAAATAATAAGAATTATTTCAGAATGTTTATTTTCAGTGGTAAATAATATTTAATCTTTAAATAATAAAGGATTTTGAGTTATGAATTAAAATATTTTATAAATAGTATAACTCAAGTAACTTCAATAGTGGAGTATAGGAAGGATGCATTATATCTTTTATATGCTAAAAATTAATGTTTTAGAAAATCTCCTTGCTAATGCCTGTTTAATCTATTGAAATAAATTGATGCAATAACGTATCTTAGTTTAAAATAAAACTATTTCTCACAGTTCATCATTTATTACATTCTCTTTATTTTTTATCAAATTTACTTTTCTTATATTTATCCATTTTGTATGCTCGTGTAAGTAAAGGCACACCCAGAGAACACTGTGACGGAATTAGTCCTTGTTCACCATATGGCTTCCATGGATTGAACTTAGAGAATCAGACTTGGCATCAGGTGTCTTATCCCTTGGGTCCTCTTGTCAGCCCTCCCTGACGTTTGCTTTAGCAAGCCACTAACATTTGTTGCTTCCTGTGGGCTATCTAGAGATTTTCATGCTTGTTTCAGCAATATTTTAAATTTTCTGCTTTATTTTCCCTACTTGACTTGGAGAAGCAGATACTCACGGCAATAATTTTTCCTTTAAAGATTTTAAGTTCTAGAGTGATTAAATGAGTTCATAATCAGAGTACTCCAAAGCTCACTTCATTCTGCTATTTATGAAGTCATCGAATTGATGGAGTATTATCCATTGCCTTTATATCAGGAGAGCATGTAATACATACAGGAAGATCTACATCTTCTAGAATCATAGACTTGTTTTGCTTCCTATTTTTCAGTATCTTTCTTTCAGTTAACTGAAAATGACAAGGGTCAAAAGATGGCATGTGCCTGACTATTTTACAAAGAAAGGGATTCAGTCATGTCGTGTGTTGTCTTCTGGGCCTGCCAATGCCATAAGACAGTTGTCTATGTCAGAGAGGCCTTTGAAAGTAATACAAAACTTATTCTCAGTTACTTTATGAGTCAAAATTTCAGATAATATCCAGTCTACAGATGAAATCTTGACTTCTCCCAAAGAAACCAAGAAAGAAGGAGCCTGAAATAAGCCTCAGCACCCAATATACAAAGCTGGAGATAAATAAATGTGTTTTCAGGCAATAAATTTTGAAACACAGGTTGAGTTACACTTATCTGAAAAGTAATGAAACCTGAAAAATTCAGATTTTGGATTATAAAATATACAGTTTTTCTATACAGTTTGGAAAATGTTAGGAATAAAGATTTGCTTATATTTTATATATCTTGTACATGTAGTCTGAAAGTATTTTATTAATATTTTAAATAACTTTGTACATGTAATAGAATTTCAAGGCATGGGATTTTCACTTTTTGTTGATACTCAACAAAGAGATTTGGAGATTGCAGTGTTTCAAGCTCTAGACTCAGGGATTCAGCATACCCAGTGTGCAATCTGTTGTGTGTCACAGTTTACTTCTTTACACTTATTTGTCTTAGCGATTCCCGCCACCTTTCACAACCTTCACTGTTTGCACTAGAGCACCTTAAGGTCCCGACTATTGTCAGCGACTTGCCTCCCTGTCCTTTGCTCATTCACCATCATTCCAGCTTGAGCTCAGCTACATTTACTCCATAAACTCTGGAAATACACCAGCATCACATCATTTCTAGCCTAAAGCAACCGTTACACATTTGCCTTCCCTTACTGGAGAAATAGCACTGATGTCAAGCCCAGTTTCTGCTAATGATGTCTGAGTGTAAATTCACTGGAGAGCTAATAGACCTCACAAAATGATGCAGAGCATGAGAGAATAATCTCTTTTATATGCTCAGGTGATACAGCAGTTTCGGAGACATCTACTTCCCTTTTAAAAATAGCAGAGAAAGATAAAAGAAATATAATGTTGTGTAATTTTAGGCACATAATGCAATGATGTTATGTTTTGTAACTAACTATCCTGGCCTCATACTAATTCCAATTATTTTATTTAACTGAAACAATAAAAAATTTAAAGGTAAGATAATTCCTAAGAGTCTTTTGCAATCTGCAGTTAGAAACAACTTCCCTGACATTTTCCCCAAGATACATGACTGTAACTAATGCCCTTCAGAAGCACACTCTATTCGCTCTATCAGCCATATTGTGAGCTTGTTTGGCAGCATTGCTCATTTAACACACAGAAGCCTACAGAAGCATAGCAATTTTTTAAAATCAAGTCATTCATAACACTCAATCATGCACTCATACATCCACGATTAGAGGATTTTTTTTTCCAACGGGTGAAATATCGAAGGAAGGCTCAGTTCCAACAAGAGCCTGGCAATCATCATGAGAATAGGATTCTTTACCTGAACTTAAGAACTCAGGATATGGCAAGTCTCTAAGTACTGTTGCTGTCTTAAGAACATAAGAGGAGAATCACAGACAAAGAGATGCCAGAGAACATCTAACCATAATAGTTTTCACTATATACATGTGGGACAGAGTGTTTTAGTTGTGCTCTTTGTACTTCAGCTTTGTTCCCTCACTCCGACTCCATGATTCCATATATGTGGTCATCTTCAACAAAGTCTTTACAAAGTAAAAACTTAATGATTCTTTGGTCCTAAGGACCAGACATTATAAAAAATATTTCATTCATCATTAATCTAATCTCTGTCTGTTGTAAATTGGAACTTTAGTGATGCTCATTATTAAAGTGACAGCGAAACAATTTACAGACTGTATGATTATGAATTGTGATTTTCTTGTGTCCCCTAAGTTTTTTACCTTGCAAGTATTTGACTGACAGTGTGTCTCACAGACGAAATTGGCCTTCAGAATATTTCATTCTGTGTTGATGAAGTGAGGCATATACACAGCAAAATCCAAATGGAAAGCGTTTGATATTAAATTTCAGTAATAATATTAATATAATAGGGAGAGAATAATAGGGCCATTTTAAATGCAAATTGGCAGAGTGCTTTGCCACACAGTGTGTGCTCAGTCTCATAGTCTTAAAGTGGACTAATTGAATTGCTATTGATGAGATGTCACTGGGTGAGACACCTCTGCAGGGAAGCACGAGTTTGCTGTAAATGACCTGTCATTAAAGTCTTGGGCAATGTCATTGACTTGACTGAATTAAAATGTAGCTACCAGCAGTGGGCTTGAGAGGTGTTAAACCTGCAAGGAAAGGACAACTCACTGTCCAAGATCCACTAAAGAATTATGCCTCCGGTTCTATGTTAATTTACTAGCTGGCAAACATTAATTGAAGGAAATCAATAAACCTGGAGGAAAAGCTAGAGATTGAACCTATATTCAATGGCATCTATTTTCAGACATAATTTTTTTTGGTTTA
Source organism: Dicrostonyx torquatus (assembly GCA_028555095.1). Lineage (NCBI taxonomy): Eukaryota > Metazoa > Chordata > Mammalia > Rodentia > Cricetidae > Dicrostonyx > Dicrostonyx torquatus. The sequence continues at coordinate 59,498 of JAQHUG010000440.1, read as the reverse complement.
AGACATTTGTAATGTTCTTTTAAGTTTTGTAAATGTAGACAATAGAATGAGATTTTACGTAATTATTGAATGTCTCAATAGAAATCATTCAATTGTTTTAAAGAAGGTTTTTAATAAATGATCCGTGTATATTCAGGAATCAGACAACAACATCACACATTAAAGGAAGATATGCATATTACTCACTTATGCATGTGTACACCACTGATATTAAGTATCCGATGTGTGCACCACTAATGACTGTGTGTCTGACCAGCATTCAGTCATTGTGCTATTTTAAAGAAACTGCACTCGATGCCTTCTAGACAGAAAATGATTCCCCACAATTTGTTTGGTACCATTGTATGAAACATCCCCCACACTAAAGTTTATGTATTTTAATTATTTACAGCTGCCCCTCTTTTCACAACTCTAAACATATAAAATGTAGATCCTGATTTTATGAGCCCAATTAATATTCAGTACAAATATCATTTCCATATAAACAGAGAGAACACTGATATTTTTCAAAACAGTGTGCATTTTAGAAATAATACATGTCGCCTATAAAAGTATTGTTTTGGAGACAATTCATACTTTCTAGAAAAAAAATAATATGTAATTTTGCAAGGCAGAGCTTCATGAATTTTAAATTTTATTGCTTCTAGGACAGGATCCCTCAGGACTTTTCAAGGCTTTCAGATTACAAAAATAATTCCACCTTGAATGTTCATCACATCGGAGGAGCTGCTAAATCCTAGAGAAGATATTGTGTTTCTGTGTATACATGAATATGTGTGTGTGTGTGTGTATATACAAAGGGGGGCTATATTTTTTGTATATATATTATTATATATATATAAAATATTATTCATTAACCTTTTAATTATCTGTTATTAACGGCTAATTAACTCTCTAAACAGGAATGCATTTCATAGTGAAAGAAAGTTATTAACCACCAAAGCATTATACTAGTAAGAAGATCTCAGCAGCCTCAGAACTTCCCCTCAAAAGAGCACCTGCCAATTCTGAAATGTCACTTGAATAGGAAAGTGATACATAGCTCACAAATTTAACTTAAAAGGTTCAATATTTTCTTTGATTTTCATTGTTAACTTTGACTATGAGGAACTTAAGCAGGTAAAGAAAATTCCACACAACTGTGAGAGGCCCGATATAGAAATAAATCACAGTTAGTGTATTTGCAATTAGACATTCTAAAGGTCTATTGTCTCTAATAATTAGCTATAGTGCCTGCTTTGATATAAAAATGAAAACAAAAATACCGAAAGATTTTTATAATAATTTCTCTTTCAATTTTTGTTTAGAAAATGCTACCTCCAAAACAAATAAGCAGAATTTAATATCAGTCACCTTGATTGATTTTTATAAAAATTATGGTTTCAGTAATTAAAAAAAGCTATGCTATGGTACACAGACTCAAAGAGGCTAAATAAGAGGAGAGCTTAAGTGGGAACACAAGGATCTTCCTGGAAGAAGAAATAGAAGATATTTCATAGGTAAACTCATGGTAGGTGGGATTGGGAACAGGCAGGATCAAGGGAAGAGGTGGAGAAAGTACTAGGAGAATTGACCAGAATTGGGGAGCGTTTTAGTGATGAGGTCGAAACCTAGTGCAATGCAAACTCTATGGAATCTTTAAGAGTAACTCTAGCAAAGATTCCTAGTAAAAGGGGGGCACAGAGTCTGAACTGGACATCCTCTGTAACCCAGAGGAATCTATTAAATACCCCCCAGCATCTTGCACAGCACCGGTAAGCAGGTGGAGAACTTGACTTAAAAAAAAAGCTGTGTTGATTAAAAAACCCAACACACACACACACACACACACACACACACACACACACACACACACACACATACATCTTCTGTCTTAAACCATTTGATAAAAATCCTTCTATGTCAAATTGTTATAGAAATCACTATAAGTCGATGTGATTTATTTCTTTATTTATAAGTAAAAATTTCACAAACTCTTAACAATAATCCACCAGGAAGTGTCAGAGGAAAATTTTAAAAACTGAATAATATTCTAAAGATAATTACCACGTATAGTCAAATGATGACAATGTGAAACAAATATTTTTTACAGGTTGGAAATATATCCATTTGTAGGACAGTTCATATACAAGAAATGATAAATATGAATTTGTAATAAATAACAATATTTTGTTTCTAATTTTAATGCTTACATTATGGTTACTTTATTTCTGTGATAATGTCATTTCTTTCCAATTCTTTAGGACATAACATATTTATCCTTGCCTTCATTGAAAGAACTGAATTTCACCACTGCCTCTGACTAAATCCTGGATCCACTATGCTGTAAACAACATCCATCACCTTAGCTCGCAGGATCAAATTCACATGGGGCTAAGCAAGTGTGAGCTTCGTCTAACAATCTCAATTCTCTCATGGAAATTCCCTCCCTAAAAGGACTTCTTTTTAAGCCTGAATTTTGGCATATGGAAATCTCCATAAACTTAGTTAAAATTTCCATAGGAGATAAAAGGAAACATTCTGAACCACAATTAAGACTTGATACTTCATAGCTATTTGACAGAAATACTCTTTAAGGAAATATGAATTATTATCTTGGTGGGAATTGTTTTCAATTGTGTGGAGAACTACATTTCATTTAAATAAAGACACATTTAGGAAAAATTTTTGTGTTAACATTCACACACAATCTTTATTTCTATTATTTCTAATTGTCCCAAGTTTTTATTCATAATTTGCCCTCATTTTGTGCTGCACCATTGCTAAAATTATGTCAAATTTTATTATATGAAGAAGTAGATGAGAAGAGCAAAATACTCACACACACTCTCTGTCACTAGAAGTGAATGGTTGACATTTGGCAGTCTGCTAACTAATTAAATGTCACTGAGACCAGAGGCTAAATACGCATCAGTTGATGATTTGGGAGATTTCACAGCTGCATATGTAGATTTAATTAAAGAGCAATAGAAATGAATAAAGTAGCAGATCTTCCCAGAAACATATTTTATGCCCTACAACTTCTGTATGAAAGAACGTGCTAGCCATTGCCCTTTCTACAATCTTATACTTTGCCAAGTTTATTAGAAAGACAATGTTACAGCAAATTCACAAGGATTCCGTTGCGTATTATCTACATACACGATTCTCTAGGAGAGCCAAAGTTGACATTTTATTTCCTCATGTAATCAGTGTCAAGTATGCTTCTATGACTAGGTTGCATTATCATATACATTCTATTCTATTCTATGAGTTCAACCATCTTTTCCATGAACATAGCAGCAGATTCTTTTTCCCTAATAATCTTATATTCCCTATAAGATGTGAGTAAATTTGATTTGGAGAGCATTTGTTTTTCCTTTATTTTATTGTTTTGTGTTTTATTAGACATGATAATTAAAAATCAACTGCACAGTACACTGTCTTTTACAAATGGCAATATAAGTATTTCCTATGCTCATAAATAATAACCCACTATGCATTCATTTTAATGGAACTAAAGTCATGTATATAATCAAAATTATTAAATATTCTCTTGTTAAATGAATTCTGAATATTGCACTCATTTTATTTTACATGTGATACCAGCAAATCAATTTTTGATTTTCCTCTTTCTTGGGGAAAAAACCTATTTTTAACATAAATTGTTTTGTTGTAAAAAGAGCTCATGAATAGATATATTTTACCTACAATGTTTTCTTCTTCTTTCAAAGTAAGCATGATATATATGGGATATCATAATATCTTATCACCACCATTTAAAATACTTTTATATTTAATTAATTAATTAATATGTATTTTATCTCACGTGCATGAATGTTTTGTTTGCCTTTATAACTGTGCATTAGATGCAGATCCAATGGCCAGGAGGGACAGTCATCTTGCAGAAATATATCAAATGTTCTGTTCTTGGAACAGCAGAAAATAAAATAAATAGGAACCTGTGTAAAGTTTCCCATTTCCTATAGGTTGTGTTACAACATCCTCCATAATGTAAAATCCATAAATCTGTTAAAATAATGCTTAGTAACATGCTAAGTGTACTTTCCTTCTAATATCTGCACTTAAGTACACACATGTGTTTTAGAAGAAACTATAACACCAGATACTTAAGTGCATGATGGTTGGATGTCAAGACCAAAATGGGGATACCCACTGAAACAGTTTACTTGATCTAATGGAAGCCTACCAATTCTGGCCTCACAGCAAGGAAACCAGTATAGGACAGAACTAGCTCTTCTGATTGTGACAGTTGTATGGCTGGTGCAGACTGTGGGGACACTGGCAGCGAGACCAGGATTTATTCTTACTTCTTGTATTGGCTTTTTGGAACCCATTCTCTTAGGAGGGATACCTTGTTCAGCCTAGATATTAGTGTGGAGGGTCTTGGTCTTGCCTCAAAGCAATGTGTTAGAAAAACTTAGATTAGATTAGGGACCTTCGTATGAGGAAATACTTCACCAGAAAAACAACTTGATGTAGCAATCAATAAATATGCCGTTATACTGTTGCTGGATGTTTAGTTCATCAAAGACTAAACCTTCCTGCTGCCACACAGGCCTAAAAGTTTCACCTTGGCATGACTTCTTTCTTCATCTCACCAAATACAGAACCCCTGACTTGGATCCACAGTAAAAGTGCATTTTACTCCTTAGGGGACCCAATTTTGGTTCCTAGTACCTATGACAGGTGGCTGATTACTGCCTGTAACTGCATCTCCAGGGGTATCCATGGCCTAAACTGGCTTCTGCCCTCTGTAGGCAACTTCACTCACAAGGATCTCTCCCAACTCACATACAATTTAAAACTTAAATAAATATATTATAAATAGAACCAGATCCTTCATTCAAGATCATCCAAAAACCTTGGACTTCTCTGATGCTATTTTTGTTTCTAATATTTCCTTTATATGAGAACCTAATCATTATTTGAAATTCGGTATTCCATTTCTCCCATGCCAAACAGTCAGCACTGGAAAAATACAAACAAATAACATCACATGAACTGAGCATGTCATATTTAGCAATTTATATGTATATAAACATATGTATACAATAACAAATAGTGAAAGAGGAGGCCTCATATTCAAAGGAGATAGGGGAGGAGTTTAGGAAGGGTTTGGAGGGAGAAAGGTGAAGGGAGAAATGATATAATTAAATTATAATTTCAAAACAAAAATGATATTACAAGATTTGCCTTATGTCATTGCTTCTGCTTTAATTGGAAGGTTGAATAATCCTCCTTGCTAGTGCTTCCATCTTTCTGGTTTAAATCACATCTATGCTGATGACTCCCAATATGTCTCTATTTCCCATACACCTATAGCTTCAGCTATCAAACCATCTACTGAAAAATATTATCCCACAAAACCAAACTACCATGAAAAACACCATGCCAGCCATCAAATAACTATGCACAACAAAAGGTATGGGTGCCCTTTTCCAAACAAGGAGCCTTGCATCATGTTCCTTGGATTATAGCTGGCATATCCTTCAGTATTTTGCACCCCCAGTCCAGACAGACTGCACAGGGCTACAGTTCCTATTTAATAGAATATAGACACATTTCACTAATTTCCCTTGAGTTAGATTTCCATTTTCTTGGCCTGTATTATTTCAACAGCACAATTATTTCCTTACTATCTCCAGTTCTAAACAACATTACAGTTAGAAAAACTTGCTCATACAAACATTTATTCTCATTGCCATTTCTCTTGAGATGTATTTGTCAAGTGTATGATATAACCAGATTTCCACTATGTAGACAGAATCACCTTATGCAAAGTCCATATTCACCTCTTCTCAGTTTAATCTGCTTGACTGCCCTTCTTTTTTTATGAAGAGAGGCTGAAATAAATTTGAAATCTCAAGTGCATCCCATTCTTTTTTATCTCAGCATCACATGTTGCACTCCTCTTGTCTTCGTACACTGTTTTGAATTTATTTATTTATTTTCAGAAATGTTCATTGATCAAACAACTGTAGAGCAGCAATGACTTTGGTGTAGTGTCATAGTCTTTATACCTACTCTGTCACACTACTGTCATGTTCTTTGCACATCCAGTTTTTCTCCTGTACTTTCCATTTATCATACATAATTCATTTCTATGTTGTCACACATATCCAATTATTATGTCCCTTTCTCTCCTTATATGATACCATTTTGCTTTCTTATCCTATGAAAACAGTCATTTACATCACTACCATTTAATGCTTCATGTATTTTTTATTTACTTATTCATTAAGCATATGTGTTTGTGTCATGTATGTATGGGGGTCAAGTGTACATGTGGTGGCTGGGGCAACAAATTGGATATCCTTTTCTAATGCACTCTTCCTTATCATCTTGGCATGGGATGTCTCATTGAACCTGGACTTGGGCAGAGAATCATTCTGCCTCACATATTCTCTGGTATCATCAACATCCCAACACATGCATCCACTGCAGCTTTTACATAGGTGCTAAGATCTTAACTGAGGTTCACATGTTTATGCAGTAAGCAGTCTTATTCACTGAACCAACTCCTTAAACCTTACTAGTCTCTGTGATAGAATGTGATAGAATTAGTACAAAGAAAACCGAATTTACAACTTAGAGTCCTGGTAGGAACAACAATCTACTAACTTTCACAATAATTCAGATCTCATCTATCAGCTCTAGTAATCGTTTTGTTTTCTCTTAGTTTTTCTACTACTTGCATCTCCATATTACTACACCTATGCAACTCTAGCATTGTCAAATGTGGCAATCATTTGTCTTCACTATTTGGGTTATGTCTTATAAAGCTCTTCTTTAGACAGTTCTGAAAAATTCCACTGGATTCTTGCTTTCTGTTTACTACACATAGAGCTCAGGAAATGAGACAACACAAATGAATGCACTTGTTTAAGTTATTATTATTAAAGTGAATATATATCACTTAGGGATCTTGCAATTTAATAAGTCTGGGTTAGAGCCTTAACAACCTGCTATAGTATCAAATTTTCTAATCTGTCAAATAAATATAGCATAACATGTCTCTGCTATTATGAGCACAATGGAATAACTTGGGTGTTTGAAATAGTTATTGGTAGGCATCTCAGGATTGGTTAAGCCAGTTGTGTGCACAATGGTTTGGGGGAATTTAAAGCTCACCAGACCAGTGTATCTCAACCTGTTTGTCATGACCCTCTTGGGGTTACATATCAGATATCATGCATATCAGATATTTACATTACAATTTCTAAGATATCAAAATTACAGTTATGAAATAGCAACAAAATAATTTTGTGGTTGGGAATCACCACAACATGAGGAACTGTATTAAAGTTTCACAGTATTAGGAAGGTTAAGAACCACTGCTCCAGCCAGGTGGTGGTGGCACACACATTTTATCCCAGCACTTGGGAGGCAGAAGCAGGTGGATCTTTGTGAGTTCAAGGCCAGCCTGGTCTATAAGAGTTAGTTCTAGTTCTAGGACAGCTAGAAATGTTAACAGAGAAACTCTCACAAAACCAAAAAAAATCAAAAATAAAATAAAATAAAAGATTTCAGTTAGGACATGCTTCTCACAAAATATAAGAACACATATTACATTGTCTGCTTCTCTGGGAAGGATGTGCACTTAGACTATTTTGGAAGGTTGAGTGCACATTCAGTTGTGAAGTACATTTAGAAATATCTCAAGTCAACCTAAATTCCGTGACTGAATGAGGAATTGTTTTGCTAATTTCATTTAGAATATGTCTGTCTCCATGCAAATTACACATTTTCCTCATTACAATGTGTGTTGATTCTTATTTAAATGAATGTCTGGTTGGAAGCATGGTAGACAGAGACAGAATACAAAATATTGAGTCAGACAGACTTGGGTCCAGATTATTTCTCTTTTATTTCTAAGAAAGTCATTAAACACTCTAACATTCTTTTCTTCATATTCATTTATGCTTCTTCTTCTGCCTCTCATTTTTTTGAAAAAGTCTTACTGTGTACTCAAGTGTGGCCTCCTGTGTGAACAGATGACAGGTAAGCACTTTATATCCAACTTTTACATCTCATTGCTCTCGTGGAAATGTAAATATACTCCTTGAGGATACACTTGTTAATTTACACACAAGGATATAAAATTAATCCTTCAAACTGGTCATCCAGAGGTCTCCTATTTACTTAGCTAACAGTTATTTAAAGAGTAATTCATATTAAAATTTTATGAATGGGTAATTGAAAAGAAGAATGTAGTTTCATTTTCACAGCACTCTCATTTAAGTACATGAGTGCATGTGTATGTATGTGTGTGTGCTTGCATGTGTGTGTATGTGTGCATGTGTGCATGTATGCATTTGTGTGTGTGTGTGCTTGTGTATGTGTATAAAATCAGTAAATGGAATATAGTAAGCAAGTGAGCTCAGGGGTTAAATCAGGGAAGTCTTTGTTTGTGGTCTTCATGATAGAGGTCCTCCATGGAACATGTGTAGAGCACCATTCCAGGGAGAACAGAGCAACCCACATGCTAAGACCCATTACAGCTGATCATTTCCAAGAGACATGGAACAGTACCCAAGAGTGAAGCAAAGGAGAGAAAGTGCTGGGAATGAGGTCAGCAAGGTTAGGAATTTTGTGGTTCTAAAGACAATAGTAAAATGTTTGCCTTTTATCCTGCCTGCAGATGGATAGATGAAAATTTCCAACTATGTGCTGTTGTCCAGCCTATATGAAGATACTGTTTAGGTTTTTAACATGAGAATTTACTATCATGTGAAATGACTGCAATATAAATAGTAGGGTTACCCATGAAGGTAATAGTGCAATAAAAGTCTGTTGATAATTATGAAATTTTAAAACCGTATTAGCTTTTTATGGCTGCCCTTTTGTTTCTGGTCCCTGGGTAAACCTCCGTAAGGATAACCTTCTCTGAAAAATCAGTGACAATATTAAGAATCTCTATATGCTACTACTCCTAAGATCATTCATGTTTCCACTCAGTGATCTACCTAAAAGAAATTAGTACAGTCAGAGATTCATAAATGTCCAAACACTAATAATTACTAGGTGATTAAAATGGCCTCCAAGTGCTTCTTCAAATACATAGCTCTGCCTTTGTGAACATGTATCTTTAAGTAAATGCCAATGTCTGTATTAATTTTATTTTTTTGATGATTTGTATCTATGTTAATTTAATTTAATTACTTCTTGAATACTTTCCATTCTTTTTTTGGTCATAGTGACATCAACAAGTTTCAGTTACATTCAACATTATTTGTATCAAACAGGTTATATTTAGTCATATATATGTGTGCATTATCAATTAGAAAAAAAGAGGCTGTATGTATGAAGGAAAGTAGGAATGCTTATTAGGAAGTGCTTAAAGGGAAAGTAGGGAGAACTCTAAGTATATCATTATTCCAAAAGTAAAATTATAAAAACTATTGTTTGGTCATTCAAGCAAAATACTAGTGAAAATTCACTGGCCAGGAAACACGGACTTTATTGTTATTGAATTTATGTTCTTCTGGGAGACTATAATCCGGAATATAGGTGATGTCAACAACAGACACGAATACCTCGAGAGCAATAGAAAATAGAAGTTCGAGTTTTTATTCTAGTTTCTTTCCTGTTGCTGATGTAAAATGTCATGATGAAAGATCCCTATGAAAGAAAAGTTCACAATCCCAAGTTACATTTGGTAACTGAAAATAAGTTCCGAGAACAATGTATTAATACATGGATGCTGGAGTTCCTTTCTGCCTTTCTCTCAGTCTCAGCCTCAGCCCATGGAATGCTGATGCTCATTTTCAGTGTTAGTACACTCATCTGAAGAAACAACATTAATAAAATTCCTCCCAGCCATCCACAGATCTCTCCCTATGTTAGATGATCCCCTAGTGAGACTCCCTTCTCAGGTGATTCTACATTGTGTCAACTCAACAATCAAAACTGCCCATTACATCTTCCTATAAACAAAGAGAATATTCTAACTATCCACAAAATAAGAGCAACAGAAGAGAAGATGGCATCTATAATTACAATAAATTGTGGTATTGATAATTGTAAATGTACATATAAGGACAGACAACTACTTAAATGGCTGATAATCTATTTTGTAATGAAACTGGACAGCCAAAATTAATTTGCTCATATGTCATTTTAGCAATTGTGACTGAGTGACAGCAACAAAATAAGCACTTAATAATGGACAACAAAGCAATGACAAATAGGATACCAATTTTCTTCCACTTAACTCTTAGTGGGAAACATGATATCCAGAATGCAGACAACAGACAAACAACACATCTTTTATTTTCTCACCTCATTGTTTAAAAATAAGAAGTATGGATTATGGTAGATCGTCTTTGTTCTATCAAAATATCCCACCTGTGGGATGCCCTACAATATTTTTTAAGGAGTTCTGTCAGAAAATAAGTGATTCAGAAAATTACCTGGCGGAGTAAAGCATGTGAACCATTTGACAGGGCTGTCAGACCTTTCCAGTTTACCAAACGATGAATGCCATAAGGAATGAATGTGCTTCAATTATTTCTCTCTGGCATCTTGGTTTAATGCTAAGGGTCATCATTTTGTTTACATCATTTGATTTCCATTAATTGTTCCTTTTGTCACACACCTTTGTTTCTGCCAGTTCCTATATTCCCACTGGAAAGCAGCTTCTTTGCCACATCTTGCCCAAGACTGAATTCAATTCCTTTGAGAATTGACAATTTGTTTCTCAAAGATGCCAGAGGGGACGTTTCCTGTTTCAGAATACTCATAAGTTTCATATAACTGATGTGAGTCTCTCAGAAGAATCTCTAGAATAATTGAGTAAATTTAACACAATTATAATTTGGAGTAGTTTCACATTGATTTCAGCAGTGTGCTATGTCAGAATCCAGAAACTACAGTAAAAGTTCCTCCCACCAAGTAGTGAAATTCAAGGAGAGTTCGAGGAATGAAACTAGAAAGTCATTAAAAAGTAACCAGTGCCTTACAATCCCAAACAGAAATGCCAAAAAAGATCCGAATTTTCTCAGGATGTGATACAAATCAGTGGTGCGCAGGAAATCTTTAATATTCTCACCACTTTAGCCTGCAGATCCAATTACCTACAACATTTTCTGATCAATCGTGCTGAGCTTATTCACCAGCCCTCTGGTTAGAAAATAATAAAAGGTCCGCAGGTGCATTGACACTCCGAGAAACAGGTATAGGTGTGAGAAATGGAATCATTTCTCTCCAGAATTAGGCAATAAACTATTCGGGACTAGCAGGCTATCTATTCACAAGAAATCTGACTTATTCATACTATGCTATTTTCAGTTAAAATATATAGAGAGACTGATATTTTCAAATGGAGTTTGATTGTAAAATGTTCAGGTGATTATACTTAGAATTTTCCTTCATATAATTCATTTGTTAGGACACAATCCTCTGCAGGATGCATTCTGAGACACCAGTTCAATGGCTATAGGTTACTCATACTTGAGTGGAAGAGAGAGGGTCTCCCAAAATAAGGGAGAGCAATGAGACATGAGTTATTAAATTTTATAGCAAAATTTCCCACTGGAAATGGAAGAAAAAAATGGATAGATCTGTCTTAATCTGTTCAGGATTTCTGTGTGAGTAAAGAGGAAACCACAAAAATATCATGACTTAAAGATGAGCATAACACTGCGTCTCATTTTCTCACAGTTCGTCAGAGGGTAAAGAAGGAGACACATACACATAATTTTTGTTTGGTAACAGGGTGAATTAGTACCTCTTGTTTATGGAATGGAAGTGGAAAGGGTAAGTTCTTAGTAAAAACGTAAACACTGGCCATTTACTCAACTTTCGTAATTAAGATTAGTGACTTTATCCTCACCCTCATGGCTTGAGATAAAAGCCAGGTAGCTTAAAACAAAGGCCTTGTGTGTGGTGGTGGCACACTCAGGAGACAGAGGCAGGAGGATCTCTGTGAATTCAAGGCTAGCTTAGTCTAAAAAGTTAGTTCCAGGACTGTCAGAGCTTAACAGTGCAACCCTGTTTCAAAGAAACCAAAACCAAACCAAAACAAAATAAAACAAAGCAACAAAAAACAACAAAGGACAAAGGCTCTGCAAGTTTTGTCTCTTGATATTAGGACCCCCGCCCCCCCCCCCCCCCCGTGATGAGGAGCTGACTCAGCAACTTCAAGGATACAGGAGGCGTTTACATGTATTTTCTCAGACTGATCAACTCTAATTAGGGGAAGAAGACTCTGTGAAGACTTTTAAAAACAGCATTCCTCAAGGAGAAACTAGGCGTTGGTTTCCTGAGTTCCTTCTCTGCTTTGTGGATGGTCTTTATCCCTGAATGCTTGCTGTATGTATTACCTCACCCCTAGTAAAGCCATTCTTCAGCTACTGAGAAAAAAGAAAAAGAAAAGGAAAGGAAAATAAAGCAAATTGAACTAGCCATGAGGAGCAGGCCACTAAGCCCTGTTCCACAATGGTTTCTGATTCTGTTCCTGCCTCCAGATTCCACCATTCTTGGCCTCTATTTATGAGGGACTGTAACTGAAAGTTCAAATAAATCCTTAACTCCTAAGTTGAATTTAGTGCTAGTGTTTTACCATGGTGATAAAACCTAACAAGCACCATTCCAGACATTAATAATTACAAAATCAAAGTATCTGTCAATTCTGGAGTAAGGGGAACACTCCTCCTTTGCTGGTGGGAATGCAAACTTGTGCAACCACTTTGGAAATCAGTGTGGTGGTTTCTCAGGAAACTGGGAATCAACCTACCTCAGGATCCAGCAATACCACTCTTGGGAATATACCC
>JAQHUG010000440.1:12194-23519 GCA_028555095.1 Dicrostonyx torquatus | reverse complement strand
TGTGGGCATGATTGGGGTGTATCTTCCAAGATCTCTATTTGTCTATTGATTTGTTTCTTTCCTGGCTAACATGGAGTAGCAGTTACTGTGACACATTCTATTTTCATGATATGTGTGATACCTGCAGCCTGAAAAAACAGACCCAGTTATGAAACCTTGAGTCAAACAGTGTTTTTATTTCAGACTGAATTTCTTAAGCACTTTTTTACACACACACACACACACACACACATACACAAAACAAACAAACAAACAAAAAAAACAAGGAACAATGGAGTGGGAGTGGATCTGGGAAAGGGGAAGTTGGTGGAGTGGGGCTTTTAGGTGTGGAGGGAGGGGAAACTGTGGTCAGGACATATTGTATATAAGAAGAATGTATTAAAAAAAAACTGAGGACCAAAAGTTCATTCCACATGACTAAGCCCTTTGAATTCTATACACAACTAAGAAAATATTAGGCATTTACACAATGAAATGTGTAGTAACATTGTTACATCAATTTTCACATCTGTGATTTCAAATGTCAATTAACAAGAATGAGAAGCACAAATTATAGTACATATGTTATGCTCAATACTACAGAGTAATGAAAATGTATGAAGTTGATCTACCTAAGACAACTTGAGGAAATCATGAGGACAATCTTTATATAATTGAAGTTTATCTCACTATTTCAGTTAGTCTCACAGCAGTAAATGTGGTTCAAAATTGTTCTTGGTACACACAGATATCAGAACATAAAATCAAGAAGGCGAATACAGAGATAGTTCCACGGTTAAGAGGACCCAAGTTATGTTCCCAGAACTCAGGAAGGGAAGCGTCCAGTTGCCTTAACTCCAGCTCTAGGGGATCCTGTGTCTCCCACGTTCAGAGGCACCTGCACTCATGTGCACACACCCACATACAGACACACAAACTTACAGGTAATCAAAATGATAACAATATAAGTATTCTAAAAATGAAAACGTCTTCAAAAAATTTATAACAAGAACTTCTTGTTAGAAGATGCGATCTAGGAGAATAGGCAGGAACTTGGGTCTATATTGACTGACTTAATGTTTAATGAGGGTGATAAGTATAGACATGTTTTACCTCTGCCTTTCTAATCAAGAGGGAATGATTACAAAAGCCATAAAGTTAAGTTTCCAAGACACTGAACAGTAACACCTGGACTCAGATGATCCCTGTAAGGAGTCATGGAATCTCTGTCATTCATATATGTATCTTTCCCTTGAAAGACTCGGACATGGTAAAAATGACTCAGCTGATCTGGCTCATAGGAATCACACACCTTTTTGTTTGTTTTTGTGTTGTTTAACTTGGCTTAGGTTCTGAAACACAGTATTTCAGAAAGACTAGAACCTACGCTATGGCACCACCCTGAATTCCATGTTGATCTGGCTGAGCTTTGGAGCAACCGTTGTGTCAAACCGTTCCTGGTTCTATCAGGGATGCTCATTAAAATATTTATTCAAATGACCTGTATTATATACTCTAGAGAGAGACTATGGTACATGATTTGTTTGCCCATGGTCTGATGTTTCAGTTAAGACTTATCTGCTTAAACAGAGAACCATATGCAGGGTGGCTTATGAAGAATAATAATTTTATTCCTACACTCTGGAGGCTGAGATAAATGTCAGAAGTGGGTTTATAGGGAGCTCTAGTCTCACGTATGTGAAGAGGAATGCACAAGAGCATGCTAATACTTCTGTTATTGTACTATGGATATGTATTAGGCCTTTTGAATTAATCATGTCTCCAAATCTTCGCTATTTTTTCACACTGCTGAATAGTGCAGGATATATATATATATATATATGCATGTATATGTATGCAGATAAATGTATGTATGCATGCATGTATGCATTATTTTTTGAGGCAGGGACTGATTTTGTAGTTTGGTTGACTTGGAGGTTACTCTGAGACTCATAGTGAATTTGTAGCAATTGGCCTGCATCAATATCACAGTTGATGGGATCATATATATAAGAACCTGCTCCCAGCTATGGATTTGGATGTCAACATTTGAAGTTTAAGCAACATTTGAACAGTTAGCACAGTGTCATGAAGTAATTAAAAAATAAATGTCTTGGAGTTTTAGGATCATTTATGGAAGAAATATGAAAGCAGGACATATTTAGAACCATTTGTTTCACATAAAGAACTTCACAGGATAAGCAATAATTTTGTTGTTCTCACAAAATGAGCAAGAAAAATGAGAACCATTTCAGGAAAATATTCTGACATAATCAAAAGCAGAAAAAAACTAAAGATCTCAAATATCTTAGAAGATGCAAACAAATGAAGGCTAAAAATGAAGAAAATAATTTGAGGTTCAGATCATGACACATGGAGGAGTTTACACTTCATTCTTTGTGAAGTAGAAGACTAGCATTTATAAACACATGATGGTGACTGCCAACTCCAACAGTGGAATGGAAGTAACACAATGCTGGCCATGGAAGAGGAAGCAGGGAATGACCTAGGCCTGTGAAAAAGAACCACCAAACATAAAGCACCACTCATAGAACAAGGCCACAGTGGATTTGTCTGGGTGTATGATGCTTTATTTAGAGAAGAGAAATTCAAGTAGGAAAGAAATTCGGGCAAGAATATATATATGTTACTTTAAGACTTTAAAGTTTCCTTTAAGTTACTTCTTTTAAAATATTTGAGATAACTTTCAGTATCTAATAGATAGTTTAAAATATAGATGTGGGAAAAGCACAGATTAGGAATAAAATTTTCTTTTATTGAAACCCCACAAATGTTTTGTAACATCTGGGTTACTATGGGCAATAAGTAAACAGCAAACTAATTATAGAACTATGATGAACAAAGAGAAAATTTAACTGATCAGAAATCTATGCAAAATGATGTAGAATTAACTACATGTTACTTTGGCACCAATGTTAAAGAAGTGTTTTCTTACTTTCTGAGCCCAAGATACTGATAGTTATGCTTAGCTAACCTTGGTTGTCTGCATGACTAGAGTCACCTTGGAAACTTGTTGAAGCATATTGGTAGGTATATTCCTGAAAATATTTTCCGTGGATGTTAACTGAGGAGAAAATATCCACCATGAGGATGGGTGGTACTAACTCACAGAATAAGGGCATTGACAAAATTGCCAGCAGTGGCATTCTCCTTTCTCCTATCTCTGACCCATCCTGAGGCACCTGCTTTGCTCCAGCCTGTCTTACCAACCATAATGGACTAAATCATTTAAAGTCACAGATTAAACCAAATCTGAAGTTCTTTCTTCCAGGTGTTTGGTCCCAAATCTGAAAAAAAAAAGAACTATAGTAGCCATAATAATTGATTTAGAAAGTCAGAGGTGACAACTTGTTTGAGTTAGCACAATCAGAGAAATCTCATGGTTGAGGAAGAGCATCGACTACTCCAGACTGATCTGCCAGTCTCTGTAAGTGAAGCAAGGGATCCTCCACATCAGAGAAGGCCAGGATGTAGTGATGAACAATTTCTGAAGTGATTCATTTACCTAGTAGGCTGCAGCCTTTAGACTCAGGAGCTAGGGTAAACAGGATGGTGGGATTTACAGGAAAAGTAACTGACTACCTATGAGATCTGAGCAACGTCCCTCCTTAAATATCTGGTCTGGGAGAAATGCAAATAAAGTATACTTAGGGTAATCTTAATTCTTTAACATTAGAAGAAAGATATAAAGAACTGTTAAATTCTTCATTGACTTGCAAGGGAAAATAAGGTAGAGTTAGCTGGAATGGTTAATACATTTAAAAGCAGTATGGATTTTTAGAAGGATAGAACAAATCAACAATGCTATGTAAATGGAGACTACACTTTCATTTCCCAGCCACCCAGACATGAATAACCACACAAAATTTATATACATTATAACACCATATGGCCAACAGTTCAGACGTACTTCTTGTTAGCTCTTACATCTTAAATTAACCCATTTATATTATTTTATATTTTATTTAAAGCTCATGGTTCGCTCCTTCACATCTTGCTTCTTGGGTGGCTACATGGCATCTGGCTGATTCCACCTTCCTTCTCCTGTCATTCAGTTGTTTTCCCACCTAACTATATTCTGCCCTACCATAGGCCAAAGTGGCCTTTTTATTAACCAATGGTAACAAAACACATTGACAGCATTCAGAGTGGAATCCTACACCAATTCTAGTACCCCAGAAGCTGAAGTGGGAGGACTGTGAAAGTGAGAGAACACACCGAGCTATCGAGATTATCAAAGGCCATCATGGGCTACATTGTCAGTCCCTGTATTAAAAAATAAGCAAGACAATATTTATAGTCATCCTTTGATGCCCACATGCGTTTATTTCCGAAACTCATTAATATTTGAGCCTATTAAATAGCCTCATATCTGCATGTGCATGTATATTTACAACCTGCACGACAGAATTCAGGGATTCAGAAGGCAAACTACACTTGGTCTTTCACCATTAAGGAAACATTGATTTCACTCTTAGATAAATCAGCTATGTTCTAGGACCTCAGTTCCTTATAGAATTAAGAGAATTATCTGACTCATGAAGCATTAATATAGTTAGATATATGTGTGAAGGGATAAGCAATAATAATGCTCATTTTAATGATGAGTTTAGGGATGAATGATTATATAACTAGGTTGAATTCTTACCTACTCTATAGTATCATGTTTTGTTTCTAGATTTTATATATTTTAGGGAAGAAAGTGGGAGAAGTCAGTAGTGTTTTGTAGGCAAGAAGGGTTTTCTAGGCAAAGGAAGCTTTCTCTAGCCAGTGATATGGTGGAACTTCATCGCGGATTACATTTCAAATGGTGCACTGCACCTGCTCGTTTATCATGCTGCCAAGGCCTAGCTTTCTAGCCTTGTTTTTTTTTTTTTTTTTTTTTTTTTTGCCCCTGCCCTCTAGTCTTTGCAGTTTCTTGAGTTCCTCAGCCTTCTAAGGAAAATAACACACTAAATCTTGTTTAAATATAAAATAACCCTAATATATCAAGTATTAGGTGGCAAAGATGAGCCTGCAGAGCAATGCACACAAAACTAGCTTCCAAGTACTGCACACTGCACAGGAGTGTATAGCCTCCCTTTCATTTCTCATCAAGGCTTCTGCATATTTGAATTGATTTGGTTGCTCTGTAAAATAAAAGACAATTCGACAAGAGAAAATGCTTGCCTTTGGGGGAGACATTAGGATATTTATTCCGTATTTTGTGCAGGTTAGGGTAAGGAAAAGTCATCTTTAAAGCTATGTGACTCCCCAGGCAGCTGTTGTATGGCTGCCCTCCTCCCATGAGGGTGTAGCACACTGCTACCTCACTGAATGCAACTGACCTTCAGCGGATAGAGCCCAGGAGATGGTAATATGGGTTCAAGGACAGGGGAAGGGAATGGAAAGCAAAGGGAAGAAGTGGGGAAAACGCAGCAAACCTGTGATTAAAAGCTGTTTGCTCTAGCAAGCCTCCACTGGGGATCTACATCTGTGTCACTGTGCTTCAGTTCTATACACTGTGCAAAGCTAAACTGCTTTAAAGGTGCACGAGACAGGAAGATGTGCAGAGATATGCGAACAGAAATCCGAAAGCCACAGCGCTGACATGAAATGCATGCCTTCATGCCTCACACACTCCTCACCTTTAATCACCTACTCATCTTTGGGTCCACAATAGATTTCTACCGAGTAAGCCCTTATCAATTTAGGATTGATCTGGTTGTGTGTTTCTCCCTCCTTCCCTCTCACTGTCTCTGTCTTTTTCTCTGTCTCTTAGTGGGGTTAAAGGATCACCCTCCAGCCTCTTTTTCTATTTGAACAAATCAACATGGTCCAGAATTTATTCTTTGCTTTCTGAGCCTCAAGACAGAAAGCAAACAGGTCTTGATGTAAAACCCAGTCTCCAACATTATGTTCTGGGAGCATCCAAGTTGAAAATTCTGAACCAGAGTGCTAGCTGTTCTCCACATAGGCCATGGTTTCTCCAAACATTGTCTGCTATATTAATCCTAATTCTCAAGTAGCCAAAACAAAGGGGATACAGAAATGAGGGTAAAGGTGATTCTCAATGTGTTCAAATGAATGCATTTCTTCTAAGCGTCCCCTCTGTAAACTGTCCTATAGAGTACTTTCACTTAGTTTTACCGTTCAGACTCTAACTGTTCTGTGAAAGGGGTCGACGATCAATGACCAAAATAATCTCTGGCACTGCTCATGCGCGCACACGTGCGCGCGAACACACACACACACACACACACACATCACTTTTCACAGACCTTTGTGAAACTCACAGCTTCATGAATTTCTTTTTCTTACACTAGACAGGTACACAGAGGAATTTCCAGGGTTTGGTCCTCTCTGACAAGGGCGTGAAAGGGTGGGAGGTGTTGAGGGCAGGGTTAAAAGACACTGCGAAATGAAGGCTTCTGCCCTGATTTCTCTTTCCTTCATCTACAGGAGTCTCTAGTGAGCTCCCGCATCTGGAAGCCTGCCTCTTTGGTTTACAAAGACAGCGGGGACAGCCTTTCAAAGCCCTGCATCTAAAACCATCCACTTGAAAGAAAAGCCTGACCAATGGCCTGAATTGTGTCCTTTCTCCTCCTAAAATCTCAGCACCTTTTTCCTTCTTTCCATTTGAATCATTCCCCCTTTGAAGTGCGAGTCTTCTACTGCGTGGGTGCTATCAAGGAATCTTCGCATACCAGTAGAGTACTCAGTCCCCAGAATGCATAAGAGGCTACAACATTCCGCCTCTTCCAAATGTACTATTCTGCCTCCAGCAGTGACCTGCTACGACAGTAACCAGAGACCTTTATGCCCAGGTGCGAGCTCCTAATAATTTTTATAGTGCGAGACTGCTGAACCAAGGCAGCCTCCAGCGTCCCAGGGCAAAGCAGATTAGCAGCCCAGGCTGCGGCAGCCGGATATCCAGGAGAGCTTCCTAGCATCCAGCATTGGCTGCTCACAAGCCTCTCCCTATTGTGTCCATAGAGCTGTGGGACTGGCTTACCCACTGTCGCACCGTGCCAAACTCCGATCTCAGGTGGGATGATCGGAGAAAGGAAGCAAGAGAGGACTGAGAGAAGGATTAGAAGGGCCCCCAAAAGGACATAGTGCCTCATCAATAATGCAGAGGCTCCTGGACCTCCGTGTAATGTTTTGCGGCTAAACGCCACCAACTGGAGCGCTTCCCCGTACTTCCCGTGGGTGAGGTTTTTGTGTGTGAAAGATGGGATGCACCCCATTCATTCATCTATCAGCTCGCCTTCTTCCTCCCTCCTTTGCCTCAGATTATACCCCGTCTGGTTTGGTTTAATTCCCTGTCTCCTCCACATCGCCGCTGCCGTTTCCAAGCAAACAGGGGCGGTTGGAATTAAAGGTCTCCAAAAGCTCTAGGACTTAATTAATACTAAGAGTTCAACACAATTCACAAGTAACGCTTGATTTTTCCAAATCCCCACTCTCCTCCATTCCCGGAGAAAGCTTTCAAAGTTTGGGAGCTTCTCGGAGCATGGTTTCTGCATCGTTCCACATAGTACAAACCCTTGCGCTCAGACACCCTCAGACCACGCAGCAAACTCGTCTAGTCCGAACCCAGCAGGACACTGAAAATCAGAACCCCCACGAAGCAGTCCCCAAGAAACCCAGATGCTGCACCAAACCTGCTCAAATAAGGATTAACCCATCCACACAACACAGGGAAAAATCCAGAAACTTCTTTGTTAAGCAAGCACAGCTCACTCATAAGAGACACCTGGCCCTGTTCAGAGCAACAAAACAAACATCACATCTCTGCGGGGGAAACTTGTTGAATCCCGCCAGAGCTTAAGGCTGCAATTTCCCATTTAGCCTCAAGGTTTTTGATGCTACCTTCCCCAAATCCCTGGTGCATCTCTGACAATTTCTGGGCAAACTGCAGAGTCCGTTCCACACCCATTCTCCACTCCATTGACCACCACCATAGAACCAAGAAACCTCTTTCACGATTCCAAAGCCAGAGCTACTTCCTTTGCAGTCGTTTGCAAGACTTACCCTTCCATAAGACTGTCTTCAGAAACCCAGCAGCTCCGTGATGCAGGCGCAGCCCTCCAACTTTGCTATGCAGCAAAGAGCCTTCCGAGTTTAAACGCCGCCAGAGCCTTCTGAGACTTTTCAATGTGAGTGAGAAACGGAGAGAGGAAAGTCAGGTTTCTTCTCAGTCTCGGCACCCTGGAAAAATATTCAGTCCTTCTTCAGTAGAGAATTCTTTCATACCCGTTATCTGTATTACTATTAATGCGCAGAGCACACGGCATTGCATACAAATAGGTCCAAGTGTGCGCTTCTATTGGTGGCTGCGGAGGCCCCTGGGTCCTAGCTCCAGCTCTAAACTACAGCAACACTCCACACGCAGCTTTGGAGAAGCCGAGGGGAAAATTGATTTAATTGATTCGTTACCTCTGGTATTGTAATGCCTGCTGCGATATTTAACCAAGGGGGGGAAAGCCTTCACATTTAAACTCCGGTCATGTGATCTATCATTTCATATCTGCTTTTAATTGTCTACGGGGGTGGCTCTGATAATACAAAGGATTTTCAAAGAACATTTTCTGAAGGAAAAAAAAAAAACCCTACACTGATATTTTGACAAGAAAACCTCCCTCTTGCTTTCTACAGTGCACAACTCATAAGAATCTAGGTCGTGTTATTTGCTCAAACACTTCTGCTCTTCACGGAAGTAAAATAGCACCCAATTTTATTCATGAAAATGCATGGCTATTCCAATAACTTGACTTAAGTGGATTAAAATGGCAGAATCCAAAATGTATGCGCCAATTATGAAACCTGAGAGATTTCCTCAAACAGTTTAAGGGGGAGGGCCATTAAAGATAATGGCACAGACATCATTTTAACTTTGCAAAATGAGAAATTTGGAAATTTTGGATTACTTTTGTATGCTGGAATAAAAATATACAACATCATAAAATGTTAACAAGGTTACAATTTGCTAAGTATACATTGTTAATTGTCACGTTTTCTTTCTGCATTTCCTTTCTCAGCTAATAAAGTAGAGATATGAATGGGCACAACCAGGGGATCTACAATGAGCCGGGGCACTGCGACTGGTCACTTGAAGCATTTTAATATTGTCAAAAAAATATCATCGCGAAAGGGAACTTTTGAAATTTCACTTTGTGTATATTAACTCCACTTTAGAATTTTATTTTAGTTTTGAAATTACTATATAATTGCACAATTGCTCCAAACTTTTCCTCCCTCCAAACCTTTGTGTATATATGTGTATACATATATACATATATCCTTCCTTGCTCTCTTTCATATTCATGACTTCTTTTTTTTACTAATCTTTATTATAAAAATATGTATATTCTTATACATATATTGCTAAGTACACAAATACAACCTGCTCAGTCTGTATAATGTTACTTACTTGTCGGTCTTCAGGGATTATCATTTGATATTACATAATTAATTTGAAAAATAGCATGTTGATAACTGAATTTAAGCTTTTAAGCGTACTATTGTCTTAGAACATTGATTTTGCAAGCAGTCAAATTTTCACCTACTTTGAAATGACCCAGACTTTCCAGTATGTCCTGACAAAGGTATTTGCTGATGTTATAGTAAGATAGAATGAAAGACTTTCTTGTACTTAGTAGTAAATATTCATAGTGTATTCAAATTTGGCTACAGAATTATGAGATACATATTCTATTGCTGAATGAGGTTTGCAAGTGATGTACCTAATACAGGAAGCTGCTGCAAACCCACAATCTCATCAGTCATGTGTAGAACAAATAAGTTGCAAAATATAAAATACACAACAGAATCCAGATCTTATTCCAAATACAGGTATAACATTTAAATTTATGTAGTGTGTGGCAGGAACCTTCTTCATTTCCATAATTCTTTCCCTGTGCAGGCCTCCCTTCCCCCACCAGTAACCCTTGACAACAGAAGTGTTACTCCAAATCCAGGTGGCTTTTGCTGCCTTCCAGACCTGACCTATAGATTGCAGCCTGTGGGAAAGAGCTTTAACGATTACAGGGCAGTGATGTGCAGCAAGACTTTTCTTTAGAGCTTGGTAAATCTGGTGTTCCTATATGTGCATTTGAACACCAAACATATATACTTAAAAATGTCCAATGGCCAGTGATTCAGAGAAAAGCATGCACTTGGTGGTGAATCTTCATCAATCTCTTCATTGGTGCTTTGTCTCTAAACACCTTTTGCTGTGGGGACTTTTACTCAGAAACGTTGAATATATTCACTACTCAATTCTTTTTTCAACTTACACTAGTGTTTACATGAAAATATTTTTATCGTATCACATATGTTAAGGAATATAAAACGACTGGTTATCTATTAAGGATGACTAATTAGAGCAAAGGAAGTAAGGGCTAATGACCACACAAAGTTGAGTGAAGATGATTAACATTCAATTGTTTCTTATAAGTATATCATTTATCTTCAGTTGGTTACTACATGAAAACCTTAGAAAATAATAATTTGCTTTGTATTTACAAGTTGAATCATTTTTTAAGTTTTAAGTGAATCATTCTAGAATTTAAAAAGATATGTTCTGTTCATGTATATGTGTGTCACATAAAACTGCTGCAGCTTACATATAATAAGTATGAAAGATGAAAAATGGACAAATATAGAAGTTTAAAAAGTAAAGGAGAATAAGCCTTCTAGCACATCTTTTGAAGTTCATGTGTTCATTTGTCACTCTCAGCATAAATTATGATGCTCACATACAGCAAGTAATGCAGAATTTTAAATTCAATGCATTTATTAGAATAAAAATTCTACATTTCTTTGATTTAAACCATCTATATATGCAGTTTACTCAAATGAAACATATACTACAAATGATAATGAATCATTTTGCATGTTACACTATGTTAACTCCTAGTAAGGACTGATCATAAAGCCATAATTGTTTTCACGTTTCAAGATCAGTAGGGTAATTCTTGACATATTCTTTATTATATCAAGTACTACTGAACCCCTCATTTTATCTGTGCAGTTATGAAGGACAGTGTATGTTTTGTCAGAAACTGAAATGCATTATGTCCTTGGATAATGATGACAGTGTCTTGCTTTTGCTAATATGAATACATTTAAGAGTTAAAAAGAAAGCATCTCAATGTGCCAGTAGTATGATTAGTATGCTTTATAAATTTAGAGAGATTAAAATGCAATATACTATTTGGTAACATTTAATGAACTCTAATTGCATTGTTGCTATTATAAGGTTAGGTTTACTTTTCTAAACTCTGTTTCTTCTTCTTCTTCTTCTTCTTCTTCTTCTTCTTCTTCTTCTTCTTCTTCTTC
>JAQHUG010000439.1:1196933-1295491 GCA_028555095.1 Dicrostonyx torquatus | reverse complement strand
GGAGGGGAGGGCCTTGGGCTTTCCACAGGGCAGGGTATCCTGCCCCATCTCAAGGAAGGAGGGGGAGGGCGGTGGGGTAGTGGTGGAGCGGGAAGGCCTGGGACAAGGGGAGTAAATGTAAATTTTTCTTTTAACAATACAAAAAATGGGAAAAAAAGTGTGCACCTTTAATCTTTCTGTCTCTCCCTTTTCCATCCCTTTTCCCTCCCTCCCTTCTTCCCTCTCTCTTCCTTCCCTTCTCTCCAGCTTTCTTAGAAAGAAGTTCCTATTGCTACAAGCTGCTACAATGTAGAGTTTGGTCCAACAGAACTACAATTCCCAGCATGCTGCGGACATCCGCGGTTGCAGTGCACCCTGGGAAGGAAGTTTAAGGATGTCCGCTCCCCCACTCCTCCCCGCCCGGGTTGCTGGCTACGCGCACGCGTGCGCCGATACCACGCAGACATCGCCGGGATTCTCCGGAACTCATTTTGTATCTTAGATGTAGTAGCCGGCGGGATTAGAGAACACTTCTACTTCCGGTACCGCCGGAAGCAATTTCGCGATGGCATCTTCCGCGGACGAGCTTGCTAAAGCAGCTCGAAAAAGCGACTCACAAAAGCAGAAGCAGAAGCGCGAGAGCCAAGGTGAGACAGTGTGAGAAGGGAAGCCTGGAGCTGTTGGCTGCGGACATGGGTTAGCGTGGGTTAACTCCTTTAGACTGTGAAGTGCCCTCACTTGGGATTGCCGATAATTGGGCGGTGTGGACTGCGCCGGCCACGTGTTTCTAACCCAGTGCTTTTGCGAGAGGCACCCCTGACAAGGAGAGCTGATGTGCATTCTGTCTCCGGTAAAAGCTCGAGGATTAGGAAACTGGAAGGTCGCCGCGCGGCAATGTCGCACGCCTTTTATCCCAGCACTCAGGAAGCAGAGGCAGGCGGATCTCTCTGCGTTCGAGGGCAGCCTGGTCTTCAGAGTGAGTTCCAGGACAGCTAGAACTGTTACACAGAGAAACCCTGTCTCCAACAAACAAACAAAAAAGAAAATCTAGAGAAATCGTGAAAGGCGAGGCAGTATTTTGTAGCGCTCTGCGCTACAAGATTGTTAGGAGAATGCGGATCGGGATCAGGTGGGATCGATAATCCTGTGTACAGTGAGCTCTGGTGACAGTGTGAGGAGGACGTAGAAAGGTGGGTACTGAGCGAGCTGGGAAGAATCAGAACTTTTATCTGATTGCTAAATTACTAGGTGACACAGCTCAGTCTTTAGCTTTGACTGGTAGTTTGATTTTTGATGCCCAAGTGTGGTTACTCTCTTGCGTTGTTATTATTTTTTTAACCTACCTTCAATATGAAAATAGATCCTAAAGAAATGTATTTTAAAAGTTTTTTAATTATTGCGTTTAAAAACTAAGTACGTAAAGCACAGCAGGGACTATAGGCATCGGTAAAAGATCAAACCAACACTTGAGGAACTGACAGACTTTTAGGAAGAGTTCACGTTTCCCACGCGTCAGTCACGGGATATTTTCCTCCTTGGTACCCGGAGTAACTAGTCTGACTTTTTTCTTTTTCTTTTCTTTTTTTTTTTTTTTTTGTTTTTTTGACAGGGTTTCTCTGTAGCTTTGGCGCCTGTCCTGGTACTAGCTCTTGTAGCCCAGGCTGGTTTCGAACTCACAAAGATCCGCCTGCCCCTGCCTACCGAGTGCTGGGATTAAAGGCGTGCGCCACCACCTGTCCGGCTAGTCTGACTCTTTCGAGTTTGCTGTTAACCTTTCTTCAGCCATTATTGTTTTCAACACAGTGCTTTGGTTTTGCCTCAGCAGAATGAAAGGAACTCGTATGCCTGCAACGTCTTAGCTTCCCCTTGGTTATTTAACCAAGGTGATGCTTCTAGGTGTGATTTTTTTTGTTTTGTTTTGTTTTTGGCTGTTACATAATACTGCCTTATATAAAACACCTTTAAATTCTCCTGCTGGTGGACATTTGGGTTCTGCCCACTCTTTGCTCTTGTAAACACCTTTACCCATGTCTTCTGGTAATGCCCAAGGATTTCTGTAGGGAACATAGGATTGGAAACTGAATTGCAGGGTGTGTTCAAGTTACGCTAACACTGCTGCAAGTAGCTGGGCCAGGTTTTTTCTTTGTTTTAAGGGAAGGTTTATGTGGGCTCACTGTGAGGGTATGGTCAGCCATGGTGAGGAAGCTGCACCGGTATGGCTCACTCACAGGTAGGATTTCTCGTGGCTGCAAATTTGCAATAATTTTACCATTTCAGTTTTGAAAATGTGCTGTTTTGCAGGTAAGCGATTGTATCTGGTTGTTTTTAATTGGGCATCCCTGATGAAGTTGTACAGTTTCACACATTTGGGGCTATTTGTGCTTCTTCTGTGTGCAGACCTCCTCCGTTTCTTTTGCCCTTCAGTGCTTTGGTGCATGCCCGTTTCCCCTGGACTGACTGATAGTGGTTGGCGTGTTTAAATGGAACAGGGACACACACATACATTTTACCAGTTTTTGTAGAATTTTAATTCGCATTTTAAAAAAGAAGCTATGGGAGAATGGATGATCTGTGAGGGCTAGTTCTTAGGATTTCAAACGGGAAATAGCAAAGTGGGTGTGAGGAGAAACCCAGAAAGCAAGTTTTCCTAACTGGGGCTGATAACGTGGGCCAAAGACCGGCTCTTCAGGCTCAGTGGTTTACAGAGTGCCAGATGAGATCGTTTAAGTAGAGGTTTCTGGCACTCACCCCAGAGATTGTGATAACTGTGTCTTGATGGAGCCCCAAACAGCACTTCCCGTAAACTCACACACGTGTGCTGGTGCTACAAGTCACATAGATGGTATCTTCGAGTATAGTCAGTATGTAGCTGTTAGATTTGAGTGGTTTTTAAAGATCTGAGACAGGGAGTTTTAAGACTGATGCAGGAATCCCTGGAAGGTATTTTTATTTAGTTTTCAGTGTGCTCAGCTTTTGTCCCTTTGGGTTTGTAGTCCTTTTGGATTGAATATCTACTATAAAGTAAAAATAATAATAGTGTTTCTTTTATTCATAAAATGTGTGTTGAAAGCTCTTTGTAAAACTTAAAATTCTATCACAGTTGTTGTTAATTGATATTATACACCAGAATCCACTTTTAAAACATTTACACACAGAGACACGTGTGCACGCAGAGATGCTATACCAGCAAAGTCAGATTATTAAAAGGAAAAAAGGATGTTTGAACCATAATATAGTGCAGTAAAAGTGTCTTAATTGGTGTCTAGTGATTTATCCCAGTTAGAGTGGATACAAGAAAGCGTGCCCCTGTCCGTGAAGAACTTGTTCTAATGAGGCATCTGCAGTGTGTTCAGATGGTCCGATGTGTAATGATGAGATGATGTGGTGGTAGAGTCATGGTCATGTTGAATAATGTGAAAACTGGAGGGAAGGGAATGGAGGAGTGTGCTGGGAGCTTTGAAGATGTGCACAGAATATGCACCCAGTGTCTGAAGGACCATTCTTTCTTCTGCAGATGAGGCGGAACTCCTCACTGTCCCTGATGGTTGGAAGGAACCAGCCTTCTCCAAAGAGGACAATCCCAGAGGGCTCTTGGAGGAAAGCAGCTTTGCGACCTTGTTCCCGAAATACAGAGAGGCTTACCTGAAGGAGTGCTGGCCTTTGGTGCAGAAGGCCTTGAACGAGCATGTAAGCTGGCTTTAAACAGTTCTTTGAGATCTTGCTCCTGTGTTGCCTTTACCTTTGGTTTTTCTATGTAATAAGTAGCCCTCCCTGTCCTGGAACTAGCTCTGTAGACGGGGCTGACCTGGAACTCACAGAGCTCTACCTGCCTCTGTTTCTCGAGTACTGGAATTAAAGGCGTGCACCACTACAGCTCAGCCTGCCTTTACTGTTTGTGAAATTTGCATGGGCTTGTGGATTTTGGTTTCAGAGATGCTGACATAGCTGGCTAGTTTGATTCCTTTAGTATTTAAAAGAACCTAGGTTAACTTTATTCTTAAAATTCATTTTTTTTTAAAAAAGAAAAAGCTTTGTAACTTTCTTTTTTTATTTCTTTTTATTTTATGTGCATTGGTGTTCTTTTGTCTGCTTGTATGTTGTGTGAGGGTGTCAGATCTGGAGTTACAGACAGTTGTGAGCTGTCATGTGGGTGCTGGGAATTGAACCCAGGTCCACTAGAAGAACAGCCAGTAGTCTTAACCACTAAGCCATCTCTCTCTAGCCAACTACAGTTTATTTTAATTTTGTGCTGAATAATAAAGTGAGAGATTCCTATAATTTTCATAATTTAGAGGTGTCTCAAACTGTCTGAAGTCACCCATGACATCTAGAATTCCAAATGCCTTTTCCAGGCAGTAATGGTTACCACGTACTTGGCCAGTTTGAGCCAGGCCATGTGTCGAGTTTTATTTTAAAGTGTTTCCCTCCCTATTATTTTCCTGCTGACGAATCTCTACAGTGGTGTTGTTGAGATATTCACTGCTCCCCATGATCCAGGACTCCTCTGAATGTGTCACAAGTCCGCAAAGAGCATTTTGCTTTGTTCTATTCAAATGTAGTTCTTGGGGCTGCGGAGAAACCTCAGTTGGTAAAATGCTTGCAGTCAAGTGTTAGGACCAGAGTTCTGTCTCCGGAGCCCATGTAAACAGCCAGGCAAGGAGACAGAACCGGAGACTCATGGGCCAGCCATGCTAACTTAGATGGTGAGCTGCAGGCAGGGCCTGAGGAGCAAGAGCAGCGCAGGCATTGAGTTCTGGGCTGTACATGCCCTGTGTGTGAGCGTGCACACTCCCTCCTCTCATGCTACCATGCACGCAGAGGAAATTATTTGCTGAACATCTGGTTATTTCTATTGAGATCAGTGCTCGTCTCTGCTGAATCCTGCTTCTCTGTAACCTGTGATGGTTTGTTTTGTATTTAGTCCCTTAATAACATAGAAAGAAATTTGAAAGGAAATTCTTTTCTCAGTCTTGGTTCCAGTTGCTTCGGTTTCTTATCTCCTGTCCAATATGAAATTAATCAAGTTCTCATTATTTGTATTTAACTGCCCAGCATCTTCGTAAGTGGGAGTTGAGAATTTATTAGTTAGCTCAAAGGCAGAGAGATTGGTAGGTGGGTGGGCGTGGCCCTATAACGATCTAAAAGTGAACCCACTTTTGGCCCTTTCCTCCTCCTTGTAGCATGTTAAAGCAACACTGGACTTGATCGAGGGTAGCATGACTGTGTGCACGACGAAGAAGACTTTTGACCCTTACATCATCGTTAGGGCCAGAGACCTAATAAAGCTCTTGGCGAGGAGTGTTTCCTTTGAACAGGTGTGTGTGTGTGTCTGGGACTGGGGCGGGGAGGGGGGTGTGAACACAGCTGGCTTGGAGAGCTCCTGTCCAGTGAGAGACTGCTAAAATAAGGTGGATGGTGCCTGGGAGGAAACTGGGGAGCTTGTTCAGAGCCTGTAATACTCTGCCTTTCCGTCTCTCTCCCTCCCTCAAGTTTCATGCTTGTGCTTAGATTTTGTTAGCCTGGGCTTAGAAGAAGAATAAGAACAATGTTGACGCAGTTTTTTATTCCCCCGAAAGGCAGTACGGATACTTCAGGATGATGTTGCATGTGACATCATTAAAATCGGTTCTCTGGTGAGAAATAAGGAGAGATTTGTGAAGAGAAGACAGCGCCTTATTGGTCCCAAAGGATCTACACTGAAGGTACCTGTCATCAGTGGAGCGTAAGCATCTCTGTAATTGACTTTTCTGTGCACTGAACTTGAGTTTCCTGTTTTGATGCAGGCATTGGAACTCCTAACAAACTGTTACGTCATGGTTCAGGGGAATACTGTTTCTGCCATTGGGCCTTTCAGTGGCCTGAAGGAGGTGAGAACGAGGACCTAATTTTTCACCAGACGAAAGTGAAGTCACTTGGTAGTAATATAATTGTTCATTTTGTAATTTTGGAATGTGCTTTGATTTCTCATTTGTAAATTGTATGCCACATCACTCCTGCAGCCTAAGGTGTTTTGGGGAAGCCTTTGATAGCTGTGAAGACATCCACTTCTGAGTTAGGTCTGTGCATCTTCAGCCGCCCCATTTCAAGATTTTTAAGGGTAGTTCACATCTTAGTAGCTCATGTGGGCAGTATTTGAAGCACTGAGCAGAGGCCCCGTTTTGTAGTAACGCATGCAGCCAGTAGAGGTCAGACTCTGAAAACTTCCCTCGAGCCACATTTTCTTTGGTTTAAGTATTTTCATGAATATTTTCTGTAACTTGTCAAATGTTTTGAGAATACCCTTGGAGCACATCTGGCTGTTCAGTTGCTTCCATCTTGGGACATCTTTAGTAGTAATTCTGTTGACCTCTCTCTCATAAATTGCTGACTCTTTTCTAGTGGAGGAGTAATGTATCAGTTTTAAAAGTTTTTGAGCTGGGCGGTGGTGGCGCAGACCTTTAATCCCAGCACTCAGGAGGCAGAGGCAGGCAGATCATTGTGAGTTCAAGGCCGACCTGGTCTACAAGAGCTAGTTCCAGGACAGGCTCCAAAGCTACAGAGAAACCCTATCTCGAAAAACCAAAAAAAAAAAAAAGTTTTTGAAAATTTTACATAATTGTTAAAAGTAGATCTGAGATACAGTTTTATCTCCGTTTTGCATAAATAAAGATGAAATGGGAATACTAATTGACTTTTACATGATGTGGCAGTCCCAGGATGGTGACTCTAGGGTCCTGGCTGTTGTGTTAGTTGTTTACTCCTGTTCTAAGAGGTCTAGAAGCCCCTCAGAACAGTTGAGAAGCTATATCCAGTGTAGCCATTAGTCCCTGATCCATAGGATGTTTTACAGTAAGTCCTTTTCTGTCCAGTTTACTGAAATCTTTGTGACTGCTTCATTTTCCTTTGTAAATTTCAGGTTCGAAAAGTCGTCCTTGATACCATGAAGAACATCCATCCAATTTATAATATTAAAGTGAGTGCTAATTGTACATCACTAATTAATGATTGTCAGACTTGACTGCATAAACTGCTTTTGAAAATGAAACATTCTGTGAAAATATAATATGCACAGAGATGGGGCAAAGCTATTTTGAATGAATTGGGGGTAGAATTCACCCCAACCTTTGGTGCTTGTATCGCCCTTGTACAAACTAGGAAAGGAGAGACTGTCATTTACAGTAGTGCTCTGATACTCTGAAAATAAGCCTCAGTCTACAGAACTGACTGTAGGTGATGGCAGTCGCATTCTATGTATCCTTGTCTAAGTGTGAGTGTTGGGTTGCATTAAGGCTTCCTTTGGGATTTAGTGCTCACATCGAAGCCCCCTTTGGGAGAGGCCTGGCCTGCTCCTGTGTGTGCTGCATCACTGCTGGGGCCAGCACGCTGCTGTAGCACAGTGAGCTGTAGTGAGAGCCTGCGTGGAGTGCACTTAAACATGAAGTTGCAAAGTCACTAAGATTGGGGTAAAAGTTACTTTCAGTTACTGGGCTTTTCCCTATGCTCCCTGTGTTACTCCTGAAGCATCTTGCCCACAGGAAGCGCCCACTAATTAAGACTTCTCTGTTATCAAGATGAACTTCAGTGAAATGATGGCAGGGAAGCTAATCTTCATTTCATATTTACACTTAATCCAGATCACAGTTTCTGATGTTTGGCCAATTGTGCAGGATTAAAATAGACGTCCTTTCATTTGGTTCATTCTCCTGAACACACTAGGAGCTCATCCTCTGCTTCTCAGAAGCAATGTGTTAACAAATGTATGAGTTTTAAAATTTAAAATTTTATTTATATGTATGTGCCTAAAGACCTTGATGATTAAACGGGAGTTGGCCAAAGATTCCGAGTTACGAACCCAGAGTTGGGAAAGATTTTTGCCACAGTTCAAGCACAAAAATGTGAATAAACGCAGGGAACCGAAGAAGAAGAGTGTTAAGAAGGAGTACACGCCATTCCCTCCTCCACAGCCGGAAAGTCAGGTTAGTGTCGAGTGGTAAGTGCCGGTACAGATAAAACTGAACTGGTTTGGGGAATGTTACTGAGAGTTTAGCTTGGGTGTAGGTGTGCAGGTGTCAAGGCGCGAGAATCATCACCTGCGGTAAACTGTTGGGGCGGTGTCAGGCAGCCAGTGTTCTGTACGGAAAAGTAGCCCAGGGAGTTCACGTTTTGTGACCATGCATTGAATCATTTTAAAAGTCTTAGCTCTCATCCATTTGCTTCAAGTTATGGATTCCCTCATCTTTTGCCTTCTTTCTGGTTCTTTCCTTTACGCTCTTGGCCGGAATTTCTGTTCCTTTCTTGTCCATCCCTTTTTCATGTGCCTTTGTCTTTTAGCCACACCCTCCCAGCAAAACCCAAAATCTTAAAAATTTAGGCCAAAAAATTAAAGTGGAAAAAAGTCCTGTTTTTGGATTAAAGTCATTAAAAGTTCATGTCTCCAACCTCTGCCAGGCCTGTGTGGCAGTCCTTTGTGTCTCTTTCCAGCTCCCTCCCCTACCTGGCAGATACCAGATACTGACATTCTTTAGACTATAATATTTGAGGCCATCAGAAAAGAGTTCCTTTGATCCCCGATCCCCCAGTCAATCCTTTCTTCCTGCTTGGATTTCATCTATACTTACTGGAATCTTGCTTCATCCTTCTCTTCTTTGCTTGTACCATAAAATATCCAGTCTGTACTAGGTTGCTTCTGACAGGACCATCTTCTGTTCCTCAGTCTTGTGTTGAGTTTCCAGGGAAAGTCTAAAGGCCAGACGTGGGAGGTATAGAGAGAGTGAAGATTGTGGTGAGAAAATGGGAATGCCAGACAGGGGTATCTCTGGGAAAGGAGGAAAATGTGACCAGATGGGAAATTGGAGCGGGGGTGGGGTGCCAGTGTACCATGCTGTAGACTTCTACGACTTTGTGAGAAGCCCTGAAATTAGGAATTGTGATGCCTCTGACTTTTCTCCCGTTTTAAAGAGTGCTTTGGCTCTTTAAGATCTGTGCTTCCTTGTGCACTGTAGGCTTGCTTTTTCCATCTGTGAAGGATACTACCTGCATTGAGTCCATAGGTCTCTGTGGGTACCATGGGCATTCATCAGTACTGAGTCCTTGATCCATAGGTCGCTGTGGGTACCATGGGCGTTCATCAGTACTGAGTCCTTGAATCTATTAACAGGGAAGGGGCTTTCCTCTTTCTGTATTTTCACTTTCTTTCATTAGTGTTTTATCATTTTCATTGCAGAGGTCTTTCTTAAGTTTCTAGTTGACTACTAACATGTGCTATAGGTGACTCTAATGAGTAAGATTGCTTCCAGTCTTGCTCAGGTCATGTTTTCCAGGACAGCCATGAATGTAGCCCCCTGCATTTGTAGATGAGTCATGTTGTAATATAAAAAGATTGAACACCCTTGAACTTAGCAAATTGTTATTGGGGCGTAGAAAAACTAATGGCTTTGTATGCTGATTTTGTATCTTTTCTTGAATTCATTCCTCAGTTCTAATAGTATTGTAATGGAGTCCTTAGATTTTTCTACATAATTACATCTGTAAACAGGTAATTTGATTTCCTGTTTGTTTGCCTTTTTTCTTACTCAATTGCTGTGGCTACAACCTCTGGTGCTATGTTGGAATAAAAGTGTTCAGAGTGGACATCTTTAGGTCTTGATCTTACAATGTGATGTTGACTCTGGGTCTCTCATTTATAGCGTTTATGTTGAATCTTATTAACTCCATTCGCTGTAGCTGTTGAGGTGACTATGGATTTTGTGTTTCATTCTGCTTCGGTGTCAGCATGTATTGATTTGTGAAGAACTCTCTTCACAAATCTTGATTTACTGGCCATTCTTTCATCCATATATCTGCAATATAGGAACATTCTCTCCCCTTGCTCAGTATCCAAGATATGTTTTTCTTGGGTTGCTGTTGTGGGCTTTTTAATATTTAATACTTCACTCTATCTCTTCGTGTTTTCATGCTCATTCACCCCAAAACGGTGAATACACCTGTTTCTTTGACTCTCTGTAGAGGGAGAGGCCAGGCACTTGGCTGACTTAGAAGTTTCTTGAAATAGCGGTGCCTTCTTGGACCTGTCCTCATACCTTTCTGTGAGCTGCTTATTTTATCTGACCTGTTTGTGGGTCGGTGTCCTCGTGGAGCTGTTAATGAGGGTTAAACCACAAGAATAAGACAGTGACTTTGTGTTCCTTCTCTTCTTCACTCTGAGACAGGGTCTAGCCCTGTCGCCCTGGCTGGCCTTGAGTTCCATCCTCTTGCCTTAGCTTCTCTGGGTTTTAGGACCAAAGGCATGCTCTGTCTCACCTGGCTTGCATCTTTTCACTCTTCTGTGCCATGGCTTCTGTCCGTTCTAAGTCATGTTCCACCTTGGAGTCTCAAGTTCCACCTCTCCACTCCGAACCCATCTGATTCCTCACTCTTTCCTGAAACCTTGACTTTGGTTCTACATGAGTTAATGAGTTTGTATTTCATGAATAGCAGCTTCTGTCCTATCTCCATGCTTGTATTAGCCTCAGCTCACACTTCCCTCCTATGTGACCAGCTAATTAGAGTGTTGATTCCACACTGTTACCCCAGGACGCCATGGCTTATTGGGAAAGCAACTTTGTATTATTTCTGATCTAACTGTGAACCCTGTCTCTGATAGGTTGATAAAGAGTTGGCTAGTGGCGAGTACTTTCTGAAGGCGAAACAGAAGAAGCGGCAGAAGATGGAAGCAATCAAGGTAAAGCTCCGAGGGTTGCTCACAACATTCCCAGCAAAGTCTGGTACTACTCGTGTTTACTAACGTGTTTTTCCTTGGTGTAGGCCAAACAAGCAGAAGCTCTTACGAAGAGGCAGGAAGAAAGAAACAAGGCTTTCATTCCACCTAAGGAAAAGCCGGCTGTGAAGCCAAAGGAAGGTAAGTAACCCTGCACGCATGTCCATCTCACACACCTAGGCAAATTAGCGTGTAATCAAGACTTTTATAATCTAGGGGTGCTGCGTGTAGGACCCTGCAGCCTCTTCTCTGGGCTGGAAAGATATAAATCAAGAGCCGTCTGTTGCTTCTATGAAGATAGAGCTGCCAGGCCGTAGGCCTTTGCTAGTTGTGGCTTGGAGCTGATTTCTGTGTTAGCTCGCACTTCACCTTAGCTTAAAAGCAAAGCCACAGGAAGGTCTCAATCAGGTGTCTGGTCTCATTCTGATCCACCCTCTCCATTTTCTTTGCCTCTGGTGACGCTTGTCAGAGCGACCCTCCAAAGGCGACAGTTTTCTTTAAAGTAAGCTTCAGTAATTATAATTACTACTACAGTAATGCAGTTGCTTCAGAGTGGAGGTCTAAAATGTCAGTACCTCCAGTGACTGGTATGTTTTATCTTTTGATTCTCTCATGGTTGGAAAACTGAAAACTAGAAGAGAAAGTTGCACACTTAAAATTGCTTTCTGTTTTTAGTTCAGCCTTTTGACAGCAGTGCTATAGTTTGGCCTGTTAAGATCACCAGGTGCTATCACAACAAAATCATGTTAAATAAAATAAGCCTTGTTAAAATTACTGAAGCTAGAAGGACCATACTGAATATTTTTTATGGAATCCAATTCTAAATTATTTTGTGCGGAATATAGAAAATTATGATGACATACTAATGAATACTCATAAAGAAAGGAGTTGAATGTAACTGAGTTCATGCCATTTCATCTGTATGATTTTTTTTTCATAAAGTTCTTAGACAGGTCTCTTAAGATGTTAAAAAAATATAATTTGAAATTTGCATATTTTCTTTTAAAATTTTGCAGCTCCTACAGAAACTCAGATTGATGTGGCGGCTATTAAAGAAAAGGTTAAGAAAGCGAAGGCCAAGAAACTGGGAGCTCTTACAGCAGAGGAGGTTAAGCTTAAGATGGAGGCTGACGAAAAGAAGCAGAAGAGAAAAAAGTAACACTGGAAAAAAAATCTGGACCTGAACTTTGAAAGGCGTTTCCTTTTGTAAAGGATTTTGAGAAGGCTTTCGCTGCCTCACCTGGCGATGGTCATGCTAGAAAGTCATGACCAGCGTGTTGTCTGTTCATGGACAGTCTTTGTAAATACGTTCGTATGTATTCTAACATTTCTGCGAGACGATGGCAGATACCGATGTACGTTATGCCCAATCAGTCCAGACATCATTTTAGGAATACCTCTTTTATATAGATTTTTGGAACTTGATTATTGATCAAATCCAATGTCTGTTGCCTTTGGTTAATCTTTATGAACATACCCAAAGCATTGGTTTTGAGGAAAATAAATGCAAGATTTCCACTACTAATGGCAACTCTTTTGGCTTCTTTCTGTAATTTTTATTCCAGGATAGAAAAGCCAAGACTCTAAATCAAACCTCTCACTTCTAACTCTGAGGAAATGGGTGTCTAATCTGCATGTGCCCACTGAGGCCAGGTCCTCCACAGGAGCAGCAAGTATTCTTAACCTCTGAGCCATGAGCGTGATTGGACATAGTTATCAAAGATGTATTTTGCAGATATGAGCCCCAGGGAATATGTTTCTTGCTGAAAGCCTACCTAGACAATCCTTATTCATAAAGAAGAGTTTACCTCTTTGTACATTTAGGAAACGAAGCAGTTTTTCAAAGGCTTTATTGAAACATTTTTCTCAAACATTTTACAATAGCCACTTATAAGTTGCCTTCCAACGATGGCATTAGTAGTCCAAAAGAACTAAATTAGGGTATTTGTGCTTTACCAAAATGGTAATTATAATGGACAGTAATAGAAGTACTGCCTTAACAATGAGAAAGAGAGATGTGTATCTGTTCCGTAGATATATGGGCCTTCCTGGATAGTCGCCAGAGTAGTAACCTGTGAAACAAACAGAGTGTGCTCTTAAGAGTTTCTCATGTGCTGACCCAGTCCACAGTGCCCATCAAACAGTTTAAAGTTTGCATACGTACGTGAGACACGGTCTCTTTGTGGGTTAACTGTAAAAGCAGAATTAAAAGGTTAGGTTTTGATTTACATCTTTATAACCATGAACTTGATGTGACTTTAATTACAGTGATTGTGGTGGTTTGAAAGAAAATGGCCCCCAAAAGGGGTGAGATGAATAGGAGGTGTGGCTTTGTTGGAGGAAGTGTGTCACTGTAGGGGTGATATGGGAAGTCCTTCTGTTCTGTGTTGCTTTTATTGGTTAATAAAGACAACACTTTGCCTGTGATAGGGCAGAGTAGAGCTAGGCGGGGAAAACTAAATGCTAGGGAAAAGGAGGTGAGACGCCATGTTGCTGCTGCCAAAGGAGACTTTAACCTCTTAACAAATGCAACAATCCCAGTCTTAGGAAGGCTGACCCGAGAGCCTTGTGGGTTAATTTAAGATGTAAGAGCTAGCTAGGAATACACTAGAGTCATTGGCCAAGCAGTGTTGCAAATAATACTGTTTCTGTGTGGTTATTTTGGGTCTCGGCCAACAGTGGGAGTGGGCTTTGATGTCTCCTCTGCTGAAACTGCTCCCGGTGTCAGAGACCATTTCCTGTTGCCTGCTGGTTAAGATGGAGCTAGCACCATGTGTGCTTATATGCCACCATGCTCCGCATCATGATGATAATGGTCTGAACCTCCGAAACTGTAAGTGAGCCACCCCAATTAAATGTTTTTCTTATAGCGTTGCCGTAGTCATGGTGTCCTTTCACAACAATAGAAGGTCAACCAAGTTTTTGCTATTGATTGTCAACTTATTTTTTCAGTCTTTTTATATGAACTTAATATGTGAATTTTTGTGTTCTAGCACAGTTAATGGAAAAAAATGGTTAATAAGCCTCAGCCACCAGATGAATCTTATTTTGGGCTATGGTTGAAACTAAAGGTTAAAGGATGTTTTGTTTTAAATAATGCAATTGACATTATTTTCTAAGCCTCTCCCCAAGAAGAATGATAGATCCTGTTTATGATCCAATGCAGGCAGCGGGGCATCTGACTTAGCAAAAGTCCTAGTCATGTCTCTTTCTCTGGGCTCCAGATTTTTATATTCAGCACTGGGAAAGGAAAATGCCCCCGTTACTTTGGCATTCTAGAACCTTTCCCCTATAGGTACTGCTATTAAATGCCTGGATGGAACCATGGAATTTGTTCGGGGCACTCGCCATCACTACCCTAACATCTCCTGACAGCTCTACCAGTGAACTTGCAGCATTCTTGTTCTAGTTTTCCCCGTGCATCTGCAGAGTTGTAGATCTGCGATCAATTATAGAAGCAAATGGACATCCATGCCCTGGCTAAGACCACCTGATGCGCGACAGGCATGTTCAGGCATTCACACAGTCTTGCATAGTGAATGGTAAACAGTGGATTTCATTTCCTCTCTACTACAATAATTTGTCTGTTAAGTTAAATAAGAGCTCTTGTCTTACAATTTTTACCCTCTAAAACCTCACAGTAAAAGGTGGGGTGGTTTTTCTGTTTTCCAGTTGGAAACACTTTTATTCAGTATTGGTACAAAAGAAGCGGGGTGCTTCCAAACAGGCTAACATTTCCATTTAAAAAAAAAAGTGTAGAAATTGAACTTCGTAAATAGATGAATGACAGCCTAGAGGTTAAATCATCTAAAGTAAATGGTCTTGTATGTACTGTGAAAGTTTGTGTGTCTTGCTCTCTTGAGCCCAGGGGTTTTTGTTGTTAGACTACAGCCCTAATCTGTTTTTATCAACCTTGGACACCGTCTCAAGTTAGAGCTCTAGAAGCTCTAACATCAATAGCATTTTCATAGGGTGGCAGATATGGAGATAGAGGAGTGTAATCATTCAGTAATCTATCAGGTGGTAGTGTTGTTTTACTATTGAGGAGATGGGTACAGAGCGACGGTCAGGGTCGCAGAGATAGAATTGTACATTAGACTGGCACTTACAGCACCTTGGTTCTGAGAAGAACTTAACTGCACATGGGTGCATGTTACTAAGTTTCCTGATGAGGCTGCTGCTATGTAGGAGTAAGATAATAATAATGCATTAGGAGAAAAATGGGTCAGGTGCGTATTTCATACCTGAAAAGTCCAGTGTTTAAATGGGGGGAAAGGGGAGCAGTTTACCAAATTTAGGTCTGGAAGGGACCTTGAGAGTTGCAGTGAGAATTCTGCTTAATTTTTTTGTTGTTGTTTAGAGTGTTGTTTTTTTTTTTAACTTTTTTTTTTTTTTCTGGTTTTTCGAGACAGGGTTTCTCTGTAGCTTTGGTGCCTGTCCTGGAACTAGTTTTTGTAGACCGACCAGGCTGGCCTCGAACTCACAGAGATCCGCCTGCCTCTGTCACCTGAGTGCTGGGATTAAAGGTGTGTGCCACCACTGCCTGGCTTTTTTTTTTTTTTTTACTTTTATGTTATTTATTCTCATTTTTGTTTTTCATAATTTGCTAAGGCTATTCACTGTTTATATTGTCTGCCCTTTTAGAGCCCCTTTTGAGAAAAATATTTTTTATGAGTAAAAAACAATTTCCAACTGTAAAACACACATAAACACACATACACACTTCCTAACAGGTTTCATGCAGTGAAGCTTGGGCTGCCAGCCCCCTCCCTTCTGAGCACCCCTTATCCTGGCCTTGCACCCATGAGGTAGTTTGTCACAGATATCACACAAAAGAACCGTGAGGTTGGCATAACCATGGTAGCTTCAGGTTCCTTTCATATCACGGGACAATAGACATCTTAAAGGACACTCCCTTAAGCTTATGTGTGATCCTAGAACAGTAAGCTATGGCTTGTTACAGCTTTCTAGAAAATAGCTACCAGGATAAAACAAATATCTATACCTTAATTCTATGGTGAGATTGTATTGTTATCTTACTTACTGCAGAGATTGTTGAGACACTTGTCATCTTTTGGGCAATCACTGCAAGTGGTTCCTTGCTTGTATGGCCACGTTGGGTAGTTTCCTCTGTGAATAAGCAGAAGACAGTTAGTGGAGGCCCCTCGACACAATTGTGCTTTACTCTGAATGCCTGACCAAGTCCAGAATAGGATGGATGGAGATTCAGGAGGCTAAGAAAATGCATAGAGATGGAAGCAAGCCGAAGTCTGCTAATATTTGGAGGGTGAATAATTTATACCATCTCATTTAACTATGATCACTTTGAGAATGAATTGTTTTTGTTTCTGCTTAGCAGGTAAGGAAACTGAAGATCTGGGAGATTAATAACTCCCCCCAAAATCTCATATTTATATATATGAGTCAGGAAGAAATCTAGAAATGTCTTATGTTGGAATTTTTTTCTACTTAACCCAAAGCCTCTGATTTCTTCCTTCCAAACACTGCCTATCCTAGAAAACAATTCCACGTTCTCTATATTTTCAGTGCACCAGGTCACTATAGTTTATACTAGATACACTATTGGGCTGGGGTAATGATCACCAAAAGAAAGTGATGGGAAAATTATCAACAAAGATGTGAATAGTAACTGATAATTACTGTGATAAAAGAGCAAAGGTACGGGGAGAGCTCTGGAAAATGCCTGCCATCCAGCCACAAAGACCCCATGTTCATTCCCCAACATTTTCTAAAAAGCCAAGAGTGGCAGGCTTGTTTGAAGTGCTAGTTTTAGGGAGTTAGGCAGGTGGGTCTCTGGAACTCACTGATTGACCAGCGAGCTCCAGGTCCCCGTGAGTAATATCATCCAGAGATGGTTCAGTGGTTATGAGCCCATGCTCTTTCAGAGGCCCGGGGTTTAGTTCCTAGCACCCATGTGTTGTTCCACACAACAATCCATGACTCCTGGCCCTGGTTCCAAAGGATCTGAAGCCCTCTTCTGACCTCTGAAGGTACCAGGTACACACTTGGTGCACTTAGAAACATGCAAGTAAACCAAACACACGAACAAATCTATATTTAAAACCATACATACCAACACATACATGTGCACCTGCACACATGTGCCATCTGTACCTCCCACACATAAATGGGTACCTGCACACATATGATTATGTACCCCCATACCAACTTACATGGGTATCTGCACACGTACATCTGTACACCCACACAAACATACATGTGTGCCTGCACGTTTGTACCCCCATACCAACTTACATGGGTCCCTGCACACATGTGCATCTGTACCCCTACCCCAACACCACTGTTTTTGTAATTACTGGAACCAAGCAGCAACACATCTCTTTCTGGCCTGACCACAGGCTTCTGAGTATCACTCACAAGCACGATAAAGTAGAATTGCTTTTCTCATTGCCAGAGGGGAGAAACTGTTTGCACCTGAAAGGCTCAATGGGCAAAAGTAATGAAGTAATTAATATGAACTGAGCAATTCCAACTTTTTTTTTTAAGTGTGGGAAGTATTCTATGATTTTAATAAAATAAGTTAATATCAATCCTCCTTTCTTGTACTATCAATCTATCAATTTGTGTCCCTGGTAAGCATTTTAATCTTGCTACTCTTGAAGATGAAGGCCTTCGTAGTGTTAATAAAGCTCACACACATACCGGGAAAATGTATTAGAATAGTAATGGAGTATGTCTCTGGGTAGAGAATTTAAAGGCCTTGAGATTTTTCTTTATACATTTTCTGTATTGAGGATGCATACCTGTAATAATATATTTTTAGAATTTAATTCAGGCACTTACGCTGGTCCATAGTTGCATATAAAATGTGCTCCATTAGAAAGCTTTTTAAAGTTACCAACTGTAGGGCAAAATTGCACTGCACAGCCAACCTTGTAACTGTCTGCCCAAACAACCTGAAAGTACAAGAGAGCGTCTTAGCATAGAATTGAACAATTGATTAGCATCAGGGCTTCGTAATTATGGGAAGGAACTCTAATTAGGGGTACAACATTCTTTACCAGGGAAATTTTAGGTGCTCAAAATTCCAATGAATACTCTGAGCCAGAAGCTCTCATCTATGGTCACAACCTCTTTGGGGTCACATCTCAGATATCCTACATATCATATATTTACATTATGATTTATAACAGTAGCA
Organism: Dicrostonyx torquatus; assembly: GCA_028555095.1. Taxonomy (NCBI): domain Eukaryota; kingdom Metazoa; phylum Chordata; class Mammalia; order Rodentia; family Cricetidae; genus Dicrostonyx; species Dicrostonyx torquatus. The sequence continues at coordinate 1,277,597 of JAQHUG010000439.1, read as the reverse complement.
AAATTACAGTTATGAAGTAGCAATTAAAATAATTTTATGCTCGGGGGTCCCCACAACACCACAACAGTGGTATTAAAGGGTCACAGCATTAAGAAGGTTGAGAGCCACTGGTCTAAGCCATGCTTCCTACTGAAAGCTACAGCAATGAAATAAAACAGAGTAACCTGATGGAAGAAAGCACCTGATTCAAAGGGGTGATGAGGGGAGACCTCCGAAATGCCTTTTGAAGTAAGATGCAAGTGATAAAGATGTGGACTGAGAAAAAACGTAGAAGACATGACGATGGACAACATCCATTCTCAGAGCTAAAGTTCCTGGGGTGCAAGTCCCTAGACATGTTAGAGTGGCAGGGAAAAAAAAAGCAAAGTGGAGTCTCAAGGGAGAGGAGCAAACCAAAGGAATTCTGTTAAATAACAAAATGCTCTTTCTGGTATCTTAGCAAGGTCCACTTGATGCTTAGGAAGTGAACTGAGGAGAGCAAGGGAAAGAGGAGGCTGCAATTCTGTAGCCGGTTTCTGCAGTGTGAAGAATGAACACACGCTGGGCTGTGGTGGTGCATGCCTTTAATCCCAGCACAGGACAGGCTCCAACACTACAGAGAAACCCTGTCTCGAAAAACAAAAAGGAAGGAAGAAAGAGTTGCAAAATTATAGTTATGAAGTAGCAATTAAAGGCAACTCACTTTTTTATTTATTTTTTTATTTATTTATTTATTGGTTGGCTGGAGAGACAGCCGTGGGTGCTGGGAACCGAACTCTTATATTTTGGGTTGTGAACCTAGCCTTTAATGGCTGAGCCATCCCTCCAGCCTGCAACTCACTCTTGGGCAATGAAATTTCTAGAAACTGATGGAGGTCACAGCTGACAGTTGTAACTGAAAACATTTTGTTTTAAATACGGGAAGCATTTGGGTTTGGGACCCAAGTGATGTTTATTGTGACAGAAAACTAGGGAACAATCCAGATGGGTAGGAAAGTGGGCACAAGGGTCTGTTCAGAACATGTTTGGAGCTGCCCAGTAAAGGCTGCAGAGCTGCTGGCCTTAAAACATCTGCAGTTCAGAGGATGTGTTAGCAACAGAGATAGAAAACTGGAGGGCAGAAGGCTAAATCAGACCATATGAGCAAAGAAAAGACGGGGTGACTGCAAACCTGGGTTAAGGAAATACAGTAGTAGTCACTAAACAGATGTAAAATGTCCCTGATGTAGAGGAAATGGAGAACAGAGCTGGTTCCCAAGAAGACAGCTGTGCTGTCAAACTGGGTCCCGTGCTCACGGGAGCTCCAGACTTAGTTTAAATCAATATGCTGCTGCATAGTTAGCACCTTCAGTGGTTCTCTCTCTCACTCTCTATTGGTTTTTCAAGACAGGGTTTCTGTGTGTAACAGTCCTGAAACTCACTTTGTAGACCAGGATAGCCTCGAACTCACAGAGATCCACCTGCCTTTGCCTCCCAAATGGTGGGATTAAAGGCATGCGCCACCACTGCCCGGCTCTTCTTCATCCCACCTCTTCATTTCCCACCTATTCCCATAAATCACATGGTTCATCTTGACTAAGAATGATCAGTATCAAACATTGCCAAAAGCCTTTGAAAACCTAACTAGCTCTTAAGACAAACTAACCATTTATACAAAAATATACTTTAAAATTAACTTTTTGCCATAATTATCAAGCCATTTTTTTGTGTGCCAAGAATTGTGCTGAATATGTGTGCACAGTGATGACCTGGGTCCTGGTTCTAATACATGGGCTAGGACCATTCCTCCCAGGAAGTGGAGCTGAGCTGGAGCTTCTTTGGGGGCCACAGACATGTCTTTAAATGTGGAGCAGAGTCCTGTGTGAGCCCAGGGTGGAGGAGAGTCTACAGAACTACAGAACTACAGCGGTGGCCAGTCTGTTTATGTTAGGAAATTACATTATCACTCCCCAAGGAAAGAGTGGAGGGGATGAAAGAGTGAGCCGGGGATGGAATTTGAAATCCCCTACGGTCCTTAGGTGGGGCAAGAGATGCAGTCATGTGGGTAGGAACATCTGCCTTTTGCAGACTGACTTTCCCTTGCCTGTGGAGCTGGAAGAACTTAGAAAGGGAATTCCTAGAATCTCAGAGACCAGGAGCTGTGCTCTCCTTTGTCTATAGACAGTCCCTTCTCCATGACTGAAAAGGAACGCTCCCTGAGGAACAGATCTCTAAGTACCTGAAACCAAGAGTCCAATGCAGGGAGCTTCAGTCTTGACAGGAAGTGGAATGCCTTGGACGTCTCTGCTGAGACATTAAAACTTTCTTGTGTTGTGGAATGTTATTTTAAGGTGTGTTGTATTCGTTTATGCTGTGGAATATTTGTGTAATGATACAAAGATGCATTGTATTCGTTTAACTCTAAAGCTGTGTTTCTTTGCCTGATTGGTCCAATAAAGAACTGAATGACCAATAGTAAGGCAGGAGGAAGGATAGGCAAGGCTGGCAGATAGAATAAATATGAGAAATCTGGAGAGAATAAATAGAAGGAAAGAGAGAGGCACAAGAAAAGAAGGAGGACATCAGGGGCCAGTTACACAGCAAGAAGTGAGAGAAAAGATACACAGAAAGAGACAGATAAAAGCTGAGAGGCAAAAGACAGAGGGGACAGTTTAAATTAAGAAAAGCTGGGTACAGGCCGGGTGGTGGTAGTGCATACCTTAATCCCATCACTCAGGAGGCAGAGGCAGGCGATCTCTGTGAGTTTGAGACCAGCCTGGTCTACAAGAGCAAACTCCAGGACAGGCTCAAAAGCTAGAGAAATCCTGACTTAAAAACAAACAAACAAAAAAGCTGGCAAGAAGCAAGCTAAGCATAACTGGATATCAACATGTACAAGAATGAAAATAGACCCATATCTATCACCATGCACAAAACTCAAGTCTAAATGGATCAAAGACCTCAACATAAAGCCAGCCACATTGAACCTTATAGAAGAGAAAGTGGGAAGTACACTCGAATGCATTGGCACAGGGAACCACTTCCTAAATAGAAACACAGCAGCACAGACACTGAGAGAAACAATTAATAAATGGGATCTCCTGAAACTGAAAAACTTCTGTAAAGCAAAGGACACGGTCAACAATACACAATGACAGCCTATAGAATGGGAAAAGATCTTCATTAACCCCACATCAGACAGAGGTCTGACCTCCAAAATATACAAAGAACTCAGATAATTGGACACCAAAAGATCACATAATCCAATAAAAAAAATGGAGTACAGACCTAAACAGAGAACTCTCAACAGAGGAATCTAAAATGGCTGAAAGATACTTAAGGAAATGCTCAACATCCTTAGTCATCAGAGAAATGTTAATCAAAACAACTCTGAGATTCCATCTTACACCTGTAAGAATGGCCAAGATCAAAAACACTGATGACAACTTATGCTGGAGAGATTGTGGGGAAAGGGGAACACTTCTGCATTGCTGGTGGGAATGCAAACTGGTACAACCACTTTGGATGTCAGTGTGGCGATTTCTCAGAAAATTAGGAAACAACCTTTCTCAAGACCCAATAATACCAGTTTTAGGTATATATCCAAAGGATGCTCACTCATGCCACAACGACATGTGCTCAACTATGTTCATAGCAGCTTTGTTTGTCATAGCCAGAACCTGGAAACAATCTAAATGCCCCTTGATCGAAGAATGGATAAAGAAAATGTGGTACATTTACACAATGGAGTACTACACAGCAAAAAAAAATAACGACAACTTGAATTTTGCAGGAAAATGGATAGAACTAGAAAACATTTGAGTGAGGTAGCCCAGACACAGAAAGACAATTATCACATGTACTCACTCATAGGTGGTTTTTAAACTTAAAGCAAAGAAAGCCAGCCTACAAACCATAATCACAGAGAACTTAGACAACAATGAGGACACTAAGAGAGACTTACATAGACCTAATATACATGGGAAAGTATAAAAAGACAAGATCTCCTGAATAAATTGGGAGCATAGGGACATTGGGGGAAGGTTGAAGGGGCGAGGGGAGAAGCAGGGAGGGGAGCAGAGAAAAATGTAGAGCTCAATAAATATCAATAAAGGAAAAAAATAAAAAAAAAGAAGCAAGCCAAGCTAAGGCTGGGCATTCCTAAGTAATGACAAACCACCATGTGTGATTTATTGGGGAGCTGGTGGCATGTCCCTGAAGAGTAAAGAGTGAAGAAACAAACAACTACATTGTTGGGCCAATGTGCCCCTTGTACTTAACTTTCCAATCACTTCTGTTTTATTCTGAAATTTTCAATTTTATTCATTTCATTGGTGACTGGTTTTACCTGAGATGCTCTGAGGTAAAAAATTCTGTGCCCACAGCAGACTTACTAAGTGAGAAACCCTGGTGTTCTCACACAACTTCCTTTCAACTGTATTTCAACAGCTCCCTCCAGGTGCTCCCTCCGTACACCAGGAGTCCTATGTTACCAGTCCTGCCTATTACCTTAGCTCACTCAGCATTTTATTTAATGTCTTATTTTTCAGCCCTCTCATCCATAGTGTTTCCAGATTTTCTTCATTTTTGGATGTGCTTTTTCAGAAATGTGCAAATATTGCTTAGCATGCATGGTATGCTTTAGTTAGTATGTTAGCTGTTAGTCACTGATGCAAAATTTCAAAGGGAAGGCATGTTCCAGGCCATGATCTCAGGGTGTTCGAGGCCATGATCTCAGGGAGTTCTAGGTCATGATCTCAGGATGTTTTAGGTCGTGATCTCAGGATGTTATAGGTCATGATCTCAGGGGGTTCTAGGTCATGATTTCAGGGGGTTCTAGGTCATGATCTCAGGATGTTCTAGGTCATGATCTCAGGATGTTTTAGGTCATGATCTCAGGATGTTTTAGGTCATGATCTCAGGATGTTTTAGGTCATGATCTCAGGATGTTATAGGTCATGATCTCAGGATGTTTTAGGTCATGATNATGTTTTAGGTCATGATCTCAGGATGCTATAGGTCATGATTTCAGGGGGTTCTAGGTCATGATCTCAGGATGTTTTAGGTCATGATCTCAGGATGGTATAGGTCATGATTTCAGGGGGTTCTAGGTCATGATCTCAGGATGTGGCCAGTTGTCATCATTACCTTTAGGTCTGTGATGAGGGTCATAGAAACTAGTCACACCTTGTGGTGTTCAGTTAATCAAAGAGAGAAAAGAGGATAAAGTCCATATATTCCTTTCAAGTGAATACCCCTATCTTCCCTTGCCTGCACCCCACCTAAGTAAAGCTTTCACTATTTCCCTACACTGCTTCAGGCCTTTAGGAGACCTTAATGATCTCAACCCTAACATTTTTCAAAAGTTGGATTTAACTGGATATGATACTTCACACCTGTAATCCCAGCACTTGGGAAGCTGAAACAGGAAGCCCACTGTAAGTTCAAGGCCTGCCTGGGCTACACAGTGAATCTCAGGCCAGTCTGGGCCGTAGCGTTGGTCATGTTGTTATCTTTACCTAAGAGTTAAAGGAGCAAGCCAGGGTCACACAGCGTCAGGGCAAGAATCTGAACTCAGATCCAAATTGAATCTGGAACTTTCCCCCTTGTGAATCCTTTAAACAAAAAATGGGTAGTTGCTAGCCTGTCTCCAGTGAATATACAGGTAAAATGTTGAATTAGCGTGCCAAGAAATACTGTACTGTTCACAGAGAGATACTCAATCCGAATTTATGCCCCATACTCTGTACCAGCTCTCATTTGGGCAACAGATATAAGCAACATCATTTGAATAAAGACAAGGTAAGTAGAGCTTACAATCCCCACTTTAGGTAACTTTTCAGCAGGAAGCTGAAGTGACTGAATTGTCCTGAAACCCATAGCATGGTCTCTTCGAAGACTGAAACAGGAATTGTAGACAAGATATAGCAACATCCTCTTCTGTTGTAAGTGGGAGAGAGGTGTGGGTTATATTCCTGGCCCCCAGCCCCCAGCTGCCGGCCCACTCAGCTGCTGGTTGCTTGTTTATGCCCAAAATAACCACATGAGAACTGTATTCATTTAAACTCTGCCTGGCCCATTATCTCCAGCCTTTTCTTGGCTAGCTCTCACATCTAAACTAACCCATTATAAAAGTCTGTATGTCACCACGAGGTGGGTGACTTACCAGAAAGTTCTAACCTGCATCCATCATCGTTGCAGGGGAGCCTCATGGTGACTGTCCCCTGACCCAGTCTTCTTCCCAGCATCCTCTTCTCTTTTCCCTGCCTATCTAAGTCCTGCCCTATCAAATGGCCCAGGCAGCTTCTTTATTTAACCATTCAAAGCACAGAAATAAAGATGGGCCCTCCTACACTCTTCCAACATGATTTGTTAGAAAATTAGATCCTGACTGTCAATCTTTGCTAAGTGCTTACCAACAAGTGCTGGCCCAGATTCCTCCACATCACCCTCTGAGAAATTAACTCATGTGCCAATACTTTATTGGGTTGCACTCGCAGGGATATGAGTCAAGAGAAAGAGGAGTGAGGCGGGGAAGGCAGGATATGGTTGGAAATGGTTTCTGGCTCTCAGGCTCGCTCCCTCTGATTTGGGGAGACACATGTATGCATGCCTAGTACAATTCAAGACAATGGACACAGGCTGTGTGAGCAAAGACGACATAGAAACTATATAGCCAAGGGCCCACACTGCAAGAGATGTTTGACTTGCCTCTTGAAAACCAAAATTTGTCAAATGAAAAGAAAGGCTTTAGGATCAATTAACCAGGTATAGAAGGTGTACAATGCATATGAATAAGCCTGGTGCTTTAGTTGAATTTTAAGGAACTGAGCATGCAAAATTCGTGACCTGCAGAAGATGGCTCACTTTATAACAGACTTGTAAGCCATCCCAGGAAGTCAGAACAAGAGGAGTAAGGTCAGGTTCATCTCATACAGACTTGAGGCAGTGGAAACTTCTCTAAAAAGTCTCCCTTGACATCCACAGGGAAAAAGGATGGCTTGTACTTGGGGCATGAGAAAACTGACTTCTAAAATCATATCTATCTCTTATAGATATGAGACCAAATTAGTGGTCCTAACCTCTTCAGTAGAGGATGTAACTCTTGACAACCATTTTGTGAGCATGGGCTTTACACCTTTTTATGCTGAAAGGTTCATTCAGTTCTTAACACAAGCATAGAAGTGAGGTTCTACCATCCATATGTCAACCATGCATCAACAAATCGAGTTGGAGAGCTTACAATGCTTCCCTAAAGCCACTTAGCTAGTGAGGAGAGTTCAGATTCACTTATCAGAGATGTTGCAAGGCTTTAAGTAACATAACATGCAGGCTATCTCATATGGGTATTTCATACTGCCTGAGCTAACAGCTCTTGCATATGACCTTATCCATGTAACTAATTCTCCAAGTACATTTTCCTCTCATATTTATAATTTATAATATCATATTTATAATAATAGCTCAATGTGTATTTTCTCAACTCCACGTTCAGTTTTCCACCTTTAAAAAGGTGATTCTAAGAGACTATAGGGATATACTTACCTGAGTGTAATGGCCACAGACACCCGTGCATCTCCTAGTCCTGAAGTCGTAGTTCTTGACTTCATTGTACCAGGATGAGATAGCTGAAGACACTGAAAAGAGGGTTAAAGATCCAGTCCAGATATTTTCTCCCACTGTGGTGAAGTTTGGGTGCAGCCGTGATTTCAATCGTGGGTTGTGTTCAAATTGACAAACTTTTGCCCACGTCTTTGCAATGCGGGCTAGTTCTGAGTCCCAAGACTGAAAAACAATTAAATGATATAGGAGTCAAGAAAGAAATCGCTTCCTCAAAACTGCGATGACACAAGGCCTTGAGCCCGCTCATCCAGATGTGCAGAGCCCACTGGATACTGCTTACTTCACCACCTGGTTCTGCTTCCTCTTGGAGTGGGAGTCAAAGCGGCAAATGAAGAGTGGTGAGAATTGAGAAAAAGCTACAGCCTAGAGTAACTAACTAGTCTCAATCTGCTAACCATCAGATCAGAGAATCTGACTAGGAGAGAAGAAGCAGAAGCATCCATGTCTGCAGGTGACATGGACTGATGACAAGAAGCACTGAGAGATGGAAAAGTCCAGTGAGGTAGCGGGACGAACAGAGATCAGCAAGCGTCCCTGTGGTAGCTTCTGTATGAAGTAGCAGAGAACTTGCTAAGAAACAAAACAAAAGAAACCTCCAGAATAGTTCCATTCCAGTAGTCAACCAACAAGAAAATATGCAGGAATCAACCTTACCACAGGGGTGAAAGACCTCTACAATGAAAACCAAACACTGAAGACAGATACTGTAGAAGACACTAGAGTGGTGGTTCTCCACCTGGGGGTCATGACCCCTTTGGGGGTGAAGGACCCTTTCACAGGGGTAGCATATCAGATATTTACATTATAATGCATAACAGTAGCAAAACTACAGTTATGAAGTAGCAATGAAAATCATTTTATGGTTAGGGGTCACCATGGCATGAGGGACTGACTGTATTGAAGGGTCGCAGCGTTAGGAAGGTTGAGGACCACTGCACTAGAGAGTGGGAAAGCTGTTCCTGCTCATGCATTCTTTTGTTGTTGATATTTTCAAATGGCAATACTGATGAAAGATGTTTGCAGATTCGCCTCACTGCTAATGCTTTCTTCCTAAAGCTAGAAAGAAGAAAGTTAACACAGAAACACAAGAGACTCCATATGCCAAAGGACTTCTGAGCAAAAGTATCGCTGCTAGATGAATTGCCAATCTGGACTTCAAAAGTACAAAGTGTGGTCAGAAAGGAGTCTACTGGAAGCAGACCCTGGACAAATGGTGCTGTCTGGGGAAACTGGATGCACACACATGGAAGCATGAACCTGGGTTCTTCCGGTGTGTAAAACACCGAGTCAGAATGTGTTACAAAAAACCTTAAGATGAGATCTGAAACTGCCACAGCCAATGCCTCAGTTTTGTTTCCTCTTTTTCTACCCATAGCTCTCCTTTTTTTCTTTTTTGACTAATTACTTTGGCTAAGATTTCAGTATATGAGGCATAGGCAATAATTTTCTGACTAGGACGTCAGTAGCTCGGGAAGTAAGAGAAAATGGCAATAGTAATGGCAGTGAGACTGCATCAATTAAAAACCATGGGCACAATGGTGGCATTGCCAGAGCCAGGTGACATTCTAAAGGAGGCAGAGAAATTGAGTGTGATGGTACATGCCTTTAATTACAACACCGAGGGTGGGGTGTGGAGCGTCCAACTGATCTCATCCACATATCAAGTTCCAGGCTAGCCAGGACTGGTGAGAGTGTATCTCAAAAAGATAAAAGGCAGAAAATATTTTCCAGATACTCATCCACCAATGGATTAATCTCCAAAATGTATAAAGAACTTAAAGGGTTGAACATGAACAGAATGAAAAAGCCAACAACCAACAGACAACTGAACCGAACAGAGTCCTCAAGAGAAATATAGGTCAACATCCTTAGCCATTAGGGGTATGCAAATGGGAAAGGACACTAAGAGCACATCATACCCTAGTCAGTACAATATCTAATTAGGAAAATAAATGGCGTCAAAGACGTGGGTGGGGAAGTCCTTATAGGAATGCAAACTAGTTCAGTCACTATGGAAATCAGTATATAGGGTCACCAAAAAAATATAGATGTAAGACTATCATGTGATTCAGCTATAGCATTTTTGGGCATATCTAGCTACAGGAATCTACACTTTAGAGATATCTGCATATCCATGTCTATGGCACTATTGACAATATACAAGCTCTGGATTACATCTGATTGTTCACAAATAGATGAAGGGATGAGGGAAGAATGTGTATGTGTGTATTTCTATATGTACTGTGGAGTACTGTTGAGTCAACCTTACGACATTTGCAGGAAAATGGATGGATTGGAGGTCACCATGTTAAGTGAAATAGAGCAGATTCTTTTTTTTGGTTTGTTTTTGGTTTTTCGAGACAGGGTTTCTCTGTGGCTTTGGAGCCTGCGCTGGAACTAGCTCTTGTAGACCAGGCTAGTCTCGAACTCACAAAGATCCGCCTGCCTCTGCCTCCCCGAGTTCTGGGATTAAAGGCGTGTACCACCACCGCCCGGCTAGAGCAGATTCTGAAGAGGCACAGGATCAGAGAGCCAGAGGACCAAGAGGACAAAAGGGCAAGGGCAATAGAAGGAATACAATCAAAGCACATTGTAGGACATTATCATATTGAAGCCACCATTATTTTATACGGAACATGATAAAAAGAAAAAACAATCCTGAAGACACAGAAAAAACCGTCACACATACTAACAGGAAAAGAAGTGGCAGCAAGGAGAAGTCTATGGCTCGTGGCTGGTGGAAGGGAAGGATCCAGAAAGAACTGAAGCATGCCGCCTGTGACATTGCTTAAGACCGAGTCGGAGGGAAGGATCCACTGTGTGGGTTCTGATCACACGCCAAGTGTACTGCACACAGTAATCACAAGCAAAACAACAAACAAACAAAAATGTTCGGGATTACCCAGAATTCACACCCATCTTAGCACAGGCAGGCTGCCTCTGATGGATGCGTGCCAAAAACACTGTTAGCACCACTCACCATGTACATCATGTTCCTGGCTGTCGGATTCACTTTGGACCGGCGCTGGTTGTGGGTTTGAACACATTCTTGGATGAAATCCTCATTGGTTATATCTGGCAAAGTCCTTGCAGTATATGAAGAACTAGAAACGGAAGAAGCCATCCAGACCATTATAGCAAGAGTGGCCTGCATGACGCCTCTGGCTGCAGTTGGACCTTGAACCCAGAGGCCCTGAGTTCTGATAGAATGCTTGGTTCCCTCAGTTTTCAGACTTTTTTTTCTGTGCTGGAAGGTTGAACCCAGGGTCAATTGTGTTGGGCAAGGGCTCTGCCCCTGAGTTACATCTTCAGCACTCTGCTTCTTTGTGACAGCTTTACCAAGCACAGTCGACCTCAGCTGGAGAAGTCTGAAAGCAGAACATTGAGTCATTATGAAACTCGCGAACTGAATTTCTCCATATATGGCTTGCAGCTCATTTGGTTGTTAACCCTGTCGCGTCCGTCGGTGCTTCTCGGTGACACAGCACCTACAAAACGCAGATTCTTGTTAGGCGGCATCAAGCTTCTGAGCTGAGGTATTTCCAAAGGAATTTCTGTGGGCTCCAGAAATAAGTCATGTGTTAGTCAGGCTTCTCTAAGGGAACAGAAATGACAGACTATATGTATTCACAGGGGATCTGTTACACTGGCTTAGAGGATGTGGCCTCAGGGATCTCACAATGGTTGACTCATGCCAGTAAAGGCGAGACTCTGGTAGCTGCTCAGTCTCTGAGGTGGGATGTAGCAGCAGTCAAATTCTGGAGTTGGAGCCCTGGAGGATCCCTGAAGAGCTGCTGGCTTTCAGTCTACATTGGACTCCTGAAGAAGCTGAGTTTAACACCAACCACAACAGGAAATGAAGGAAGTTACCAGTCAAGAAGGCAGGCAAGCAAAGAAAAAGCAACTTTCTTCCTGGTCATCCCACCCCACTGCCCCTTTTTTTTTTTAAATTTTAAATGTGAGTTATCACCAAAAGGCAGAAGGCGTGGCTCAGATTTAGAGTGGGTCGTCCAATTACAAATGATCTGATTAAGAAAATTCCTCTCAGGAGTGCCCAGCTCCTTAGGTTTTTGTTGATTCCAGATGTAGTCAATTTGACAGTCAAGATTACCATAACGAATCTCTACCAAAGGACTTGCAAATGTTTTTGCAAAACTTTTTTTGTTAGAATCCTCTGTGCAAACAGTGGTGGGAAATACAGTGACCCCTGCTTTATCAGTGTCTGAATGAGCGCTGAGAACTGACACTTCCCTATCCAGACGTAGTGGTAAAGTCGAAGTCACAAGGTATGCACAGTTAGGAGATAACAGTAATAATAAACTCAAGCAATTAAGGGTATTGACGGATAAACTTGTCAGCATCACCACTGTATGCACTGAGACCATTATTAAGTAGAATAAAGGTTTATAGGACACGGACAGCAATACCTAAAGTTTATCTGGAAAAAAAAACCTTCTGTTTTGTTATTAAAACAGTTATTAAGTGACCAATGGCCCAAATGACAGTATGTATATACTGGACTAAGGTAGGGTGACTTTCAGCACAGAAAGCAAATTCAGTGCCAAACTTAATGGTTGCTTGAGCACCCCCCAATCCCCAACCTACCCCTACCCCCGGCACACATGCAGCTCCCAAGACGTTTTATCTTGAAACTTGCCCTAGTTTTCTTTCCGTTGCTGGGATCAAGCATGCGGCAGAAGAACCTGTGGGAGGAAAGGGTTTATAATGTGGTTAAGACTTTGTGCAGAATTCAAAAGTAGAATTGTGAAACATACACACACAGGCGCGCTTGGTGGAGGAGGCAGGGAGGAAGCCCAGTGGGGCGGGGTGGGGGGGCATTTGGGTTTCATTCTGTAGCAAGGAGCAACCAGCTGTGAGACCTTGAACAGCTTAGCACACTCCTCAAGTTCTTAGAAACCTAAGAACTTTCACACCACACCCAATTAGTGAGGGCAGTCTGGGCAGGGACTCAAGCAGAGACTAAGAAGAAATGCCACGGGCTTGCTCAGCTGCTTTCTTCTTGTCCCCGGGACCACACTGGGCTGCGTCCTCCCATGTCAGTTATGAATCAGAACTATGCCCCCATGGACTTGCTAACAGCCAGTCTGATGGATGCATTCCTTAGTGGAGGGTTCTTCTCCCTGGTGAGTCCAGTTCCTGTCAAGTTGACGAAAACATGGCCAGAACAATACCGAAATGATTCTTGCCTTCAGTCTTTGCCACAGTGGTGTTTTAGCAAATTCTGTTTCTAATTTTCTGCATTTTTATTTATTATTTGCTTTCTTACCGTGAAAATACACTATCTCTTGTAATAAGAAAACAAACATTATTTTGAAGAGTCATATGCAAATTAACCCAGACATTGCATGGTAAACCTGTACACACATGAAAGGGTATTCGTACCCTCCTATGTCATAACTGTCACTGCATGAGAGGGTGGAGGAGAAATGACATAAGGATCCATTACACTCTTGCCCTCTCTAATTAGATTCTGAAAAGCCCTGGGCTCAAAAGCCCCAGCACACCGATTCTCAACCTGTGGGTTGTGAACCCCCCTCCTCCTTGACCCATTCACAGGGTTGCCGAAAACCATCAGAAAAACACATTTATCTTATGGTTCATAACAGTAGCAAAATTAGTTATGAAATAGCAATGCAAATAATTTTATGGTGGGGGGAACATGAGGAACTGTGTTAAAGGATGGCAGCCATCAGGAAGGTTGAGAACCACTGCTCTAGAGAGAGACTGTTTCTTCAGCTCCCATGACTCAGTCACCACCATTTCAAGCTGGGTAGTTCATCTTTATAACCAGGAATTCCGACTTTGGGGGTTTTCCCGTCTGATGTAAGGTCTTACTCTCTAGCCTAGGCTGGCCTCAAATTTGTGATCCTCCTGCCTCAGCATCTCACAGGCTGAGATTACAGGTACACGCTACCACACCTGGCTTCTATCTTTTGTTTCGAGACAGGGTCTCTATAGCTTGTAGCCCTGGTTGTCCTGGAATTTACTAAACAGACCAGACTGATTGCGAACTCACGGGGGTCCACCTACCTCTGTCTTCCCAGTACTGGGATTAAAGGTGTGAGCTACCATACCCAGCAAGATTCTCTAACATACTACTGTAAATTCAGTCATGTGTGTATGCACATTTGAACACATATATCTGTGTGTTTTGAAAACTACAATTTAAACATTCAAAGGTTTCATGGAGGCCATAATTTTATGCATTTTGTATAATTTTTTCATAGCCATAGTTTAAGAATGCTATTAGTTATTATAACTCTTTATAAATACTTCATGAGATGTATTTTCTATAGATAAATGCACCATAATTTGTATACTATTATATATACATACATATTCAAATTCTTTTAAAATTTTTCATAAATAATGCTGTAGAAATCTTTATATAGAGAGAATCATGTGAAATTACCTTGAGCACTTATACTAATTTATATTATTAGTGTGTGCCTATCAGGATGACACCTTCATAGACAATAGATACTTATGTTCACATCTGGATTTTCATATTGTAAGGTAACAGAGTGAGATAATAATGGAAGAGGCGAGAATACATTTTATTTGGGAACGACTGGAGGAAAAGGAATCTCAGTATAGAACTAGACTCAGTTTCAAACATAATAAAAACACCCGAGGAATTAGAGTTACGAAGTGGAGGACATCAAGGGGAAAGCAGAGTTGACAGTGCTGATGTCAAGACAGGAAGTTCGGACATCAAGAGAGGAGAGATGATACACTCTCTGGACTGACAGAAAAGCATTTTTGTAAAAGCTGGTCCATCCAGGGCCTAGCAAAGAGCCACAGATTAAGGCCTAGCACAGCTGAGTGCTTATAGTGTCCCAAGGGGTTTGGTCAAGGAGTCAATACTTAGCATCTCCCCCTTTTTTCAGGCTAGTTTTTGCTTATCACTTCCCAACTTTAGCTGATCTTGGGGTACAGGTTTTCCAGAGATGAATCTGACCTGGAACTTCCACCCTTGCCCTTGGATTTGTGAGGTTACAAACCAAGGAAAAGATCTCCCAGATCAACATTACGGGTGCCAGGATCAGCTGTGCTCACACTGAAACAGCGGCTTAAAACATGAATTTGAAGGTAATTGTATCAGCCAGGTTTTCCATTGCTGTGACAAAATTTCCAGGAAGACACCTCAGAGGAGAAGAGTTTAGGGGTTCAGTCCCTGTTGTTCCTAGGCCAGGGTAAGGTGGCGCGTGTGGATACAGCGCTGAGGGACAGTGCTGCATACCGGTGTGCAAGCGGAGAACTAGGAGGAGGGTCAGGGGACACAAGTGAATCTTTCTCCGTTTCCCGGCGTGTCCCTAATGACTTCCCTCCTCCTAAGCCCATCTCAGACTTTGCATACTCTCCAATAGTCTTTCTTTCTTTCTTTCTTTCTTTCTTTCTTTCTTTCTTTCTTTCTTTCTTTCTTTCTTTCTTTCACTCTTTCTCTCTCTCTTTCTCTCTCTCTCTCTCGTACAGTGTTATGTCTGCATGTATACCTGCAGGGCAGAAGAGGATACTCATTATGGATGATTGTGAGCCACCATGTAGCTGCTGGGAATTGAACTCAGGTCTTCTGGAAGAACAGCCAGTGCTCTTAACCACTGAGCCATCTCTCCAGCCCCCCCACAACACCAATAGTTTCTTATGAATGAGTTTCCTGAAAACTATCAACTGGCTATCACATCCCCAATACATGAGCCTGTGGAGATATTTTCTTCAGACTATGCTGAGAGTGAATAGCAGATACACCTACACTCCCAAACATGGCTATAATTATTACAAAATTATTACAAGTATATCTTTAACTTTCCATAACACTGGTGTGTTTTAGGTATGTAAAAGGGGTTCATATTCTCTTGTGTTTCTCGCTTCTCTATGAATCCTTTGAAGCTGAAATACAGGTAATGGGGCTTCACATAAACATCGGAAGTTTCCTGTCCTTTTGTAAGAAGAGAATCTGTCTATGGGTGTGTCAAGCTTCTCCCGTGAAATCTACTGGGGAGACTTATGGCTCGGCAGTTACTTTACCAGATTCTCAGCAGCCGAGCAGACCACTGCACAAATGGAAAACCATACAGGAAAACCAGCTATAAAGGTTGAGAGCTGCTGTGAAGTTACCATGGTAACATAACTTCCTCTTTCTCTATAACACACTCTTTATCTTTTCAGCTCTTTAGATTTGACCTTACCTAGGAAGACTAACTGGTGCATGATAGAATATTCCATGGACTCAAAAAAAAAAAAAAAAAAAAAGACGGCACAGCCATCTTCTGCCAGGTCACCAAGATCATCTTATATTTTTAACCACACTATTGCCTGATATAGTCTATTCATGTTTTCTTCCTTATGACCCTGGACGTACACAGGTACCTTACAATTTTTAAATGTTTATCTGTTTGGAACTGTGGACCCCCAGACCCTGAATTTCCTGTAAATAACTTTTTTTTTCTCTTCTCTGAGAAGCCTGCAGCTGCTCTGAGCATGAGACCCCAATGGCAGGGGAGTAATTTCTGGTGGGTCTGCAGCTGAAAGATCCCAAGAGCTGGGGTGTGGTCAGAGCCCTAGATAAGTTGACAATAAAGGGGGCAGTCTTGTTTCAAGGATGACTCATGTCTCTATCTCTCTGTGTTTGTGTTTCAATCTCCAGTCCCTTACCCGGCTCGCAAACCATACTGTAGCGTGTAGAATAGGCATAGTGTTTTACGTTTATCTAATTTTATTTTACTTCACTGAGATAAGGTCTCTGTTGCTCAAGCTGGTCTTGAACATGCTATGGGGCCAGGATGACATTTAGCTCTTGGTTCCCATCTTCTCCAAGTGCTTGTATTTCAGGCGCTGACTGCTCTTCCAGAGTTCAATTCCCAGCAACCACATGGTGGCTCACAGACATCTGTAATGAGATCTGGTGCCCTCTTCTGGCCAACAAGCATACATATAGACAGAACACTATACATAATAATAAAAAAAAGATCCAGCATTCCTTCATGATAAAATTCATGAACAAATTAGGCATAGAAAGATCATACATCAGCATAACAAAAGCTTTACATAATAAATTCACAGTACACTGGGTGTGTATGTGAGGCAGAATTGAAATGTCTACTATTTTAAAAAGCTGTCCTCTGCTTCTTCAGAGCTCATGGGACATGCCATATTGAACTCCTAATAAGCACGATTGACTTTAGAATGTTTGCATACGGAGTTACACCCGGAGCATACTTAAACACTAACATAGTCTCCAAAGTACAGGTTGGTAGTTCATTTTCAGTTTCGTTCTTTAGAGGTTTTTCTCAAAGGGAGAAAAAGTGTGTTAGCTGCCTGAAAACTTATTCGCTGTGGCTAAATGACAAGCCAGCGTAGAAGTCAGAAGTCTGCCAAGGGCAATCCAGAACCAGCAATGCAGTAATATGATACCAGCAGCGTTTTCAGCTCCCCTGGTATCCTGACTTTTTGATTACAGTCCTGTGGCCTTTCCATTCTCGTGTTTTTATCTCAGGGTCACCTGACTCACTGCAGGCATACAAAAGGAAAGAATCTACAACAGAGAGTTTCTGCTTTGTATACTGTGTGGAAAAATGAGTTATTTGCAAAAAAGTTATTCAGAGAGACATCGACATCCTGAGCTAAACCCCATTGTGCAGGTTGAGTTATGACCCTCTGTAGAAGTTGGCTTTCTGTTGCTGCGATAACACAGTGACCCAGAGGCAATTTGGGTAAGAAAGTGCTGTTTTCATCGTACAGCTAGCTTATGTCCATCACCCAGGAAGATAAGGCAGAAACCTGGAGGCCCCAGCTACTAAAGCAGAGACCAAAGAGAAACCTGCTTACTACACTCCTGACACAGCTGGCCTTTATTACCCAGGAACCCCTGCCAATGGGTGAGCCCGCCCACACCAGTCCTTAAGAAAATGCCCTACAGGCATGCACACGGTTAATCTGATGGAGGCAATTCTTCAGTTGAGGGCCCTTGTTCCAGGTGTCTCTAATTTGTGTCAGCTGGCCAAAACTAACCTGCACAACTTCCAAAACTTTGAAATCCTGATCTCTTCTAACACAGAAAGATGAGGGCCTTATAGGTACAATCAAGTTAAAAGGAGACCATTGGGTTGTATTGCTCAGTATACCTGCTCTCTTTAGAAGTACACAGACAGAGGGAGATACAAAGACACAGAGACAGAGAGACATAGAGGTAGAGGCAGAGACACAGAGAGAGAAAGACAGAGACAGAGAACACAGAGAGAGAGAGACAGAGACCAGAGAGAGAGACAGAGACCAGAGAGAGAGAGAGAGACAGAGTCCAGAGACAGAGAGAGAGAGACAGAGAACAGAGAGAGAGAGAGAGACCAGGAAGAGGCAGAGACAGACAGAGACAGAGACCAGAGGGAGGCAGAGAGAGACAGAGACCAGAGAGAAAAAGAGAGAGACAGAGTCAGAGAGCAAAGAGAGACAGAGACAGAGACCAGAGAGAGAGAGACAGAGACCAGAGAGAGAGAGACAGAGACCAGAGAGAGTGACCCAGACAGACAGAGAGAAACAGAGACCCAGGCAGAGATAGAGGCAGAGACAAGCAGAGAGACAGGAGAGGCAGTAAGAGGAGGAGGAGAGACACGGGGAGGAGGAGAGAGCCATAGGAAAACAGATGCAGGAGGAAGGGGTCATGGGAAAAATGGAGGCAGAGAATGGACTTTTTTGCCATAAGGCAAGTAATTCTTGGGGCCAGCAGCAGCTGGCAAAGTGGCTCTGGAAGAGCATAGTCTGGCCAAGCCCTTGACTCTAGGGTTCCTGCCTTCAGGAACAAGAGTGAACACATTTGTCAGTCATCTCGTTTGTTGTACTTTGGTATAGTAGTTCTATTAAAACCCTGTTCCTAGTCCTGATTTGGAGGGTGAGGGTGATACCTCCTTATGGAGAACAGGATCTACTAAGAGAGAAGGCTTTCTTGGGGTGCATTCAGGATTCTGGGAGGTAAAACAAACAAAACTAAAACATTCCTATCCCTCTCTGACAGAACAGAGACACAGTAGTAGAGAGATCACTTACAGTCCAGTGTTGGGGTTTTATGATGAGACGATGTTTTCTCATTTATCTGAAAAAATTTTCTTGCTTTTAAGTTACATAAACTGACAGACCAGCTCACATTAAAACTGAAATTATAGTCTACTTGTAAAAGAATAGTTGTTTAGTAACTGTTAGATGCTTAAAATAATGATTTTTCACAGCTTTGTTTAAGATATTAAGTTTAGTATTAGAATAGAAGAACTCTTACGCAATGGCCACTTCAATGTTAACACATCAATTGGTGCCATCAAACATTTACTTAAGCCCTAATAATTGTATATAACATAAAAAAATTATACAACTGTTTAAGATACAGTCCTGGCTAGAATGCAAGAATGTTTCATGTCAAGGAATGGAAGGGAGAATTTCAAAGTGTCTGTGAAAAGAACTTTAAGAAACAAACACCAAAATCAAAACCAAGAACTGTGAAAGAAAAGGGGTTTCAGGCCGGTTCCCCACAGAGGGGGCAAATAAGGAGTGACAGCTGGGGTCAGTGGTGGCCTGCTTTGCTGGCCATGCTGGGTTTGACGGCACAGAAATCAGATGAATAAATAAGGAGCCAATTTCCTGCGCTTGGAAGCTGTACTGAGACTCGCTGATTTTCCCTTTTTACAGTGCAGATTAACTATAATACCAAATACAGTGATTTTCGTTTAAGGCCAATAGGGAGACTTCTCTAAAGTCCCTGGAAGTTACTACTCCTTCCTGAAAGGAAAGAGGCTGAACAGACTGAAAAGCCAGCAGCTCCTTTTGGATCTACGAAGGCACAGAGGACAGGGGCAGCCAGTTTTGATCTGCAGATGAAAGAGAGAAACAAATAGAAAGACTGAGAACTCATCGGAGCGTGGAGAGCAGCCACAGGATAAAAAAGCTGTAACCGGAACTAAGAACTAAGGAGTGGCTCTAGGTGACTAAACCTTCATCAGCCTGCATGAGATTGGGCTTGTCATTAGTCACAGGCTGGGAGAGGCTTATGGGGCCCTGTCCCTCCCCTCTTCCCCCTCCTCCGATGAACTATAAGTTACTGGTAGATTCTGGGCAGTCGGGGAGTGGAGGGGGAAGCTATTGTTTCTAGTTGTTTATATACTGGGAGCTTGGGTGTGAGGATGGGGAGGGACCCAGGGCCAAGGGCCAGGTCCAAACGCATGATCACAGGAGGACCCTGGATGAACTCAGAGGGTTGGTTGCAAAACAGAACAAAACATCATGAATGAGAGAAGGGGACTTGTCTGGAAGAGGGAAGTTGATGGTGGTGGTAGGAGGGAGATAGACGGTGATGGGGTGCGAGTTACCAGAATGCTACTTATAGACGTTGATACAGTTGTCCAAGGACATAATGAAAATCATAGTTAAAACAGACAACCTCAGTGAACCCAATCAAAGGAGCCCAGGAGCATGCTTTTCTCTGCTTATTTTTAGGAATGCTACCAGATCCTCACTGTAAATACCAGAGGAAGAAAATTCCTTGGATTCTGCGGGGAGGAGCAGTCATGCTGACATGCCCTGGAGCACTATCATTGGACAAGGTCTTCTCTCAGAGGCTGTTTCACAGAATCTCAACTCCTGGATCTGCTTAGAACTCAGCAGAAGTAAATAAGGGACCCAATCTGAGGCCTCTTTTTCTGCCCTTTTCTACCTAAGGGCAAAGGGAAGCTGAGAAACACTTATATCACTGCCCAGAGACATCAGCTCATTGAAAAACTGAGTCACAGCGTTTTCCCTTCCTCGACAATGTCAGCCGAAATTCCCCGAAGCAGCTATATCTGTGTTGACACCTCTGTGTACTTCCTAGACTCCGTGACTGTGGAGAGATGAGATGCTGAACACCCAGGGCCCAAATCGTGCTGGACTCTCTCTATTCCCCTTACTCAGCATTTATTATCAACCCCTGTACTAGACTACGAATAGCTTAGTAATTAAGCAAAATGTTTGTAATATGTAATTTAGCAGATGCTGTGGGGGACATAATGATGTCTATCCTCCATCTAAGGTCTCAAGGACGGATCAAAGCATGATTCCACCAAAGTTCACCCTGGGGAACTTAAAAGTTTATTGGACTTCCTTACTGAGCATAGGTGAGGGGTTACTTGCTAGAGTGTGGGGGCTCTCCTCCAAAGCCACACCAGAACTCTGTCAAGTACAGATTACATTCCCATAACCGTGTTGATGAATCCCTCCCTGTGCTAATCTCTTCCCCATCCTGCTATATATACTCTAGCCCCTTTCTAGGGCACTTGAGCAGTCAGGGCAAAGAAACATACAGCAGGTGGTAGGGAGAGGACGGCCTACGCAGGTGAGTCTCCTGACCCTCCTCACCCTCTAGGAGGCCATGTAACAAGTTAACAAGTCCAGCTGGGATGACCTTTTGCAAGCAGGTGCAGCTGAACACCTCAAGATGGCGGCGGTTTGGTTTGCAGATAGTCCTGCACAGCATCCAACATCCCCACCATTTCCTTCTGCTCTTGCGTTCTCTCTGCCCTCCTCTTCCACAAGGTTTCCAGAGGGTGGTGACAGATGTCTGTTCCCTAAATCCAATGAGAGAACAAACCCTTGTGCCCTTTCAGTTTGCCTTCACCTCATAGCTGTTAGCAAGTTAGGGGAGTGAGGAAAAGGGTAAAAAATAGGAACAGAAAAATTTTCCAAATATTTAGACTGCAGTAATAAACGATTGTAAGCAAACATGAAGAGGCACTTTAGATGGCACGTACGCTTCTCGACGGAAACCTATGACTTCCCTGGCCACAGACTTTTGCCTCTTGCCTCCCTGTACCAGGTACCAGATGTGACTTCCCCCTGTGACACTGTCCTTAAGCCCAACCAGAAATCTAGGTCTACTCAGAAACACTCAGGCCACTACGGTGCTATTTGACACGCTTTGGCTGGCACTTCGGTTGTGAAGTATCCAGGATCCAAACCGGAACAGGACCTCGGACCTTGATTCTCCCAGAGTCCTTAGCAACTTCTGGCATTACAGGAGCTAGCTAGGAGGGAGGAGGCATTTCGATCCCAATCCTAGTTTTGTTTCTCTAAGTCTGGCAGCCAAAGCCTGCAATCTCATTAGCAACGGAGTCTTAAAATGACAGCTGTGGCAAAGCCTTTACTGTTTCAGCGGCCGCTAAAGCCTCTGTGGTCAACAATCCCAAGGAAAATAACTTATTCCTAACACAGATTCCCCATGGTCTCACTTCCGTGACTACTGCGGTGATAAAGCCCCACAGCCAAATGTGACTTGGGGAGGAAAGGGTTTGTTTTGCTTCCACTTCCACATCACAGGTCATCACTGAAGGAAACAGGAGCAGTAACTCAGGCAGAAGCTACTTACAAACTCTGCCCCTCAAGGATTTGCTCAGCTCGCCCCTTTATTATAGAACCCAGTACCACTGGCCAAGGATGTCTCCACCCACAGTGGGCTTGGCCCTCCCACATCAATCAGTAATTAAGAAAATGTCCTACAGTTGAATCTTAGAGATGTATATTCTCAATTGAGGTTCTCCTCAGATGACTCTAGTGTATCAAGCTGATATAAAAACCAGCTGGGATACTAACTAATCTCCTTTTGGCTTCTAGGAGCATGTGTTTACCTTTTACATACCCTTTAACATCTGCAGGCACAGGCTACTGCGAACTTCACCCAGTTACCTTGATGGTTATCACTTGCATCTTTCCCAACCACATGGAGAACTCCACAGCAACACCTGGCCTCTTGTGCTCCTCGTGAACTAAGTCCCTATGCTCGATTCTTCCACATCCTTGCCTTTTCTCTTAACCAAGTCTCTGACTCAGTCAAACACTCCAAGTTTAGCGTTTATGCCAGCTACATATAAGAAGACCTTATACAGAGGCTGGGCAGAAAGAACAATGATGGAAATATCTAAGCTACCCAAAATGAAGAGTGAGAGGGTGGAGATAATCCTCGGTGAGGCAATTTAACATCCATTGGGCCCTGGGAAGGTCAGGTTATTTCAGAAGTTCAAAACTACCGGCGACCTCGGCCATTACTTTAGGGGAGTAGCCAGGAAGGGTTTCATCCTGAGAGACCTGTCATGGGACAATGGTCTTTTAGCCTGTCACTTGCATTATTTTTTAATAAACCTCTAATTGGCCAATAACCAGGCAGAAAGTATAGGTGGGGCAACCAGGCAGGAAGTAGAGGCAGGGCAGTGAGAAGAGGAGAATGCTGGGAAGAGGAAAGGTCAGTCTGCAGTTGTCACCGAGGCAGAGAGGAAGCAAGATAAGGCCTCACCAATGAAAGGTACCAAGCCATGAGGCTAACACAGACAAGAATAATGGGTTAAGATGTAGGACATAAGAATTAGTTAATTCTGAGCTACTAGGCCAACCAGTTTTATAATTAATATAGGCATCTGTGTGTTTATCTGGGACTAAACTTCTGTGTACTGGGTGGGACAGAAACCCCGGACAACAGAGACCTTCTTTGGCAGGGAGAGTACAGCAGGAATTGCCTGCACTTTTTGATCACCTGTCCCCTTTACACTTGGAACAAACCACTGATCTGGCCTTAAAGCCCTCTGAAGGCTGACCAGCACAGTGTTCCGTTACCCATCAGTTTTTGTCGCTAAGGATTGTGACTAGGTGCAAGTCCAGCCACGTCTGTATTTGGAAAATGTGAAAAGGCACTTTGCCTGGCTTCCTCCCCTCTCAACTTGCTCCTATTGCCTTAGCACCTAATGAACATTTTATATTTTTACGTGCGGATCCAAAATGATTAGGTTGACCCACTTCATGCAGGTCCCAGTAACTGGACTGCAACCGATGTCCTACACCGGTCTCACAGCCCTGGTTTAATTTCTTTCTTAGTCTCCAGGCTTGCGAACTGGCCATCAAACACCACTTCCCAATAGCCAGTTCTTTTCGTAGTGCCTGCCCTTTTTCTATTGTTTCCTGCCCCTGATACTCATGAGGACCTCAGCTGAGATAGGCGCTAGTCCAAAGGCTTGTATGAGCCTGGTGTGAGGGACTGGTTGCCCTGAGATAGCCTTAGATTGTGAAGCCTTTTCCTCAGGAAGGGACAGTTGGGTTATTTTTCTCATCTTTCAAACTGACCCTATCTGCCCACATGTCCCAAAGCCTCACAAGGCGAGGTGAGAGGCTCCTCCACTGCTTGTTTGGAAGTCTTCCCTGGATCCAGCAGCTCCTGGCATTGGATGTTCTGAATACTGTAGTCTCTGGTTCCAGACCACTGTTCGACCTCTGTCAGCATACTGGACCCAAGGCTTTCTCTTTTTCCAGACGAAAGGTAGGTAGGACTGAGGAGGAGAGCCTTCTGTTACTTCTAGATAACTCCCTTCCTCAGCTACCTGACTCTTCCCATGGGTTTTACTGTCCCAAGAGGGGTTCTATAATTTGGGCTGTCTTCCCTGATTGGCCTCCAGCTGTAAGAGGCAGGAGGTAAATACCTCCATTTCTCCTCTGCTCTCATCCAATTTACCTGCAAAGTCAGAGGCCAGGAGTTGAGACTCCAACCGTATATCCGTTTCTGGCTCCAGTTCCCTGCTGACACGCGCAGTTGACCTTATTTGAGAAAACAGCACCCAGGCTGCCTCTCCAGTTCCTTGCTGATAGTTTTGCTGCTGATGGGCTGCTCTCAGGCCTTGCAACGTCTGTCTCAGACCTTCGGTTGTTCCCAGAGAATCCCCATACACCCAAGGCAGACCTCATCCATCAATCAGGCACACCACTTCGTACCTATAAGACTGTCACCCTACAGATTTCCCTTACAGACGGCCTCTGCCCAGATGGCCTGATTGTAGTAACAGTTTTCATTATTCTCTGCCCTGTTCATATTTCAACCACTATCCTTGCTTGTCCTATAGGGACAACCACCGTGTCAAAATTTCCCCTGCAATTGTCCCCAAATCAACTTCATTTCACTTGTTTATCTCAGTCCCTGTATGAGGGACAACAGCCTAGTGCTCTTACCAAGCTCATTCTGAGTTTTGTTCTGTCCTGATGTCAGCCAAGCATTGTCCGATCCTGCTCTCTAAACTGAGCATTGCTAAAATTACTTTCCATGGGGAGACTTAGGCCAGGCCTACCCCTCCTCTTAAGCTCCCAAGGACAAATCAAGGTAAAACTCCACCAGAATTTACTCTGGGGGAACTAAGGAAGGTATCGGGCTTACTTACAGAACACGCTTACAGGTGAAGGGACTACAGGAGTGCAGGGACTACAGGAGTGCAGGGACTCTCCCCATCTGCAGGAAAAAGGCTACTACAGAGCTTGTCTTTCTTTCTCTGAGCCTAGACACATGTGACCACTCCTTCTGCAAACACTTGGTAGAGATAACTCTACAGGGGCCAGTGGTATCTCAGGACTCTCAAGATGTTTAAGACATCTTTTAAGTACTTTAAGGCACGAGTCAGATGTTTATGTATTCCCCAGGACAAATTTTCAGGGCAGGCAAGAATACCTTGACGAAACTGCGTTCCTGAACTCAGTACCATGGAATCAGAAGAGAGGTTAATTCTCCCAGACACCGCTGGGTTTTGTGTGACTCTCGGAGGCTCACAGAAGAGATTATCCTAAAGTTTGCTTACTAAAAAGGAAAATTAGAAGCTAAGGGTCCCAGAACATGAGATATGAGGGCTTGAGAAAAACTAGAGATGACACCTAGCACAACACTGGGGAAAGAAAATTCAGAGACATGGGACAGCCTTACCCAGTGTGGTGATGTGAAAGGTGCCGCCACGTGCTGAACAGCCAGTGTGCTGAAGGCTACAGGACGCTGTCATGCAAACATGCTATGAAACGAGCAGGCCAAATGTGGGAATTGAACATGGTGTCAGAAAGAATTTATAATTATAAGTGCATCAAAATGTTCAGAGATTAAGTTGTTGTCAATTCTGGTTTAGCTAAGCCATTTCACAGGTCAAAGTCACATGTCTCATCTTAAACATAGAAACAATAATAGCTTCACAGGTTGGCTCTGACTTTTCATTGCATGGAGGTGCTTTGGGATGGTCTGGAGCAGAATGCAAGCGAACATTAATACCAACCCGTACACTCACCACAGAGTGTATCTCCACTCTCTACCCCACCCTTGAATACAAGTATACAATAATAACAATCAGTAGTCACTACAGAGGGCGTCTCCATTACTCTACCGGACCCTTTCCCCCAGGATGCGGGACAGAAGCAGGTGGCTCTATCATGGGAAAAAAAACATCAATTTCTAAAATTTAGATCCCTCAGAAAACCAGGGAAATGAACCAAATAACAAAGCCCTAGAAACTTAAGTCAAAGAGGGTAGTCTAGGGTCGCGGTTCTTTTATTGTGGTTTTGTGTAATTATCTTTTGCCTGACTTTAAAAAAAGCTTTTAATATAATTTGATATATATTATTATATATAATAATATAATAACTAGAGATGCCTAGGATTTATAAGAAAAGATGCTATTTTGTATATTTTGCCAGGCTAAAATTTTATTGAATTAAATTACTAGTCCTTCCATTCATTTTGTAAACTTATTTATCCTTTAACTGTAAACTTCTACTAAACATTCTTTTTTTTTTTTTTTAGGCAAACCATCCAAGCAGTATTTATTCATTAATATTCACAAATACACACAGAAGCTTCATTAGAGATTTCAATTTCCCCTTCAGTTTGAATGTGGAGTATCAGGAGAGCCTTTCGCATGCCAAGGTACAGGAAGCAGAGATCACCCGGCGCTGCTAGCTATATTTCCCTGCTAGAAGTAAAAATTTGTTATGTGGAAATGATTATCATATATCTTTTCTTTCTTCTTTTTGAATGTACACAATGTAACAAGAGTGACAGACCTGAAATTACAATCACCAAATGAACCCAGCATAGCTGTTGTTCACTTTCATTGGCAAATACAGCACAGAGGGCATTGTCTGCGAGTGGGGAGGTCATCAAAGAAGAGGTGGTGGAAGCTCATTTCCATTATTACTCTCTTTTAAATTTAGGTTGTCTAAAGCAACATCTAAAGACATAAATAATATCTACACAGCCCATAGCACCAGAATCTGCCATCTCCCTCTGTTTGTCCTCATTTGAGGACGAGATCTCTTCATACCCTTATGTGGACAGAAGGAGCTCCTGGACAAACAGGCTGCGGTCTGCGCGCTCGCTCGCTTTCCATGGACTGGAGCTCTGCTTCAGACATTTTGGGATCGTTCAACCTTGTTAATGGGAACTGGGAGTTCTGGAGAGCCTGCTGGCTGTTCTCCGTGTTGGCTGTGTGGCCGTGGACTGTGTGATTGTAGTGGTGACGCAGCTTGTGTTAATACACCGGCTTGCGGGTTTGCGTTGCCAGCTGTCTCTAGTTGTTGCTCTGCTGCCTGCGCATGCTGCTGCTCAAGTCGCAGCTGCATCTGCAGTTGTTGCAACTGAGAAGCTGAAGCGCCTGAAGAGTTAAGCTGTCCTCCTGCAGAACGTCTCACTCCTGATAACTGAGATAATGGCTCAGCTACAGGATCCATGGCTTCCCTACAGCCAGTGGGGCTGCTAGTAAAGGGCGTGTTTGATCTACTAGGGCGAGGGCCTCCCAGCTTCCGGCCAGGGTGAAACACCACTCGATCCATCTAAATCTCTAGGGGCTCTGTGCTCAAGTGTCGGATGAGCTGCGAGGTCACCTGTGACGTGATTAGGCTCGCCTCCAGGCAACGCCGCACATGTCGGACAAATCACTTCTGCTAATATTTCTGCGTGTTCAGAAGTAACATGTTCTTGAAGAGATGTTTCCGTGTAGCCCATTTTTCCCACAACAGGGACAAGTAAAAGACTGTGGCTACTCTACGGAGAAAGCTTCCCCACCATAGTACAAATCAAAATCTACCCTTGTTAGTAATATGCACTGCATCGGGTGGTCAGTTGTATGCCTTGTTGCTGTTGCTCCGCTTTCATAAGATGCACAAAGATCGTAATCATAGCAAATTAAACACTTGTATCTGCGACCTCGAAAGTTTTCTTTTAAACATGCATCACAGCTGACATCTTCATGGCGGTATATCCTAGCTCAGATGCTGGTGGCGCGGCCCCTCCCGGACTCCCGGCTGCAGTGTGTGCCCCCACCGCGGGCTCCGATCGCTGCCCAGGCCCCCACTCTCAACTAGGCTTGGCTGCGGGGCGGGGTGGGCAGGGGAGAGTTCCCACAGCAGCAGCGGCTGCGGGGAGGCGGCGCGGGTCGGGAATCTACACATTCTAACTATAATTACTTGAAGTGCACTTTATCATATAAACTTGAATGCAGCCATATTGCTTATTTACAATGAATTGTTTTTGGATTTATTGGACCTATAAGACAAAAATTGCAGAAAGTCTTTGATGAATTAAAGACCACGAAGTAGGAATTATACATTTATCTTCTAACAGTGTCAAGGAAACTGTTTCACAAATATACATAAACAACATTCTATGTTTTGATATCACATGGAAATATCACATACAGTACTACTGTCAATTATAATACTAATAGTAAGAATAAGCTAATATTTATCAAATGACTATTCTAAACTTGGAGTGGTTCTAGGCATCTTACTTACATGGATGATTTAATTAACTTAATACTTCAGATACTTGGTAACACATATAAAAAGGCTACACAGAGAGATGGAAATATGAATATTCCCTCTTTCTATCAGACGCCACACGGAACTTTTAAGTCAACCTTTTGTTGTTATGGTTATCTGTCTTGAAGAGCTTAATATTTTCTGTACAATGCAAGCTTTCAGACACCGTTCGTGCTTTCCAACTTAAACTTGTTAAATAAGTGTAGACAAATGGAAAACTACTACAATTGAGGTTTGTATATTTTCTTCTTAAAGTTCAGCATTCTCTTTTCAATGCTTTGGTGTTTTTTTTCTATTGGGCTTGGCTTCTGTTAGGTCACCCTCTCTCTAGCCTTCATCTTCCTCTTCCTCTCCTTCCTCACTGGCCCCTTCCGTCTCATCTTCTTCCTCCTCGCTCTTCATTTCTTCCTTGGTTGAAAATCTTTTACTGTCAGATAGCATCTGCTTTTCGGATAAGACATCTGGAAATCGAGACTGTGTTATCAAAACAACGATGACGCTCAGCACAAGGCATGCCCCTCTCAGGCACACGGTAAATAAGCACAGAGGATCACAGACAAGTGGGCGGGGCACTTCCCAGGGTGGGTACCAGAACTGGTAATCTGTAATACAGAAGAAATTGAAGAAAGCTAGATTTCATGTGAAATATCTAATTTGTTTAAGAAATAAAGGACAACAATACATACACGTAGCTTGGTCACGATCCGCATTACCTAGAAACAAAAATAAAGTCTGTAAAGAGAATGCATACATTTTTTTTTCCTATTTCTATAAGAATATCCCCAACAGCACTGCCGCCATTCTTCATGCTCTTAGAATCTAAGGCAGTGGTTCTCAATCTGGGGTCGCATATTGGATACTTACATATCAGATATTATATCAAGATTCATAATAGTAGCAAAATTACAGTTATGAAATAGTAATGAAAATAATTTTATGGTTGGGAATCACCACAACACGGGGAACTGTATTAAAGGGTCACAGCATTAGGAAGGTTGAGACCCACGGATCTAAAGTCTTTGATGTCCTGTTCTGACCAGTAGCCAAGCATAAGCAGACAGTATTCTTTTCGTAGAAGCCAGCCTGATTGGCTAGAGAAACGCAGAGCTAAGGAGATACGGATTCTAGGATTGATGACGTCTCAAAGCATCGTGTCACCTTAGCTAAACACTTCACGCCGACCTGCTAAGGGCCCCTCCCATCTATATTATTCCAAATTAATATGGATTTATTCATTTCTCATGAAATTCTCAGTTTTCGGTTCATTTTCGTCTCTGAAACAGTGAGGTCAAGCCCTCCACCTGGGATCCATTGACTTCAGTTATCTTTTTTTCAATAAGATAATTACATTTGAAAGTAGACAAATTTCTTGTCATCTGCTTAACTGGGTGGAGAGGGTCAGATCATCATTATTTTTCCTTTTACTGAAAATAGATTATTTTCTCACATAATAACCCTGATTACACTTTCCCCTCCCTGTACTCCTAGTTCCTCCCCGCCTCTCCTCCCACCTGGGTCCACTCTCTTTCTAAACCAATCATTCTTGACTTCCAGTGAGAGGGTCAATAGTGGGCACAGGTGGAGAGCGCGAAGCCAATGAGAGTTTTGTCTTACGTTGATAGCATCTCTATGGTGAGGTTTAGAGTTTATTTCTTAGGCTCCTGAACTCTGCTGCGCCTTCGCTGTCATTTTAGCATTTTGGTGTTGGTCCTTCATGGTTTATGGGGTGGCTCCTATATCAGATCATCCTTAAAAAGGAATCCTGCTCTATCTGGTGTGCAGGTTCTCTTCCTGCCGCACGGGCGATGTGCGTAAAGACCTGTTAGCAGAGGCAGTGATGTCACAGCGTCTTCTTCCTTGCCACCATTCTTCATTTGTCACCATTAGTTTCCATTTGTTACATTCTTCTTTTATTTTCGTATTTTGTTAAATATTTAGACACATTTAAATTTATTTGTAGATACGCTGTTTATCTGCTCTTGAAGAAAAGTTTTAGTTCATGTGGGTAATGATATGTAACATACATGCACGCACACACGCAGGTGCCTGTGGAGGCTAGAAGGTGCGGTATCTCATGGAACTGGAGTTACTGGTAGCTTTGAGATAGCTGACCTCTGAGCTTCATGACCTCTGAACTGCCTTACCACTGAGCCTCCTGACCACTGAAACTCCTGACCACTGAGCCTCCTGACCACTGAGCCACCTGACCACTGAACCTCCTGACCACTGAGCCACCTGACTACTGAGCCTCCTGACCACTGAGACTCCTGACCACTGAGCCTACTGATTACTGATCTTCCTGACCACTGAGCCTACTGATTACTGACCTTCCTGACCACTGAGCCTACTGATTACTGACCTTCCTGACCACTGAGCCTACTGATTACTGACCTTCCTGACCACTGAGCCTACTGACCACTGAGCTACCTGACCACTGAGCCACTTGACCACTGAGGTTCCTGACCACTGAGCCATCTGATCACTGAGCCATCTGGCCACTGAGCCTCTTGACCACTGAGCCTACTGATTACTGATCTTCCTGACCACTGAGCCTCCTGACCAGTGAGCCACCTAATCACAGAGCCACCTGACCACTGAGGTTCCTGACCACTGATCTTCCTGACCACTGATCTTCCTGACAATTGAGCCACCTGATCACTCAGCCTTTTTAAAGCCCATGTCTATCACCTTTTAAGTCTTATTTTTGGTCCCTGGATATAAAGGATATGAAAATAAAAATCTATATCTTTTTCTCCCATTTTATTAATTACATAATTTTTATATTTTATTATTTTTCACAATTTTATATATGCACACTGTGTTAATTATCTCTCTTTTTTTCCTCTTTATTTTCTTTCTTTTGTTTTTTTGAGACAGGGTTTCTCTGTGTAACAGTCCTGGCTGTCCTGGAACTAACTCTGTAGACCAGCTGACCTTGAACTCACAGAGATCCACCTGCCTCTGCCTCTGAAGTGCTGGGATTAAAGGTGTGCATCACCACATCTGGCTTAATTATGTCATTTTTCATCTTGCTAATTTTTTTGTTACATTCTCTTGGTAATAATAATGGCCAGGTTTTTTTAAAAAGACTAATAATTATAATGTAATTCTTACAAATATCTTTCACTGCAGCCTTCCCCACCCCCATCATCTTCAAGAGTTGCTGGGGAAGCACTCATGTGAACTGCATATCAACAGTTCCTGCACGCTCCCAGAAAAAAATGTTTATTTGTCTTTAAATTGTATATAAAGTTTAGCTATGTGTAGATTGTTGAGCAATTCCTTAGGTGTCTTTCAACTATTTTAGATTGATCTGTTGAGAATTCTCTGTTTAGGTCTGTACCCCATTTTTTATTGAATTATTTGTTATTTTGATGATCAATTTCTTGAGGTTTTTTTTTTGGTATATTTTAGAGATCAGCTCTCTGTCTGATATGGGATTGTGAAGATTTTTTTCCCATTCTGTAGGCTGCCATTTTGTCTTGTTAACTGTGTCCTTTGCTTTACAGAAGCTTCTCAGTTTCAGGAGGTCCCATTTATTTATTGTTGGTCTCAGTGTCTGCTACTGGTGTTATATTTAGGAACTGACCTTCTATGCCCATGCGTTCAAGGCTATTCTGCACTTTCTGTTCTATGAGGTTCAGTGTAGCTGGATTTATATTGGGGTCTTTGATCCATTTGGACTTGAATTTTGTGCATGGGGATAGATATGGATCTATTTGCATCCTTCTATATGTTGACAGACGAAACTGGCCACTATTTCAGGAGTTAGTTGTTAAGCTTTTTCAGAAAGTAACTGTTAGCTCTCTTTCCTTAACCATGAGATACTTATGTTTTCTTACGGGAAACAATAGGGCCAAGGAGAGCAGAGAAGGCTCTGCAGTTTGGAAATGCCTATAGGTGCACAGTATAGTGACAGCATTAGAGTCAGGATCAATAATAACAGCACAATAAAGTGAGTGTCAGCCCCTCTGCTCTCTTATTGTCTTACATCTTATAGATTTATTTTATCTTACTGCATAGAAAGTCTGTGCATCTGTCAGCATTGGCACACCGAGAACAAACTGCCCCTGCTTGATAAGGCCTCCTTGTCAGAGTTCCTCTAGAAAAAAAGTAGAAAGTAAGAGAAGACTCAGTTTTTATGCTATTTAATGCTAATTAAATTTATGTTATTAATTTATGCCAATAGAACAATGTTTTCCACTCATTTAACTATTTGAAGAAGATAATCTAGTTAAGAAAACAGACTCAACTTTGAGCGGATATATGGCAAAGATATTTGCATATCAATGTTCATTGATGCTCTATTCACGATGCTGTTATGTTACTAACCTAGGTGTCCAATAGCAGCCACCTAATTGGGCTGCATCCCTGATTGATAGGAAGGAGTCCAGGCCTGGAACTGTGGACTGAGTTCCTGTGGCTGGCAAGGCTATGGAACTCAGAGGAGAGCCTATTGCTGTCACTTGCCTAAATCAGGGTAGTTTCTCACTGCAGTCTAAAGATTTATGCTTACACACACAGAAAAGTGAAGTTTTCACTCTCAATAAAGAAGCTTTTCTAGGCAGCAGACAGAGACGATGATGCCTGTCCTTGGTGGTCAATATGACTCCATCCAGAATGAACTACAATCCAGAAATGGCGGGTACACCTGTGATTATTTTTGCTCGGCTTAAAGTGGGGGCATCCACCTCTAGTTCGGACCTTTGGGATAGGAAGATGCACACCTTTGATCTGGACCCTGGGATGGGAGATGCACTTCTAATCTGGGCTACACCTTCTGCTGGACATGGAAAAAAGGAAGCTTTTGCTTTTTGCAGGCTCACCCTCTGCTTGCTAGCACGTTCAGTCCTTGACTGGCATGAGAGCCTGCTTCTTTGGGATTCTAGCATATGATGAAAAGCAGCTGAGAGATCCAGGCTTGTGTACTGAGTAACTACTAGATTCCTGGACTTCCATTCACAGTCAGCCATTGTTGGATTAGCTAGACTGCAGCCTATAAGATATTCCAATAAACCATCTATCTATCTATCTATCTATCTATCTATCTATCTATCTATCTATCTATCTATCTATCCTGTAAGTTCTGTTGATCTAAAGAACCCTAATAAAGAGACAATTATAGAAAATTAAATGTTGATTATTTATTTATTTCTGTGTGTGCACACATACACATGCACACATAGAGGGAGTGCCATGGTGTACTACCTGTGGAGGTCAGAGGGTAACGCTGCGGAGTTCTTTTCAAACACACATCACAAGTAAGGATTACTGCCTTAAAGTCACTCACCCTGGTGCATAGTTGCATATGAAAAGGGCTGCAAAGTGGATATTTCCAATTCTTGGACATGGAGTAACAGCACAACCAACTTTGTAGGAGTTGTCCCAAACAAGCTGAAATAAGCATCAAAGGTGATGTAAACCTTATGTAGTAGTACTTACACTATACATACAGTGTTCCACTCACACAGAATCTTTAACCAAGAAATTCAAGCACGATCCAAAATTGCTTTTTGACCCAGGCAAAGCACTGTCATGGACTCAGGGAGCATTTCCCAAATGTAGTTACATCAGCATCGTCATAGTTTCTTATGAGGGACACAGTTGAAGAACACTGATGCAGGGCAATGCTCCAAGCCAGTGGAAATCACCACTGATGAGGCAATTTGCCAATACCCAGCTAAATTGGACAGTTTTACGTCTTCGGCAGTGAGGAAGAAAGATCAGAGAGAGAAGATGAAAATTTTGGAGAAGTGGAAGCTTCTAGCAGAAGGGAGAAAAGAGGAATAATAGGGCTACAGGCAGGAAGGAAGATGCGAGCGTAACAGTGGCACCAGCATCTGCCTTTCCTCTTATAAAGGAAGTTGGACCACAAAATGAAACAAAAGTACGGGCTTCCCATTAGGAAAGACCTAGAGGAGATCTGTTCCCTATGACAGAGAAACAGACCTGAATTACAGAGAGAAAGGGACTGGAATAATGAGAGACATTCCAGAAATTTTCTGTGTAATCTCAATTATTAGTAAAATTTCAAGTAAGGAGAAAGTTTTTTTGGCTCATAACTTGTGGGGAAGGGGAGCCATTTCTACCTCCTACTTAATTTTTAACAAACTGATGTTGTTGTAAAATTTTAATTATTGAAGAAATATAGTGATATATTAAAGAAAAAGAGACAAAAACCTAAGCATAGACCACTTGCCAAGTAACACGTGTGAGGCCCTGGGAGCTATGCCCACTACTGCAAAAATAACAAGATAATATAATAAAATGTAAGAGTTGGAGCAAAGTCTAGCAGGTCCAATATAAGGGACAAGAATATCTTGGCAGCTTGACTTACAGAAGAGAAAACAGTATAGTAACAGGAAGGGGATTAAAATTATATTAAGGAGTCTAGCCTTGCTATGTATAATAAGGAGGAACTAATAAAAAAGAATGGATAAAAAATTCTTAGAATTCATTTGTTAAAAAAGAGTGGAGTTCAAAGCCATAATTTCAAAATTATGTTTTAAATAGAATATGATGTAAGCTGATTGAGATCATGTCATGTTTTAAACAAATTCATGGTCATTCAAGATCTTTCAGATTTCTGACATAAACTGAGAAGAAACTGAGCAGAGTCAAGTTGTGAGAGTATGTGGATAAAAAGATAAAGTCTCTGTTCTCCGTGTGGGATGGGCTATTTCAGTTACTGTGTAAAATAAAAGAAATGAGTACATAAAATTAAAGGTGGTTGAGACTTCCTGGAGGGTAAGGAGGGCATCTGGAGTTCTCAGCATGGGTGGTGGAGATAACACTAGAAGTCAGCCAATTAGCTACAGTCTACCTACTGACCTGGGGGCATTAGGACGCCTTTTATGCTTGCTCATGGTCACCAATTTGTAAACCATTTTTTAAAGAGTCTCCCCAGCATTTCTACCATGTACTAGTTTGGGAAGAACCCCCTTGATCTTCAGGTATACCAACAATGCTTATTTCTTGTGTGATTCACGTAATAGATGGAATGGTGGATATTTAAGACAAAGGATCAAACTTTTTATTTCATTGAGGGAGTAATTTTATCATTGGAGTTTATAAATTTAAAGCAGAAAACTAGGTAAAGCAATTAAGAAATCTACTAATTTAATGACGATATACAAATCAGATACCTGAATATAATGAGAACAGTCGTCGTTGTCAACGCAAGTGTCATTTTGAAAATTGTAACTTTTCTTTTCTTCATGCCAACTTCTGATAGCGATACTTGCGGTAAATTCATTTTCAGGGCCAACCCACATGTTTTCACCAATACCATTAAATACGGGATGGGACTCATGTGCTTTGTCTAAATGAGTATTACGCTGATACACACATTTCTTCCCCCACGCTCTAGCCGTACGTGATAAAGCTACATCCCAAGTCTGAAAATAAACACACACAAAAACCAGAGAAAACAAAATAATTAAAAATCATGTTGTTTTAATGCTCTAATATCTTTTCTTGTTTACTCTCTTAGAATAACTCTTTACTATTTACATGTTTCTTGCTTTTTGTTTTCTGAGCAATGTTTGTAGGAAAATCCTCTTTTCATGCCATTGAAAATAAAATGACTATTTCCTAAGACAAAGGCCTATTAATACATCTATAACTGAAATATTCAAGTGAGAGATTAAACTACTCATTCTAATACTGTCTTATATAGCCTTTTCAGAATTATATAATAAACTTACAGTTTGATCTCAATACACATTTTTAATCTGTTTTTTGTGCCTCATAAATTAAAATATCCATCTAATAGCTATTTGGTGAGCATTCACTATATATAGAATATTATTTTCAGATATACAGTGAGAGGTCAGTGTACATTTGGTCCTCAAGATGCTGCACTTCCAGTGCTGAGGAGGCAGAGACAGGAACTGCTAGGACTTCCTGGCTTCCATTCAAGCTGAAAAAAAAATATGACACTAGATTCAGGGAGAAATCTCATCTTTAAGGAGCAATCTGGAGAGGAGGACACCTAATGCCCTCTGCTGGCCTCTGTTTGGGCATGCACTTGCACGCTCACACAGAAGCATCACACATGTACATGTGCACACACACATACACAAGTATCACACACAAACACACACACGTACAGACACACACTCACACACACTCTAGTCTGTGTCAAGCTCTTTAGACATTTTAATTTACTCATACAACATCTTGTCAATAAATACATCCAATTGCAATCTACTTATAGTATACCTGAAACTCCTTTCCTGCAAACTTTCTGACAACTTTCTATATTCATTACGTTTTCATCTTAAAATTTCCTTTCTCATCCGGGCGGTGGTGGCGCACACCTTTAGTGCCAGCACTTGGGAGGCAGAGGCAGGTGGAACTCTGTGAGTTCGAGGCCAACCTGATCTACAAGAGCTAGTTCTAGTTCCAGGACAGGCTCCAAAGCTACAGAGAAACTCTGTCTCAAAAACCCAAAATAAAACAACAAAAAAAATCCTTTCTCATCTGTAGCAACCAGTCACTTTACTTTAGAACACAATTCTGACTTATCTCTTGAGCACAACAGAGGGAGTCTATGGACTGAGAGCTATCTCCCAAGCACCACATACTCTACACGCCCTCCTCACTGTCCTCAATCTGTCGTCTCACTGGTAACTCTTACTTTACAGACAGTTCGACTTGACAGTCATCAGTGGACATCTAAAACTCAACCTGCAAAAGTTTTAAGGTAAAATGTTACTAAAAAGGTTTGGAAATTATGTTTTAAAAACATTTAAGAAGTTGGGCATCCTTTCAAGTTATTTTCCTATTAGTCCCTCATTGGCTGCCAACAGAGCAGAATGAACTTTAAACTTTGAGATTGGTGAGAGAAGCTGTCTCAAAAGAATACGGCTGACAGCATCTCAGGAAGACACTGTGCGACCTCCTCTGGCCTCTATATACTCGCAAACGAACATGCACACACGCATACCTGCACGCATATGTACAAACATACACCGCCTAAGCGAAGGCTTTACACAGTGAGAAATGAAGGTTACTTTGGATGTAGAAATCTGGAACTCATTACTCATACCCTGACTGAGAAAATTATTAAAGGATATATTTTGAGCGCAGGGAAATTTAGAAATGATTTGAGTAAAACAGGAAGTCATAAAATTAGTATACACAATTACAGGCATTTATGTACATTAGCAATGAACAATCTGAACAGAAAACTTGGGCATATAATTCCACCATGATAACATTAAAAAATAATATTAACCTTAACCAAACTGAACTTTTTTAAAACCACAGAATGTTGCTAAAGCAAATCAAAGAAGACAGTAATGAAGACTGTTTTCTATGGCCAGGGACTTGGAGACTTAATACTGAGATGCCTTCTCTACACCAAACATTCTGTAAAGTAGTGTGACCCCCACCAAAAGCAATGCCGATAGAGTCTTAAGGGACACTGGATAGAATTAAAGAAAAAATCCTGAAAGAAAATAAACTCAGAAGAGGGCTTGGCAGACTGTGGGATGAGATAAAGAGTTCCGCAATACATTTCTGCACGCACACAGGAAAGTGGTTTATATACAGGCTGCCAAGACCCTTTAGTAGGCAAAAATCAAAAACCAAAAAACAACCCAGTACTTTAAGTCTTGGGAAAGCTGGATATCCACACAAAAAGAATGGAATTAGACCCTTATAACATCAAAAAAATTAATCACAAACAGATCAAAGACCTAAATGTAAGACCTGAAATTATGTTTTGAAAATGTAGAGGAAAACTTAATAAATTGGATTTGGTAATGCTTTTTCTAAGGAAGTATGTGCATGAAGGAAGTAGACCTTATCACAGTTTCCATACTTTTTACAGGTGTTTATTTTTATTTTTACATGTGTGCTTCACCTGCATGCACATACGGGCACCACCCGCATGCCTGATGCTGAAAGAAGCCCCTTAGAACTTGGGTTACAGTAGTCTGCAAGGGGTAGAAATCAAGCCCAAGTCCTCTGCAAGAGCAGCAAGTGCTCTTAATACCGGGCTATCTCTCCAGCCCCACATTTAACATTTTTATTACCAATAGATAGGCAACCTGTTGGAAACAGGAATGTTAAGCACACAGGATTGTCTTTCCATTAAGAGAGTCGACAGCCTGTGTTCAAGGGATGAGAGCGGGCAATGCCAAAGGAACCACTATGCCAATCTACCTTTTAGAAAGGCTTTATGTACTTCTAGTCTTTAGAACAAACAGCTTTCCTAAGGGGGCATTTTCCTACCCAGATGTTTGAGAGGCCCATTTAGACTGGCAGTGAGGAGCCACAAAAGTCATTTTCTTTGTCATAATGTGTCCTTTTGGAATTAAGATTAGATAATAACCAGTTAATGACCTTTTGGGCACTTGAGGGAATCACATCTCCTCCCAAGGCTAGTTATGTGTTGGGTCGCATCCTCTGACTAGTAAGTAGGACCCCTGAAGCCCCCCCCTCGCTTTAGACGCTGCTGACTACAGAGTTCTCCAGCCCCATGCCTTCTGGTCCTGGAAGTATACAGCCTAACAAGGGGGCCAAGACAAGCCCTTGGGAGCAAAAATCAAATCAGTGATAAAAAACAAACAAACAAAACCCCTGAAAACCTAGAAGGTAAGAAAAGGAAAAAAAAAAACCCTAATAAACAAGTTTTATTTTTTTAAAGGCAGAATTAATGGGAAAACATTTACAATGGGCAAATGATCCAAATTTTTAAGTAAAATAGGATCTGACCGTGTATTTGTCCTACCCCGAGCGTTTCAGTTTCTACTAGTTCAGATTCAGGGAGTCTCTCTTTGTTCATTCAATATTGTTACCTAATTGACTTATCAGTGGATAAGGTTGCACTGATTCTTAATGTTTGAAGAAAAAAACCCAGTTGCATTAAAATAGCATTTTAAAATTGGTTTCCCTTAAAATTTGCACCTCCAAGGGGTACCCCAACTTCTTCCACACTTGGTCCTATGTAAAACCAAGGAACTGATCATGTTATCAGAGCGACAGTTTCCTCACGCTTTAGAGAAGTGGCCTGGGTGGTGGGAGGTTTGGGAAACAGCCTTCCGGCCTCACCATGAAGCGCAGGTTAGACCCTGCGGGGAAGACGGAGCCTCGGATATCATTGTGGAGATTCACGTACTCATTGATAAAGTCCACATCCTCTTCATGAGGGAGGAAGTTGGCGTTCAAACCAGAGCCCATCAGTAGGAGCCACAACTCACACAGCCACAGTTTCAGCACACCCCCTAGTGTCAGGGGATGCGACCGAACACTCCTCACTATAGACAAGGACAGACAAGACTTCATGCTCGCCCACCAAAGACCAGCCAGTGCACATGCGCCAGCCCTCCCCT
This sequence comes from Dicrostonyx torquatus, assembly GCA_028555095.1. Taxonomy (NCBI): domain Eukaryota; kingdom Metazoa; phylum Chordata; class Mammalia; order Rodentia; family Cricetidae; genus Dicrostonyx; species Dicrostonyx torquatus. The sequence continues at coordinate 1,238,040 of JAQHUG010000439.1, read as the reverse complement.
GTGACCTGCCAATCTACGGGTCGGCAGAGGGCTCTTATGTAGGAAGAGAGGGAGGAGGGAGAAGTGGGCGGGGAGAAAAAAAAATTCATGATCTGCTTTTTGACCGAAGTCAGACTTGAGTTAAATGAGTACGTTTTCCACAGTGTTGAATTTTGGACACTGAACGGCGTGTCTTCACACGATCGTTTCCTGATAAGACATTATTAGTCTGTTACCCCAAGTGTGGAATGATTAACAAGTCCGAGATACCTTGTAATTGTCTAAGGGGAAACAGCCATTCTCCAAGTGTCAGTGAAAAGCATCCAGCTCCATTTTTTTTCTTATCTATTGAGTTGTGCTTGTTTTTTTTTATTGTTGTCTCTGTTAGGGACAAAAGGTTCTCTTTAAGTCGTATCCAAACATAACTCGTAAGAATTGTTTAAAATTATCTTTGATTCACGTGATGAAAAGCAGTAAACCTACACCGGATGATTTCAGTCGTACCTTTATTCTTTCGGTGTATGTAGCGAGGCAGCTTATTAAACGAATGGGAAGGACCAGTAGACAAGACATAGTCCTTCCTCTCAAATATGAATGAGGCGATCTTATATTTGGAAGATGTTTTGACACTTGCATGCCCCCGTTTGTCAGGCATAGTCTCTAATGTAATAAAAAAACTGTTGGTGGTCAAATCCTTTGATCGATTGTATAGAAAAGTCCCCATTTCCTTGGTCGCTCTGCCATTACTTGCATCTTGCTTATCTTGATAAATGTTAGAGCCCATGATGCTATAAAAGCTGAGCAAAGTAGGAATAAATCTACCCAGTGCTACAAATAATTTATCGAAGAGTAAATTACAATGCAGTTGTGAATATTATTTTAAATTTGTGCCATCAAACTTGTCTATCACTAATTTAAATAGGTGGAAAATATGAACTCAGTCAGACAATAACTTTATGAAATGCTTATCATTTGTATTTCCTCAAACAGATGGAAAGTCATCGTGTGTGTGTGTGTGTGTGTGTGTGTGTGTGCATGTGTGTGTGTGTGTGTTGGGGGGGTTACTCAGTAATTTGCCTGAAGCAATCTTGCCACTGAATCTTGAAGGTAATTTTTGGTTTTATTTAGATATTTCTTTAACAAAAGATAGGCTTTTAAAGAGGGAATTTGTAGGTGGAGAAGTACAGATATATCTCATGTGATCTCTGTCCTTGCAAAACATGAAGCCTTCTCCAGTATCAGCCTTCTTCACTGGAGCTAAGCATGATGGTATATTCCTATAATGCCAGGACTCGGGATTTTAAAGCAAGGAAATTATGACTTTTAGACTAGGTCACACAGCAAGCAGACCAGTTTGGGCTACTAAGACTGTATTCCAATGCAGCAAAGTAAAAAACCCTCCCCAATCCCCACATTCATTAACAATCCTCCATGTACTACCCCACACCAAACCAAACCAAAACAGGTACACTAGTGTGTATGTTTGTTACAACTGGTGAGCCCATGGTGGCACGTTACTGTCCAGATTTCATAGTTCATATTAAGGTTCATTTTGGATGCAGTGCACTTTCAGGATTTGGGCAAATGTATAATGATTCATCGCTACATTTACACACCATTAAAACAAATAATTTTAGTGTTACACAGTGAAGTTTCTGTGCTCAGAAATTCCTCCAAGCCATCCATCTCTTCCTCTCCAGCATCTCGGCAACACACTTTTTACAGTTTGTCTTTTAAAGAATGTTGTACAGTTGATGCCATGCAACGTGTAAGCTGGTCACATGATGCCTTTCTCGCAGGGTTACACTGAAATTTCCTTCATGTTTTTAGCTTATTTCTTTTTGACACAGGAATATTCCATTTTCTCAGTGTAACAATTTATGCCTTTATCCACTGAAGGAATGACATATTGGTTGCTTCCAAGTTTGGGCAGTTATAAAGAAAGCTGCTACAAACATGCCTGAAGATGTTTGTATGAAAATGACTTTCAACTCTTGCAGGCAAAGCAAAGACATGCTTATCGGTCTTCTGGCAGAAGTGTGTTCATAATTGTTTATTATTATATTATTATAATTACTATTATTTATTGTTGCTGTTTATGTGTATTGTGCTTAGCACTTGTGCCATGGCACAGGCACACATGTATAGGTCAGATGACAACTTTGGGGTGTCATTTCTCCCTTTTCCACCAGGCTTGCTTTCAGGTCACCATGCTTGTGCAACAGGTACTGTGACCCGAGGAGCTACCTCACCGGCCTTTATGATCAGCTGCCTCAGAAACTGGTGGACTGCTTTCCTGTGTGTTTGTACCCTTCCCACCAGGGTTGAACGAGAATTTCTGTTGCTTCCCGTGATTTGTTTCCATTTGGTGTTGCCAAGTTCTGGAGATTTTCTATTTAGTCTTGTTGCTGTGGAGTTGTTCTATTTAGTCTTCCTTTCCCTGATGATTTAGAATATAGAGTGTTTTTGAATATGCTTTTTTCCCTCTTATTATTGAGGCTAAGGTCTTTGGCCCATTTTTTTTTCCTTAAGCTTAGCATTAATTCTTGAGTTTGAAGGGTTATTTGCATATTTTGGATAACAGTCACTTATCAGGTATGATTTTGAAAGCATTTTGTCTTTTTCTTGCTTTTGTCAGCAACTTAGGAGTTTTTAAAATTTCAATGAAGTATAGCTTATCTCAATTCTTTCTGCTATGGATCATGCCTTTGGTGTTGTGTGCAAAAATTCAGTGCCTAATAGATTGAGTTTGAAAGTATTTTTTTCTTTTTGCCTTCTACAAAAGATGTAGACCACAGTTAAGAAACACTTTTTTTTTCAAGACAAGGTCTCCCTGTGTAGCCCTGGCTGTCCTGGAACTCAGTCTAGAGACCAGGTTGGCTTCAGACTCAGAGATCCAGCAGTCTCTGCCTATGTACAGTGGCATTCTTCAATGTTTGTTAAATTTTAGTAGTGAATTTATCTGAGCCTGGTCTTTTCTGTTTGGTTAATTAATTATTTCTTCAATTTATTTAATAGCATATGCCTATTCAGATTATTTGTTTCTTTTTCTAGAAGTTTAATTTGATGATTAAAATTTTATGAAAACTAAAAATAACTTTTTCTTTTCATTTAATGAGAACAAATAAGGAATAAAGCTAAAAATACACAAATGTATGATTTTGTCCTCGATTTGTAGTAGGAGTATGCTGCAACTTTGTTGACTCTTTTTCTAAGTCTGTTCCATTTTCTTTTCGGCGCATGTGTGTTCACATGTGTGTGGATGTACATTTGTGGTGCATGTGCATGTTTGTTGGCCCAAGATTGACTAAGATGTCTTCCTGTGTTTCTCTCCACCTTCTATTTTGAGGTAGGGTCTCTCAGTTAAACTCCTAGCTTGCTGACTGGAGTCTATCTAGTTAGCCAGCATGCTCTGGAAACCGTCGTCTCTACTGCCCACGTGGTGGGGTTAGGTGACTTCTACACTGGTGCTGAGGATCTGAACTTTGGTCTCCACATGTGCACACACCCACTCACAGACACACATACATGTGTATTATCAACAAACAACTTTAGATAATAAAAATTCAACCTTAACTTCATTCCACTGCTTCCCAATTTCTATACTACCTACTATCTATATATGCATATATTATATATGCTAAATTGATGTATATATGTATATATCCTTTTTGAATCGAAAAGTAGATGTTGAATTTAAATTTTAGACAAGAATGTAGAAAATTTAATGGAGAACTAAACAGATCTTGAGTTCTAATTACTCAGAAAATAGTCTTTATTTTATTTAAAATTTAAAAATTTTAAAATTTAAAATTTTCTTCTGAATAGAATTTAAAAATTTCTTCTGAATAGAAATAACAATTAAAGTAGTCTATAAAGAATAAAACCTAGCATGAGAAGATGACAGGCTCTCTGGTGAGTTGCTCTCTCAGTCACGTGAACTGTCAATAAAACACAACAATTAAAAGTTCAATTTACTTTCAAAAAGCAAAAAATAACAAATATTATTATGTTTATGCTCATGTACAATTTATGGAGTTTTAATAAAAGGAAGAGGCCGGGCGGTGGTGGCGCACGATTATAATCCCAGCACTCGGGAGGCAGAGGCAGGCGGATCTCTGTGAGTTCGAGGCCAGCCTGGTCTACAAGAGCTAGTTCCAGCGCAGGCTCCAAAGCTACAGAAAAACCCTGTCTCGAAAAACCAAAAAATAAATAAATAAAAAAATAAAAAATAAAAGAGAGAAAGGTTACATAAAATGAAAAACGTTGATTGGGTTTTCTAGCTTTTTAATAAGGTAATCAAGTTATAGAAGATTCTTGAACTAAAAAATCAAAACTCTCAAACCTGAACGGACTTAAAACCTTGACAGTATTGCCTAACAATAGTTTCATGCCAATACATATTTTCAGAATGCCTTCTGGGTTCAAGGCATAAATATCTAAACAGGCAAAAGTACAGAAAATTAGCTTTATTTTGGCATTCTACTATGCCCAGTTTAAGTTTCTGAGGAAAATTCAGTTCTTTTAGGTGAAGATTTAAATATGATTTTAATTGCTGTACTTGCCCCAAAGTCTTCCTTCCCACATCAAATTTTCTCCTCAGTTTTGAGTTTTAACAGGACCGTGTGTGTTTGCTCACTGCCCTATTCACTGAGTTTTTATTTTTATTCACTTCCTACCATGTTCCATGATTTTAAGCTTTGGACGTCATGGTTATCAGAAGAGAAATCAGTGGAAGGAGAGTTCCCATTCATTTCTAAGTGGAATGAATAGAAGGGACAAAAGTGGTCATTTCAGAATGCTTCGCACTATGAAAACATGTATTGGGTCAGTAAAGTATGATGAGGGACTTCTAATGACAGCTAAAATTTGTTGATCCCTTCCTTTACTTTCTGTTCAAATCACTTTGTGTGATTCATCTTATCTAATCCCCTGAATCACTCCTCAAGTTGTCTGGCTCCAACACTTACATATTTAAACGATGCCAATATTCCTGTCTTTTAAAAATGAAGCCAACTAAGCTGCATGGTTATTAATAAAGACTGACCAGCAGAAAAGGAAAAGAAAACACATCAGACATCATAGGGCTTACATGGAACATAGCTACAGGCAAAAGCAGTTAAAAACTGGAGAATCAATAGTCATTGTGGCAGTTGGAATGAATTGGCTCCCATAAGCTCAAAGTGGCACTCTTAGGAGGTGTGGTTTTGTTGGAGTGGGTGTGGTCGTGTTGGAGGAAGTGTGTCACTGTGAAGGTGGGCTTTGAGGTCTCATATATCCTCAAGTCCTGCCCAGTGAGACAGTTCTCTTCCTGCTGCCTCATGACCAAGACCTATCCAGAACCATGTCTACCTGCTTCCTCATGATGGTAACAGACTAAACCTCTGAAACTGTAACCTGTGACCTCAATTAAATGTTTGCTTTATAAGACTTCCTGTGGGGGCTGGAGAAATGGCTCAGAGGTTAAGAGCATTGCCTGCTCTTCCAAAGGTCCTGCGTTCAATTCCCAGCAACCATATGGTGGCTCACAACCATCTGTAATGAGATCTGGTGACCTCTTCTGGCCTGTAGACATACACACAGACAGAATATTGTATACATAATAAATAAATAAATTAATTAATTAAAAAAAGACTTGCTGTGGTCCTGGTAATTCTTCACAGCAATAGAAACCCTAACTAAAAAAGAGAATAAAGCAGAAAATAAAAGAAACCCTAACTAAGATAGTCATTAAAGAAATTCATTCAGTAGCTAACACATACATAATATGAACATGTGGTTTTATAGAGATTGTCTCACAACTAATTTTTAAAAATTGAATAATCTACATTGTAGACATTGAAATCAAAATTTCAAAAGAAGGTTCCAAGTTCCAGTTTCCTTTGTAGTTGTTATAAACCCAGATTCAAATTCATATACAAAGGAAGGAAGATGGAAAGCTGTGTGGCAGTTATATCCCTTACATTCAATGCAAGCATTTTAAATAAAATATTCCTAAGTATCTAGTCATTTATTAAGGAACCTTCATGACCAAAATGGGCTTGTCATAGGGAGGAAATGATTCGTTGTTGAATCACTGGCTTATCACAACCCATGGCATCTTTGAAATGTCACAGTGCGGTTGTGCTGCAGTAGAAATTCTTTGAAACATTTTTCAACATTAATGTACCAATGAAAGTACAGAATTCTTTTCAAAGATGCAGGAATAAAACACTTTTAAATTAAGCATCCATTCAAGTTAAAAACTTAGCAAAAAGAGTATTTATTTCAACCCACAACAAGGTCAAATTCAAAACAGTCTAAAGCAAAAACATATAATGTTAAAATACTGTTTCATTTAAAGTCAGGAAGAAGAGAAGGTGTCCATCAACACAGTGTAAGTTCAGTACTGTAGGGAGATGAGCTGTCTATTGCTTTCAGCAAAATGAATAATTGATATAAGGATTGAAGAAATGACCAAAAGTTACACTGATTTCTACTAGTAACAGAATTGTCGTGAATCTAAAAGATATTAGAAGTGGATAAATTTGGTGACTAACTCAGAAGAGTGGTAGACTAAAATGTAGAAACATTCGAACTTCTTTAGGTCAGAAAAAACTAGGAAATGTAATTTAAAGTTTTTATAATAGCAACACATATTTCACCGAGGAATCTAATTTAATATTCAAAGCCACTACTGTGAACATTTCAAAACTTAACTAATCAACTTTAAAACACCCAAATCACTATTTTCAATGAAAGTATTCCATGTGACAATATTTCTCTCCAAATTTATCATTTTTAAAAGATTTTATTTTAAATTATGTGTTTACATTTATGTCTGAGTGTGGGTTTGTGCAGGTAACCTCAGAGGCCTGAAGAATATATTGGATGCCCTGGAACTGGAGGTCCAGACAATGGTGAGCTGCCTGGGTACTTGGAACTGAACCTGGATCCTCTGAAAGAGCAGTACACACACTTAACCAGTGAGCTACCTTTACAGCCCTCAACTTATAATTTCTTATTGATTTTTAAGAGAGCATGAAAGTCCAATTTCTCTCTAAATCCAATGTACTTACCAGAGTTGATTATATGGGATGCATAGTTTTCTTTAAAATGAATGTGCAAAGCCAAAAGGACAAGAACACTCAAATAATTTCTGAATAATTGGGGAAAAAAATGAAGATGAAGAAACATCTCCAAATCGGGCATCAAACCTTAACATGCTCTCTGGCCACATAGTTCATGGCTCAGTGCTATATCCCCTTTGTCAGAGCTATTGAATCTCTGTATGGAGTAGTTTGTCACAGACAAAGGCTCTGATCAGGCACAACCATGCCATATTAATCATACACAACAAAACAATGTTGAGGAGCGTAAGAAATTTACTGAAGCAGCAGACTGGAGGAATGTGGATCTCACAGCTGGAGACCCACAGAGGGATGAGCTGATACAATACAATAAACTGTATTCACCCTGGGTCTACTTGTTGATTCTGGGCTCAAGATTAAGGCTAAAACCTTCTAGACTTTTGTTGTTGTTAGCCACAGGCTGATGTTTAGCTAGAGAGAAGCCAGTAGTGCTTTAATAGCATTTCAGTGTTAGGCAGACAACATTAGAGAACTGAAGGACAAGATCCAGGTGAAACGACAAGGGGAGGGATATAATCCTATGAGATGCCCATGTAATTCTTTGTCTTTATTTATTTTTATTTTTTTAATGTTTAGGTTTTTGAGACAGGATTTCTCTGTGTACCTTTGGCTGTCCTGGGCCCATCTTATTCTTAAGTGACTTGTTGAGTTGTGAAGGGGTCAAAGAAAAGAGAAGGTTAAATGGCTAGGCTCAAGTGCTCTGGAGAGCAAAGTTTTCAGCAATTCTGAACTGCTGGGTATTTCCACATTCAGAACCCTCCAAGGAAAGAGTGACAGCAAAGCACATGTGCCAGAGACCTGTGGAAGTTGGTGAAGCAGAGGTCAACTAAGCCTTGTATATATTCTAGCCCAGACTTAGCTAATTTTTCTATGATTGAGTAACACAACCATGAATCTATTTGTTCGGCATTGTGAACCATTTTTGTCTTGCAAAAGAACGATCTTTTCAACACTCAGGAAGAATGGAGGAAGGAGCCAGGGGACCCCTCACCTCACCCCTGAACTATATTCTATTGGTAGTTTCACGGAATGAGGAATCACTGCCTTCAGTTGTGTACCCACCGATAACCTCAACAGACTCCGATGAGCATTTCCAGTCCAATGGTCACATAATGACTCTTGTTAAAGTAAATGGCTCACAGAATAAAAGTGTAAGTCCTGAGTGTGAGGAAGGAACTGGTAGGAATAATGGGAGTTTGATAGGGATGAGGGGGAGAGAATGAGGGTGTAGAGTAATGAGAGTGGATAATATAGAGGTAAAAATCTCTCAAACAGCAAATAGAATTAATAAAAAAGCTGATGATGGACGATAAACATGATTTTAATAACGATTCTGATGGGAACTGGTATTTACATCTAAATAATTCAATATTCTAGTAATAACAAGTAAATAACCATGGTTATAAACAAGCACAAATAAACACTTCAACCAATAGCTACTTTGTGCACAGCAGCAAACTAGATCTCAGTTGTACTTAATTTGTTTCTGTCTTTTTACTTGAAAGGGGAAACAGTGAAGGGTGTAATTATCTGAACTAAATGTATTTATATGTAACTTATGGAAAATGCTTTATATTCCCATAGAAACAATCAAGTCTTATAGAAATTAGAACCGGAAGGGGCCACATGTAGAACTGTAATGAAGTTATGGAAACACATCTGTCTAAGTATGGCATTATTTTTCCTTTTTGCTTACGGCAGAGATTTCTGATGCAGTCTTCTGCTTTACACATGGAGCAAGATTCTCCTTTTATGTAAGGACTGATGTTCTTCTCATTTCCTCTGCAAAAATGGACAACATTCATGAGCCAATGATGCATCTAAAAAGTTTTACCTACATTTATGCAAGCTGTTTCTGTCTTTCACTAAGTCATGAAATTAAAAAAAAAGCAGCAACAACTATTGATCAATAGAAGACCCGCTTCCTATGTACTAGCAAGCCATCAAAATGTTCCCCGTTCATTTTTTCCTTCCCTTCCCTCACTTTTCTTTTTCTTCCCTTCTTTTATATTTCTTTCCCGTTTCTCTCTTTTCTCTAAACTCCTCTTTCCCCTTTCTTTTCAAAAGCCTGAATTTTAGGAAGTGATATTATCCTTTAGTGATTTTCATCGATGGTTAGTCTTTCTTGATTTCTTCTTAAGAAATATGATGTTGCATGACAGCAAATACACTTTTTGCATTTGGAGAAAGTGTATTTGGCCTGGGCTGTTGGGGCAGTGTTTGTCATTCTTGTTTTAACAGCTCAATGAAAAGCCAAAACAAGAACAGCAGTAGATCACATTTCTGTCTCCCCATACCATATCTTACCTTCTTTTTTTTATCATTTCTATATATTTATTCTTTGTGTTTTCATTTACAAATATCTATTTTTAAATTTTTGTTTGTTGAAGAATCACATTATCACCTGTTTAAATATTCCTTTTACATTCCTAGATATTTTGGTTAGAGCTCTAAAATATAACTTTTAGACCTCATTGTGTTTATGTTTTCATTTGAGTAAGAATTCACCCATAGCACATTTAAAAATGGCTTTCCTCTGAAAGAAAGTACCCTTAAGAAAATAATATCACCCATTTTCTTGTTCTATTGTTAACATTCATTAGAGTGGTGTTTGCTAACATTTTTATGTTTTGCATTTCAGTAATCTTCTGGCAGTTTATATTATATTACCTTTGCTTCTGTTCATGCGTATGTACATGTGTGTAAAGACCAACATTGGGCATCTTTCTCAGTCACTCTTGAGCATGCTTTCTGAGACAGTCTTTCTGTGACCCTGTGTTTCATTGACTGGCTAAGTCAGCAAGCACCAGGCATCTTCCTGACTCTGCCTATTTGGTACTGGCAGTGCTGGTGTTTTAGGTGTGTCCATAGTGCCGGCCTTTTACATAGGTGTCAGGGATCAAACTCAGGTCCTAATGCTTTCAAGGCAGACATCTTACTAGCTGAGTCATCGCCCCAGCCTCTACTATTTAGACTTAAGAAATAACTCCTCTGAGAGGAGAGGCTTTTCATTTAGGCAATTCTTTGTCATCATTCTATTTTCACTTCTAAGATTAGTTTTGCTGAGGGAGATGTCATCAAGAATACTTTAGAGTCTAGCGTAAGATACTGTTTGTAAATATTTTTGCCTTCTTGCTGTTGTTGTTTTGTTTTGAGACAGGGTCTGGAACTCATTATGTAGACCAGGACTGCCTGAACCTCACAGAGATCCGACTGCATCTGTCTCCTGAGCTCTGGAATTAAAGGTGTGCTCTATCACACACAGCTTTATAAACATTTGTTATCAACTTAGAACTTTTTTTTGAAAGTACATCAACTTACGTTGGTACATAATTACATACAAATAGTGCAGAGGATCTTCCCAAGATATGAGGACAATTTGAAACTGCACATCCAACTTTAAGTGAATTGGCCCAAACTACCTATAAGAAAAGAAATTAAGAGTAATGTATTAAGACAATCCATGTAAACAATTCATTATGCTACTAAATGTGTGTGTGTGTATATATATATATACACACACACACATATATATGCTTATGCATTTTTCCTAATATCAAACATATATATTAGATGTATCTAATAGATCTAAGTTATTTCTGTTAAAGCAGCTTTCATAAGGGCAATATAAATGGTTTTCTTTCAGAAATAACTAAATCTTAATAACTAAATTATAATGTAATACATAGTTAAAAATAATTTTTTCTAGATAACTTAGAAAATATATTTTAATTCTCTCCAGGGGCATATTATAAGAAACATTAAAATCAGACTAGGAATGAAAATAACAATTTACTATTTTCTTAGAAAAAAAATGTTCCTAAATTGATTGTACATTTTAAAGTTTCCAATGATAATCTTACCTTTGCCAAGTCACAAGATAGATGTGGTTTAAGAACATGTGAAGTTTATCGTAAGGTCAAAGATAAAAATGACAAATTTTAATATTTTTAAGTTGCAAGAAAAACTAATTTCAAAAGAAGAAGCTTCATGTGGAAAATGGACCAGAAGCAAGAGCTAAAGACATGATGAACATTTCCAGTTTCTTGAGTCAGTGATAGAATTGAATATCTTCTCTTCTCCAAATGAAGACATTTTACATGTCTTCCATAGAAAAGAAATAATCAATGAAAAAATTAACAAAATAGACTTTCTAACTTGTTAAACTTTCTAGTTTCATTAAGAAAATGAATGACACTATTTCACAGATTGAGATCCCAATCTCTTTTCCTCACAGTGGAAGTATAGCTGTAATTCATTATTTTGCTAAACATATTAGAATGGATATTTGGCTGCCTGAAAGACAGCACAGCTCAGGAACAGGCATGGTTAGCTGAGTACTAAGAGATGAACTTTGCTTCTCAACACATACCTGGCTCAGGGTGGCAGATCACTTCTGAGCTAGTTTCTCATTTAATAAAAATAAGATTAGGAAGTGTATATATTTTCAAGGAATATATAGAATCTGGTTTCTTAGTATCTGTACTACAAAACTCTATTTGCTCGGTGTACTTGTGTGCGTGTGTGGTGTGTGGTGTTTGCTTGTGTGTATGTTTAGGTGCATGGGTTTCTGCACGCATGGAAGCAAGAAGAAGGTGTTAGGGTCCTGATTTACTGTTCTCTACCATGTTCTCCCGAAGCAAGGTCTTTCATTCAGTCCGCTGAAGGCTGTCTGGGCAGAGAACCCAAGGGATCCTCCTGTTTCGGCTATGCTTCCCCTCAAACCCCTGCTGGTGCTGGGATTCTAGTCATAGATGGCAATAATTTTTGTAAATAGATTTTTACATGGGTTGCAGGGATTCAAAACAAAGTCCTTCTGCTTGTACATCAAAGTGCTCTTAAATATTCAACCATCTCCCCAGCCCTGCTAAGTATTGTTTAAATTGTGATATTGTTAGGTTTGAGAATGATAGACATATTGATAGTACATTGCTTTAAACTGTGGTCCTTTCATGGAATAGACTAGATATAAAACTTATACATATATTGTATTCATAAAATAAGTGAATAACAAATGCAAGGCACCAGTTTGCCTTAAGTATAGAAACATTTATTGAGACATACTTTTAAATGAGTAAAAAGAACACATTTATTTCCAGTTTAATAGCATTGATCACATATTGGTGAAGAAGACCAAACAGCCAGGTTTCATGCTGCTCTTCCAATTATGTTTACATGGCGGTGAAGACTAATCCCCCCTGTCTGACGTAACAGTTTTAAGATGTAAAGGATATTGGAGAATGTGTTCTCTTTTCATGACTACAGGAGAAAGCACAAAGACTCACTCACAGATTTTTAGGTGTCTGCCTTTCTTCTTTTTATCAGGACACTTGACATTGGATCTCTGGAGAATATTCTTTTACACTGTGTGACTATATGTCACTGTGATTGAATTAATAAAGAAGGTGACTGGTTAATTGCTAGACAGATAGAAGCTAGGTAGGACTGGCAGACAAAATTGCATGAAGAAGAGGAGGAGGTGTCTCAGCAGTCCTGAGGAGATGCAGAGGATGTAGGAGATGAACTTGCTGTACTGAGAAAAGGTACTGAGCCGTGTGACACAGTGCAGATAAGAAATATGGTTTAATTTAAAATGTTAGAGTTAACTAGTAACAAGCCTGAGCTATAGGTCGAGTACTTATTATTTAATAATAAGTCTCAGTGTGGTTATTTGGTAACTGGATGGCAGGGAGAAAAAAGCCTGATTACAAATCCCATTCTCCCAGGTGTATGAGCAATAGAAAAACTTATCTTTACCAACAAAATATACTCTGCTGTCCTGGAAAACATCTAGACATAAAAGAGCATCTTATTGTTGAAGAACAAATAAAGAAGTTCATAAATCATGGAGGCTGTGAGCTTCCTTCTTCATGGAATCAATGATGGAAACTCTTTGCTCAACATGATGCTGATAATATTACTAACTATTCAGGATATTCATGGGCTTATTGAAAGGACAGTTACAGAGCAACAGATAAGTGTCTGTCACTGTGCTCCACCCTGATGATACCGAGAGGAACTGCTTTGCCTTGAGAAGTACATAAACAATCAAACAATATAACCTAACAAAATGATTTTGGTAGGACATTAAATGATAATTCAACTTAGATGGTTGAATGAGTTTGGTCAAGCAAAGTGAGTTTGCAGCCTCTGAAACATGTCTAGGTGTAAACATAGAGATTTTGACAGATTTCTATTTCTATATGCAGCCACAAAAAATAAGAAGAAAAAGTGTGAGAAATAGTGTTTTCAAGATCTTGGGCACCAGATAGTGAAAGATAATGAATCAAACAATTCAATAAAGATATGACCTATGCAACTGCAGTCAGCTTATTTATTGCCTTATGACTCTTGAGATCATGGTGTGGGAGGAAAAATTAGAAATAGGTTGAAGAATTCACATAGGAGATCTGAACTGAGAGTCTAGGAAGAAAAGGTAGGCAGAGATTTTAGAGGGAACACTAGAGTAGTCCAAATACTATTGTCATGGGATGAGATTCTCATCTACTCACAAAAGTATTAAACAGAACATATGTGTAGAGAATATACTCCAGGATCATGATAGAACAATCCATAAGATTTAAAGGTCAGTACAAATCAGAAAAGAAGAAGTCAAACTTTCACTACTTGCTGATGATATGGTTGTTTACATAAGTGACCCCAAAAATTCTACCAAGGAACTTCTACAACTCATGCACCTCTTCAGTAATGTAACAGGATACATGGCTAACTTGAAAAAAAGCAGTAGCCTTCCTTTACACAGGTGATAAATGGGCTGAAAAAGAAATTAGAGAAACATCACTCTTCACAATAGCCACAAATAACATAAAATACTTTGGATAACTCTAACCAAACAAGGGGAAGACCTGTATAACAAGAGCTTTAAATCTTTGAAGGAAAAAATTGAAGAAAATGAAAAGATCTCTCATGCTCTTGGGCAGGAAGAATTAACATTGTAAAAATGGCAATATTATCCAAAGCAATCTAACAGATTCAATGCAATGCCCATCAAAATCCTAGCAATATTCTTCATAGACCTTGAAAGAACAATACTCAACTTCATATGGAAAAGCGATAAACCCAGGATAGCCAAAACAGTCCTGTACAATAAAGGAACTTCTGGAGGCACCACAATCCCTGACTTTAAACTCTACTACAGAGCTACAGTTCTGAAAACAGCCTGGTATTGGAATAAAAACAGACAGGAGGATCAATGGAACTGAATCGAAGACCTGGATATCAATCCACACATCTATGAACACCTGATTTTTGACAAAGAAGCAAAAAATATAAAATGGAAAAAAAAGCATATTCAACAAATGGTGCTGGCATAACTGGATATCAACATGTAGATTCATTATCTATTGCCATGCACAAAACTTAAGTCCAAATTGATCAAAGATAAAACCAACTATACTGAACCTCATAGAAAAGAAAGTGGAAAGTACACTTGAACTCATTGACACAGGAGACTACTTCCTGAATATAACCCCAGTAGCACAGACACTGTGAGAAACAATTAAAAAATGGGATCTCCTGAAACTGAGAAGCTTCTGTAAAACAAAGGACACAGTCAACAAGACAAAACAATTACCTACAGAATGGGAAAAGATCTTCACCAACCCCACATTGGACAGAGGGCTGATCTTCAAAATATACAAAGAACTCAAGAAATTGGTCATCAAAAGAACAAATAATCCAATAAAAAGTGGAGTACAGACCTAAACAGAGAACTCTTAACAGAGGAATTTAAAATGGCTGAAAGACACTTAAGGAAATGCTCAACATCCTTAGCCATCAGAGAAATGCAAATCAAAATAAGTCTGAGATTCCATCTTACACCTGTAAGATGGCCAAGATCAAAACACTGATGACAACTTTTGCTGGAGAGAATGTGGGGTAAAGGAACACTCCTTTGTTGCTGGTGGGAGTGCAAACTGGTACAGCTGCTTTGGAAATCAGTATGGTGATTTCTCAGAAAATTAGAAAACAACCTATCTTAAGACCCAGTAATACCACTTTTGGGTATATATCCAAAATGATGCTCAACCGTGCCACAAAGACATATGCTCAGCTATGTTCATAGCAGCATTATTTGTCATAGCCAGAACCTGGAAACAACTTAAATGCTCCTTGACCAGAGAATGGATAAGGTAAATGTGGTACATTTACACAATGGAGTACTAAACAGCAGAAAAGATAGTGACATCTTGGAATTTGCAGGCAATTGGATGAATCTAGAAAACATCATATTGAGTGAGGTAACCTAGACCCAGAAAGACAAATGTCATATGTACTCACATAAGTGGTTTTTAAACATAAAGCAAAGAAAACCAGCCTACAATTCACAATTCCAGAGAATCTAGACAACAATGAGGACCCTAAGAAAGATATATATGGATCTACATGGGAAGTAGAAAAAGACAAGATCTCCTGAGTAAATTGGGAGCATGGGGACCATGGAGGAGGGTAGAATGGGGAGGGGAGAGGAGGAGAGGGAAGCAGAGAAAAATGTATAACTCAATAAAATCAATAAAATTTAAAAAAACAAAAAATACAGTAAATGCCAAAATAAAAACAGTCAACTTCTGATGTCTTATAAAGCAAGAACATTTACTCAGAGATAAGATTTACACATAAATAATTCATTACTGAATAATGAGTGGAACAGAAAGAAATTCAAAGTTTCTTAGAACTAAATGAAAATAAAATGACAACAAAAAAACGGGACCCATTAAAAGGAGTTGGTTGTTATGGTAAAAGTAAAATGATGCCATTCCCCAAGGGGTCCATGGGCCAGCAGGTCCCAGGCAGGGAGCCCGTGGCAGGTGAGAGGCAGAGACATGCCATTCAGAGAAAGTGGGTATTTATTTAGTGGGTTATGGAGGAGAAAGGGAAAGGGGGAAGGGGAAAAGGGGGAAGAGCAGAAAGAAATAACTGAGAGAGAGGGATAGAGAGAGGAACAGAGAGGAGGAGAAGGGGAGAAGTGGTGAGAAGGGAGTGAAGCAGAAGCTGCCTCTTTGTGAAAGAGAAATGGGAAGGAAGGAACCCAGGCTGGAAGCAGAAGGAAGAACTGCTTGCCTCAGTGGATGGGGCAAGGGAGTAAGTGGGGCTTGTCTCTTAAAGGGTCACAGCTGATGTGGGATTTCCCTCTGTATGCTGTGAATACCATAAGTTAATAAAGAAACTGGTTAGCCTGATAGGGTAGAACACAGCTAGGTGGGAAAAACTAAACCGAATGCTGGGAGAAAGGAGGGTGGGGTCAGGTAGAAGCCATGGAGTTACTGCCAGAGACAGATGTGCTGAAACTGTGCTGGTAGGCCACAACCTCGTGGTGATACACAGATTAATGGAGATGGGTTAAATTAATATGTAAGAGTTAGCAAATAAGAAGCTAGAGCTAATGAGCCAAACAGTGATTTTAATAATATGGTTTCTATGTGGTTATTTCAGGAGTCTGGGCATCCAGAAAATGAGCAAGCAGCCTCCCTACAACACACTGGCACACCAACATGGACAAGTAAATCCACTTAAAGCCTATGAGAGGTGAAAAAGGAATTCTAGACACAAAAGAACAGAGTTAAGCATGGCTTCTTGGTAGCCAGCATTTTTGCTTGTGGTATGCTGCAGCCTCTTTAAGAGAGATCTTTCTGATTCAGTGGTAGCAGAAAAAAAACAGTCATACGGTTTTAAAATTCTGGATTCCTGAACTGTGCTCTCAGTGCAAACTCTGGATCTTTCAGGGGGCCTAGCATTTAAATGGGGTTTGTGTGCAATGTGCTACAACTTGCTTAATGGCAATATAGACCAGCTGTGTGCCTAAAAATGTGGCAATGTATATGGCTCTCAGAGACAGCAAAAAGATGTGCCATGCTGGACTGGGTGGGGCAAGCAGGCAGTGTCTTATGTCCCCTAGCAATACCACCTCAGTTCATAAGAAGGGCTTAGCATTTTAAGAAGCACTTCTGGTCAGAAAAGGATTACAGATACACAATAAAGACAAATCCAGATTTAAAAAAAGACCTCTAAATGGATCACAGTATTGTACAAATGTATGTAGGCTTGGGAGAGAGAAGAAAAAGAGTATAGAGATTATAAAAAATTGTTAAAAAATAAAATAAAGTGTTTAAAGAGATAAAGTACAACAGTCATAGATTAAAGGAGTAAAGGAAAACAAGCAACGTAAAAATGGAAAATTCCCAGAGAGTCTGGATTATGTATTCTATTGTGTTTTCTTTGAATTTTTTGACTGTGAATGAGCTAAGTACAGAGAGACATTTTATTGTACAGACTGTTAAACTAAACCAGAATATATACTTTAAAGGTATCTTGACTTCAGAATTTGAGTCTAAGGATATTTTGCTTTGGAAAAAGGTTCTGCTTTTGTTTCCACAGAATATGAGAACATGTGGATTTCTTCCAGACTAATGTGGTTTGATGGACTAAGACCTCCTGAAAGATTGCTTTGAACACCCCTCAAATAATTACTTTGCCCAACAAAAAAGAGGAAACAGTTTGGAAAGAACTATGCCCATATCCACAAATATTGTCTATAAATGTTTGATTACATTTAAAAGTGGATATGTGATAGAGATTTGCATTGCTATGGATCTTGGTTTATTGATAGAAACTTAAGATAATATTTATTATATATAACCATATATATAATATATATATTTGCTCTTGATTAAGGTATTTGGTTTGTGCAGCTCATGTAAAAATGAATATATAATTAAAAGTATAGGTCAACAGATAGTCATCTATAATGCTCAAACTTGTAGTCATGTTAGGTTTTCTAGATGTACAGAAATGTATTTTAGGTGGATAGGCATTCTTCTAACCTTTCAAAGACATTGGAATACAGGATTTACAATGTTTTAAGAATTTAGGACTTTTCATGACAGTGAGACATATCTGCTCTTGGTGGTACTAATAACTTTGAGAGGAAGATGGGCACTGACAAGGCTTTGTATGGAGTTTGTTAGCCATTTGGGCAAGAAACTGTTCTTGCCTGGACTGCTTAATGAACTGGACATGCAGGACCCACAGAGAAATGACTTCTGAACTTGCCTAAATGTGAGATGATCCTTTGAGGTTCCTGCTTCATGAAAGAGTCTGCTAGACTAGGACACAGAAGGAAGTGACTGACAACCTGCCAATATAGATGAAACTGTCTTTGAAATTTCCTGCTTCTTGGAAAAGTCTGTTAGATACTATGGGCCTGTACTCTGAAGATGGATTCTCTAATGAGAGACAGAGATGTGCCATGCAGAGAAAGTGGGTATTTATTTAGTGGGTTATGGAAGGGAAAAGGAAAAAGGGAAAGAGCAGAGAGAGGCAGAGAAAGAGAGAGAAAGAGAAATGGGGGTGTGTGTGGAGAGGAAAGGAGCCACAGCAGTAGCTACCTCATCAGCAGAGAGATGGACAAGAAGGATCTCAGGCTGGAAGCAGAAGGAAGATCCTCAGAGGATGTGGGAGGGAGTGGGCAGGGCTTGCCTCTTAAAGACACAGGACAGACCATTACAGTTGTATGAGGAAAATTTATAGCTCTATTTGTCTCCATCGAAAAACAAAAGAAAAAAAAGAGAATTGGCCATGTTTCTTGAGTTAGAGTCATAAAGGATATGGGAACAAAAGGTTTGTGGAATCTTCCTTTGTGATTATGAAAAGTAAACAAAGCCATGTACCTGGTTGGGGAGGAGTCCCTGCTTAGAGACCTGGAGTGGCTATTGAGTGAAGCTGTGAAGATGAAGCCAAGATTGCATTGGAGACCCCAAGATGTTGGAGATGCCAGAGTTGTGGTCTCTTTGCCATACATGGAGTGGAACCAACACAAGAGGAAGAAATGTGCTGCAGTCAGCAACAGTGGAAGGGAAGAACCATCTAAGTCCACTGAGAGCAGACACAAGAGTTTTAGGATTTGGAGTTTGCCCTGTTGGGGTTTTTCTTTGGTCTAGTGTTTCCTCATAAACTCCATTTCTCCCATTTGGAGTGGTAATGTATATTCTGTGTCACTGTATGTTGAAGATATCTAATTTGCTTTTTGACTTTACAAATGATTACAACTAAGAGATTGCCTTGAATCTCAGAAGATTGTGAACTTTTATAACTATGGTGTTGAGACTGAAAGACTGAGAATTTTTGAAACTGGATTAAGCACACTTTGTATTGTGAGATGGCCACACATATAGGGCCAGCTCTCTGCCTTGCATTTCTGTGAATGAGATGTGAGCTCTCAGCTGCTGTTCCAGTGCCATGCCTACTTGCCTGCTATCATGCTCCCTGCCATAAAGGTTGTGGTCTCTGACTTTTTGAAAAAATACCCCCCTCAACAAATTACTTCTAAAAAGAAAGAAAGACAGACAGAAAAAGAAAAAAAGAAGAATACACATACAAATAAACAACTTAATGATGCAACGTCAACATTTAGAAGAACTAAGAGCGAACCAAACCCAAACAATCAGATAACAAGATATAATAAAAATCAAAGCTAACTTAGTGAAAAATAAGCAAAGAAAATAATACAAAGAACAAACAAATCTAAGAGTTATAGTTCTTTGATGACAGACATAAGGTTGACAGTCACTTGGCACAACTAATCAAAAGAAAGAAAAAAGGGACTCACATGAAAAGAAGCAGAAATGAACAAGAAAACATTACAATTTAGAATATTATGAGGAAATATTGTAAAAACTTGTGCTCCATTAAGTTGGAAAATATAAAAGAAATGGATAAATTTCTAGATTCAACCAAACCACCAAACTTAACCAAGAGATCAAGAATCTATACAGACACATAACCAATAAAGAAATTGAAACAGGACACAAAAGTCTTCCAACTAAAATAGTCCAGGTGGATTCCAAGCAACATTTTATTAGGTTTTCAAAGAAGATCGAATGTAGTGACATTTCATTTGTATTTTAATAAATAAAATTTGCCAGAAGACCAGAGAGTAAAATTGCCCCAGTGGTCATCCTTATAGACCAAGCAGTGGTAACACACATCTTTAATCTCAATAGCCATACTAGTTTGCCATGGAAACTGGGTGGCAGTGGTATACACTTAATGACAGCCCTAGAGAGGAATATAAGATAGGGGGTGACAGCTCTCAGACAGTCTCATTATGAGATTCCTAGAGGCAGGATCTCCATTTGAGACTGATGTAGAGTAAGAGCCAGTGGCTCGTTGTTTTGCTTTTCTGATCTTCAGATTGAACACCATCATCTGTCTCTGAGTTTTTATTAATCATACTACATTAAGCCAATCATTCTTAAACTGAAAAATAAAGAGACACAAACCAAACAGAAGGAATACATAAAAAAGTACTAGAGAGAATAACATTAGAGGGAACCTACCTCAACATAATAAAAGGCACAAATGGGAAACAGCCAACATCATCTTCAATGGAGGAAAACTTAGCACTAAACTGAAATCAGGTATGAGACAGGGATATCCACCATCCCCTTTGCTTTACAACATTATGTTCAAAGTATGAACTGGAGCAGTAAGACGAGGGAAGAAACTCAAAGGGAAGGCAACAGGGAAAGATGTCAAACTATCCTAATTGTGGGTGACAAGGTATTATACAGAAGAGATCTCAAAAATTCTACCAAAAAAGGCAGCCAGTTGAACATGCACAAATCTGTAGCTTTTCTATATACTGACAACAAACATATAGAGGAGATCATCAACCTACTCCCGGTCATAACAGTATCAAAAAATGAAATATCTAGGAATAAACTTAACCAAGGATTCTTAACTAAAGAGAAAGACTTCTACAATAAAAACTTTAAACATCTAAAGAAGGAAGAAAGACACAAGAATGCAAGCATATGGAAAGGATTTCCATGCTCACGGATTGGTGGAATTAGCATTGTGAAATGACTATTCTACCAAAAGCAATTTACAGATTCAGTGTAAGCTCATTCAAAATCCCCATCTCACTCTTCATACACAATAGAAAAAAACTTTTCTAAAATTCATAAGGACCCTAGATAGCTAAATTAATCCTAAGCAAAAAGAATCCTGGAGAGATTACTCATCAATATCTCAAGATATTCTTCAGCTATAACAATAAAAAGCAATATGGGACATGTATACCTTGGCAGCAACCAACAGTTCTGTAATCGTACATAATGTGATATCAATAAGAAGTAACTCACGTATGTTACTGGAAACACAGCCAGCTACTTAGAGAGTGACATCATAAATTTGGAGGAGAACCTACAACTGCCACTTTACTAAAGCAGCATAGTTTTTTTTTATTACTGCATTCTACATGTTTATCTTAATATCCACAGAAAAGTATAGGTCTTACTCATTATCCAAGAAACATCTTCTTGCAATAGATGGATATCGGTACAGAGAGCATGTGGTGCCCAACCTCAGTTGGTACATCTATACCTGTCCACAAGGGTCTCGTCTACACAAGGTAAAGGGATCATAGTGGGAGAGGGATTGTAAGCTAAACCCATTAAGTTTCATCAACATGGATGCCTAAACCAGCCCTGAAGAAAGAGGACACCAACAGATAGGCTAACAAGGAAGTAAGGAATCTCACTGGACTTCAACTCTAGACCAAGATCTACAGGCAACTGAGGAACACTAGGAGCAGGAGAAATAGTCACCCCCAGAGAAAAACCCCAAATTTGTTATGCTATACCAAGTGGTCAGTCTTGACATCATATAGATGAGTAGTATTTTACAGACTGAACAGGTTGTATTTATGTATTTAGGAAAACACATACATATATAATAGCAATTAAAGACAAGGAGGGCATGAATTTGAGAGATAGCAAGCAGGGGGACAGGAGAAGTGATTGAGTGGAGAATGGGATGGAGAGTATATAATTATATTTTGAAGTCTAAAAGAAAAAAGAAAGTAAACTAAATCATATTAGTGTGACATTGGCATATGGAAAAATGATTGTGAGTTAAAGACACAGGAATAAATTATCAAAATGATCACAGAGAGAAAAATTCCATAAACATAACAGAGGCATCAAACTGGCTTGGCTCAAGAACACTTCCAACATTGGTAGTGAGGTACTAGGCATAGGGAAGGGAGAGGGAACTATTGTAAGAAACAGCAACCTGGGCACTCCTGCGCAGGCCACCGAAGAGGCAGGATGTGTACAGGCCATGTGGCTAACATAGATAAGAACAATGGGTTAATATAAGTTACAAGAGCTAGTAAGAAGACTGAGCTAATGGGCCAATCAGTTTATAACCTAATGTAGACTCTCTGTGTGATTTTCTTTGGGGCTTGGTGGCTGTGGGGTACAAGGCAGGACAGAAACCCCAACAAGCCCCAACAAGCAGGCCCTCATGTTACAGAATGGCGCCCACGTGGATAACTGCATCCACACAAAGCCTGAGAAAGCTTGGTAAAGAATAGAGTAAAGGGTGTTTTCTTGGTAGCAGCAATTTCTCAGGTCTGCTCTGCTTGCTCTCATCCAAGAGAGGCTTCCTGACTCAGCTTTAGCTGCAAAACGCTGCAGCTCTTTAAGAGGTCCTGCCATGAAACACTTAAATGGTATTGATGAAAAGCCAACTGTATACTTTTCGGTTTTCAGCTGTAGCAGGAAAAAAGCTGCACTGTGTTAAAATGCCAACTTTCTGGGCCGTCCTGCCAGGGCAAACTCTGACTCTTTCAGGCAGGCAGTCCAGCCAGGGAATATTTGAATGTGGTCTGTGAGCAGAATGCTGCAGCTTGCTTGCTGGCAGGGACATTGAAACACCATAGAGTTGTGGTGATAAACATGGCTACAGCTGGTACCTCCACCATGAGGCTGGAATTGCAGAAAGCTAAGGAATGGGCTGGATCTAGCCTTCAAAGCCATGGCTTTAATTTTCTCCACATTCCTTAGCAAATTAAAGACACACGTGGTCAGAAAAAGAGAGTCCTTAAAAAAAAGAGAGAGTAATTGGATGTGGTGGTACACACCTTTAATCCTAATGCCTGGGAGGCAGAGGCAGACAGATCTCTGTGAGTTCAAGGTGTGGTAGTGCACGCCTTTAATCCCAAAGCTTGGGAAGCAGAGCAGACAGACCTCTGTGAATTCAAGGTGTGGTAGTGGACACCTTTAATCCCAGCAGTGGGGTGGGCAAGACAGGCAGATCTCTGTGAGTTCAAAGACAAAGATACACAGAAACCCTGTCTCAAAAAGTAAAAGTAAAAATAAATAGAGGTTAAACTAAAGCCACATAAAGATGAAAAATACACAGAGAATCTTGATACTGCATGCTATTATGCTCTCTTTGAATTGTGTGAATGCTGAGGAAAGAACAACAGCTGCTAAAAGACATTTGTTTGTAAATGCTGCTGAATTAACCCAAGGAAGGTATTTTGAAAATACCTTGGCTTCAAAATTGAAGTAAAAAAATATGTTACTTTGGAGAAGAGATTTTCCTTTTGTTTCCACAGGAGATGAGAGGCTGTGGATTCATTCTGAGTTAAGAAAACTCAGGTTTCATTAAGGAAGACAACCTGAGAAATCTCCGGTAGGAACAGATAGCCCATATGTCTGAGTTCTACATTCAAAACAGATTCAAGATGCTGCCTGAGATAATCAAGCCTCACAGTGAAAGACTCTTGCACTAGTTTAGCAGCAGTGGCAGTAGCAGCAGTAACACCATGATTTAGCCAGGCTTGAGACTAGCAATATCCCCAGACTAACAAAACACTCCCTTCTCTCAAGTCTAAAATAAGACACCAGCCAGGCCACCCTGAACTACGGAAACAGAATATCTGTGGTCTGGTTTCTGAAGGCCAGGCTTAGTCAGCAGGAAGATAAAGAAGGAACAGAAAAACACCAGATGTTCTCAACAAGGACAAAGCTGACGTGCTAGAGTTTGAGCCAGGTCAACCCCTCGCCTCAATTGAAGTAACCAATAAGAACCCTGTAACCATGCATCTGCTTCTGTAAGCCTGCTTCTTACTGCCTTAGAGTTATAAATACCAGCTCTGGACTCCAGAGGGCATGCTCAGCTCCCGAATGCTGTAGCATCCTCAGATGTCCGTGAAATAAAGAACCTCTTGCTTGTTGCAGCCAGCGGTCTCGTGTCTCATGTCTTGACGGGGGTCTCTGACAAGGTCCACAGAACTCTGGGGGTCTTCCAACAGGATACTCCAGTCAGGACTTGATCCTAACTCTAAATTTTGTTTAGGTCCCCATTAGATTATGAGTGCCCCCAACCAGCTGGAAGCAGCCTGGAATACTATGCCCACATTCCCAAAAAATGGACTATGGATATTTTCCTTTTTTTTTAAAGAGGGGGAAGTGATGCGGGAGAATTGTCTGTATTCTGTCAATCATGTTTTAAATAAATGCTGATTGGCAAGGCAGGGAGTATAGGCAGGAAAACCAGACAGGAAGTAGAGGTGAGAATAGGAGAATTCTGGGAAGCAGGAAGCTCCCTTGGCACTCCTTCACAGACCACCGAAGAGGCAGGATGTGTCCCTGTCCCAGCTGAGAAAAGGTACCGGCCATGTGGCTAACATAAGTAAGAACAATAGGTTAATATAAGCTACAAGAGCTAGTAAGAAGATTGAGCTAATGGGCCAATCAGTTTATAACCAAAAAAAAAAAAAAAGAAACAGCAACCTGTATTTTGCAAATATGTTTTAATCTATATGCTTAGTATGATAAACTCAAGATTCTAAAGCCCAAGGAAGGTGAAGATGACCCTGGCACCTCATGAAAAGTAGATCAGGACTGGAGAGAAGGAAATACAATCATAGGTGTGGAAAAGCCACAGGGCTGAACAAGAGGGTTACAGTAGATTTCTTGTAAGTAATGTTAAGAAAATGGCAGCACAGTGGCTTTTTTAAAGATCAGAAAAGCTATACTCAGTAAGTGGGATACTCAACAAAAAGGAGTGTTTTTTTAATGAACATAAAAGAAAATGCCAAAAACTGTTTCTTGTCACTAAAACAAACACAAGAACTAATTAATAACCTATAAAATACCTACCTGTGTATAATGGTCACAAATTTTAGAACAGGTCATATTTTCAAAATTATAATATTCTCTTTCACTATACCAAAGAGAAATAACTTCTTTTGGTGTACTGTTTATTGGTCCTAAATATATATTTTCTCCAATAAAGTCATAATCCGAAATGCAGTTATATCGCTTTGTAATACAGGGATTATGTGAATATTTGCACTTCCTAGTCCATGATTTGGCTAATTGTGCTAATTCCTTGTCCCAATTCTGAAAAAAAGAAAAAAATTAAATTGATTAATACGTATTTCTTTACAATAAAATCATCCTACTGTAGTATATTAAATTTCAGCTAATTTTAGCTCTTTAGCAAAGACATCATTTTTTTAAAAAAGTAATTAATTGGGGATCATATGAGATGCAGTTGAAAAACAAAAAAAAAAAAACAAACGGTTGATTTAAGAGCCCTCTCCTGCTTAAACTCATCGTTCTGTACAGCACCCCAGTCCCCATCTCACCAGGTAATGCATATTGGCTGCCGAGGGCTTCACCTTGCCTCGCATTTCGTTATGGCTGTTGACACACTCGCGTATAAATCCCGAGTCATAGATAGTTGGCAATTTGGGAACTTTGACCAATTCCTTGGAAAGTTTGCTGACTACCAAACATAGACCTAACGTCCAGAAACACTTAAGTTTCTTCGTCAGGGCCATGGAAGGGTGTAGGGTATGCCCCTGGTGAATATGCCTGAACAGGGATTAAACTCTACCCTGGTCTGCCTTCTGATTAGGCTGATCTGCTGTGGAGTGAACAGCAGACTGCTTTCCTGGCTTCAGTGTTGCCATGGAGACTGATGCCCAGGGAATTGTGAGCCAGTAGGTCTTATATTCTCAGGGAAAGCCTGAAGCGCCCTCTGGTGCACAGTTCTAATCAACGCACTTGCTTTCTGAAGCGCTAATTCCCTCAGTGTCTAGATAGTGAAAGAGGATGTTACATGGTACTGAAGATGGCCCAGGCCCATGCAAACAAAAGATCGGGGCTTTCCCGCACACGTTGGAGCAGATATCTGGTTGCAGTAGACGGTTTAATCTCTCCACTCATGGGGCAGGGCAGGAGCAGGGAGATCTCTGTAAGAGTGTTTGAGGCCAGCCTGATCTACACATCGAGTTCCAGGCTATTCAAGAGCTGAGATTCTGTCTGGCTGGGGGCATAAAAACTATTTGTGAGTCTATTTTTATGCTTAGCTTTTATTCTTTTAAAGTAAAGTGCATATTATTTTGTCCTTTTCTTCAGACACTGGGAACACAGACTAGGCAACTGGCGAACCCTGTGGCCTTCAGTTATTATCTTGTCAAACATTTAGGATTTTCTATTTCCTTCTGAGTGATTATCTGGAAAAACAAAAAAATTCTATAGGCATGTGAAAAATTACAGCCAAAGAGTTTCTTCTGGCAAAAGTTTTACCTTCTGATAATTTAGAGCCTACCTAATGGATAGATGCTAGCAGATTCTAGATCATCTGTATTCTGAAGATGAGAGTGTTAAATCTCAGTGTTTGCTCACTTCTTTGGAAACCAAGTATAAGTCCACTCTCTTTGGCTTAATGATTTAAATCTATTTGTCAGTTGCTGTCGTTCACTAATAAGCCAGAAGCTTTCTGTAACATCTAATCATATTTTTCCAGTATTTCTAGGTGAATATCTCTAATACTCAGGTTGTTTAACTTAGTATTTAGGTTATTTCCAGGGCCACTTAATTGAAACAAATACACATTTACACTCCCTGACTGCTCTTTTCTAGTCAGCTAACCTCACCAGCAAAACAAATGACCAAAAAGTTATTTATAGAAAACGAGTTATTATTTTTTTTAGCAGAAAGCACAAATTAAGTTATGTGCTGAAAACAGAAACAAACAAACACAACAACAACAAATCTGATGATCTTAACAGGATTTCTCTGGAGCGAGAAAGGACGTGTTTTCTGATTTATTGTCTGCTGATGAGGGCTCGGTGCGTGTACTGCTGTGGTGTCACACACATGGGCAAGCTGGGTTCCTCACATCCCACACTTTGGTACAAATATAGGGATGTGTGTACTCACTATTGGTCCACGTGCATGCTTGTGTATATACCTGCATGCCTCCACCTTTATATAACCCGACTAAGGCAGATACACTGGTGCCATTTGTGTGTATCCCTTTTTTGGCTCAGTAACATCTATCAGCTTGACAAGGATGCTCCTTTCTCTCTCAAATCTTCCCTGATCTTTTTTCAGTTCGTACATGAAGGTATTCATATTTCTTCATTGAATCAATTGCTAATTGAGATTATGTCCATTTCTGTAGCTCCTGCCTATCAGGCTGTGCCTTTACCATAAACAGTGGCCTTACTTTCTTCATTCATTTTTCTCTTAAGCAGGTCCTTTGAGCCTTCAGTAAAAATTTGTTGACAGAATAAAGAAAAGAGCATGCTACTATTTTGTTGTATGTGTTTTAACCTTCTGGACCACAGAAATTATATCTTATTTATCTTTTGCATGCACAAAGGGCCTAGTAAACATCCATCATTAGGTCAGTGATCTACGAGGCAATGATCCAGAGGCTCACATATCTTACCTTTTCTGATCTTTGCACATTAGCAGGTTGTGTGTGTCTGGTGTATGTTGAATACGTGAAGGACTGAGTGGATGTGAAAATAAATATCGAAAGCAACACATGAGCTTCAAATGCAAATTTTTTAGAGGCTGCAGTTGGCCCAGGGGATAAGATTGCATACATGCGTGCCTACAACCCCAGCAGTGGGGAAAGGTAGAGAGACAGAGGGATCCTTCTAAGTTTTGTGTTTGCTTTTGCTTCTTCTCATGTAGCTCATGCTGTTGTTCCTCAGCTCACTAGATAGCTGAGACTGAGCTTAGACTTTGGAGCCTTCTGCCACCACTTCCTGAGTGCTATGAGTAACCATCCTATTAGCTTTTTCAAGCGTTGGGGATCAAATATCTCTCCTTAGTCAAGCTGGGCACCTGAGCTGCATGACTCTACAGTGAGTAGAGTTTCTGTGCCTTCAAAATCGATTTGAACTTTTAATCTGAAGTTGTTTTAAATGTGTGTATTTATAGACTTCCATGTTTGGAAGAAAGTTAGCTTTTAAAAGCTATCGCAGCCAGTAAAAGCCAAACAAAAAGAAACGATTTTAAGCCTCATTATGTTTGGCTCTGACATCGCATTGGTTATGATACCACCAATTGTTATCAGAGTAGAATTTTACCAATATGTCAGCTAACCTTGTTCCTTTAAGGCTAGTTAGCTGCGACCCAAACATGGTGCAGAATTAGCTAAGATTTGGGTTAGAAAATTGGATACAGGATGCTTTTATGTTGTTTTCTTTTTAAATATTAACCTGGACTCTGGTAATTGTTCTGTGAAACAGTGTTCAAGGGAATTCCGTTAAATGATTAATCCACCAAGGGCCGTGATCCTTGCCAGACTTTGGCGCTCTCCTGATGCAGAAGAAGCTCGCTTGAGTGAGTCCCCTCCTGTGCTCTTACTCCAGTCCAGGGTTTAGGGCAGAGCTGGGTTCTCAGACCTGGAAGTCTGTGTGGTAAAGCAGAAATCCTTTAGACTTTGGGGTGAGTTTGCCTGTGAGTGCACGGAGTGGAAGTGGCGGGGTGGAAGGATGGAAGGCACAGCATGAGACCGGGAGGCAGTCAGGCAGAAACTAAGGACATAGCTTTGAGGCCTCTTTTATTACTGGGAAGTTGAAAAGGGCAAAGAGGAAGCGATTGAACCAGCACCAGTTGCCTAGCAACCTGAGACGCTGGCCCTGTTATCACAGGAAGCTCCCAGAAGGAAGTTCTTGCTGGAATTGGGTTTATACTTCTTCCAGCCCTTCTATTCGGGGTTTGGGCTTTTCAGAGTTAACATTGTTAGGTCCAGTCAACTTGGCTTGTTCCGTGTCCCCTTGAGTCCTGGATGAGGTGGAAGGTGGATTCCTTTTGGCACACCTCAGGTATTGTGAAGTAAGATTTTAATTGAATTAGGAACAACTTTGGGCTCAATCTCAGATCTTGGGTCGGTTGTCACCACGGATTCAAGGTGGGGTCTGTGTCCCTCAAGGAATTTAGTACTAAACTGTATTTATTAATCTTTTCCCTCTTCCTTGTTTATGAACTAGATTAGATGGGGTTAAGCCAAGTGACGTTTACCTTTCTGGGTCTCAGCTTGCTCAGTGTAAAAATCAGAAACTTGGGCGATTTTAGCTTTTGAAGCCCTGTCCAAATTGTTAGATTCTCTAATTGGGGTGCTAGTAGGCAGATGCTAATCCTTCAGACTCCAGTGTGCCCCTTGTTTGACCACTCTTATTTGCATTTGGATGAATCACTTTTGTGAATGAATCACTTCTATGCTGTGCCATTCTGAGGTAGCTCATGCCTAATTGACTGAATTTGCTCATTTTCTAGACTTTCCCCTAAGCCCTGAGATATAAAGTGGGCATCCTTTGGAGTCATCGATTTTATAGGCTTCAAATCATTGGTGCTATTTGGTGCTGCAAACACCTTACTGGATTGTTTCCTGAAAGACTTGTATGTTGGCATTGTGATTGTTGTAGTAAGATACAGAGAAATGAATTAACATGGGTATATTCCAAGTGTATACGGACATTTATGATGCATTAATTTATCTATCGACTCAACAAGTATTCATTAAAGAATTTGTTATATGAAGGGCAGTAACTACCAGCCTTTGTGGTTGCGATACCACACTAAAAGCTCACTGGAGAAGCACAGTGGAGAGTAGGAACAGGGCATTCTCGATTTTTTCTTTGCTCTTGTTATTAACTGCAAACCAAGTCTAATGGTTTAAAATGTCATACGGTTATTTGGAATGGTGACAAAAGTTGCTAAGGTATGAAGTTGGGAAGCTGGCAATGTGACAGAGAAAGTCTTATCTTGGCTGCTCATCATCTCCATCCTAACTTTGACTTGCGTATCAGTTACTGATCTATTGCTGTGAAGAGGCACCGTGACTGAGGCACCTTACAAAAGAACACATTTAACTGGGACTTGCTTGCAGTTTCTGAGGGTGAGTTATGACTTGTGCAGGAGACTTGTCTGTTCAGTCAATCATGTTTTAAATAAATGCTGATTGGCCAGGTAGGAAGTATAGGCGGGTCAACCAGACAGGAAGTAGAGGCAGGGCGGGGAGAAAGTCTGGGAAGCAGGAAGCTTCCCTGGCATTCTTGCGCAGATCTCCAAGGAGGCAACATGGAGCGCTGCCCAGCTGAGAAAAGGTACTGGCCATGTGGCTGACAATGGGTTAATGTAAGTTATGGGAGCTGGTAGGAAGACTGAGCTAATGGGCCAATCAGTGTATAACCTAATGTAGACTCTCTGTGTGATTTTCTTTGGGGCTTGCCAGCTGTGGGGTACCGGGCGGGACAGTAACCCCAACAAGCCAGCCCTCATGTTACAATCGTGGCAGGGAGCATGGCAGCAGGCAAGCAGACATGACACTGGAGCAGTAGCCGAGAGATTATATCAGGCCCGACCTGATGTAGGCTTTTGAAACTTCAAAGCCCAGCCTAGAGGCATACCACCAAGGCCAATTCTTCCAAAACAGTCCACCAACTAGGGACCAAATATTCAAATATGCGAGCCTATGAGAGAAGTTCTTATTAAAATCACCACGGTTTTTCAGTTGCTAGCCATCATGGTCAATACAGTAACTTGTTCTGGAATTGAACCCATGGCCTTGGAGGTGTTAGACAAGTGTCAGAACCAGTGGGCTACAAACCTACCAACAAATGTTGTAATTTTTGTAGTATGACCAAATAAAGGAGCTTGGCTTAGAGCATTAGAGCTCTAAGGGTCCTGGAAAGAGAGCCATTTGAAGTGTCTTCAGGATTATTTTCAAATCTGATGATTTGTGCTGTTTCTGGATGGCAATTTACTCTTAGAGTAGGATTCCTGAGGTGAGTGATTTTTTTTCAAGGATCTGGAGTTGGATTGGGAAAACAAAAAAGATAGGGCACAAAAGAATTGGGGTTTGATTACACTGGGTGTGAAATAATAGCGAGAGTTGTCGTCTACTATTCCTTCCCTCATTCCACCAGGATGAGGAAGGTGCTAACAGTCAACTTATTTTACACAACATGAACACTGACCAAGAGAGATTAAACTCATTCTCCTGCTTCAGTCACGGGAGCAAAAGTCAGACTTGTAGTATAATTTTATCTAACTGAAGTAGACACTGCCATCCTGTCTTTAAAAACAAACAAACAAAACCTGAAAATAGCCCCCAGTTCGACATAAGAAAAGAAAGCGGGAATGAACATTAAGTATATGTGTGGGGATCTCTGCCACCTTCAAGGCCATGGGGATGACCAGCTGTAGGAGACAAGAAGGCAGTTCTCCTTAAAGTGACTTTGCAGCCAGGGTTGTTCAAACCTCAGCAGGCTGACCCTGAATGACTTATTCGAGGCATATTTAAGCACAACACAATTTGATGCAAATTATTCTGGTCATGATGAGAATTTTGAGGACAGATAGAGTCATTTGATTTTTATTTTGTACCTATTGACAAGTTGAGTATATTTATCAAGCAATGTGTTCTTTTACATCATTACATAGTTACTAATCATTCTTTTTGGTAGAAATATTTTCATTAGTCTACCCTGACAGTATCAAAATCCATAATGGCTTGAGAAATGAATATACAGAAGAATAAGCTCATTGGGTAGAGAAGACAGGCAGATCATTAGTTTTCCAAATTTGCTCTAAAACCTTACAACAGACTGAGTGCCTTTAAGAAATATAAATGTATTATATTATAATCTTGGAGACCAGTGCACAATTTTATCTAGAACAGCTTAAAACAAGCTACCAGCAGGACTGGTTCATTTTAGAAGCCCCAGGCTTGTACATTCTAGAAAGTGTTCATCGTCTTTTCTGTCTTTGGTAGCAGCTGCATAGCATCTGTGTTTCTCTAAAGCTTGTCCCCCCTTCTTGGTCTTACCCAGATCCTCCTGCACCCCTGTTCTAAGGACCTGTGTGGATACAGTGAGCTTAATAGATTAACTTTCCTATTGAAAGTTTTAATTTAATCCCACCTGATATATCACTATTGCCATAAAAGGGACATATTCATAGAGCATAGAGATTAAGAGAAGGACTTCTTTGAGCATACATCACGTCATGCTAGCTTCCATGAAGCATGATATATTTGCATTACCAAAACTTGATTTCAGTTTATAAAATCAAAAATGATTCATTATTAGCCATAACCATTAAACACAATGACTTGACTTCTTTGTATGGAAATGTACTATGTATGGATTATTTAAAATTCAAATGAGAGTGACCATTTTGCATTTATTTTATCTCTTAAAAAGAGCAACACATTGCGTGAGAAACACATACATTTGAATGGACTTAGAGGTCAAAGGAGTGGCTGCATCTAGAAACCAACCTCGCCTATTTTCTCGACGAAAGAATTCACTACAAGTATGTAAACCCTAGGATTTTCCTCTTGTAGAACGATCCCTTCAACTGCTTCCACTGTCCTTCCCTCCTGTTTTCACGACTTTTTACACTCACAAATATTTAGGTTCAGTGCTTCCTAGAGTAGGAAGCCTGGGGCCACCTAATTTGAAGATAATTATTTTTTTTAAAATTTGCCATCGATTGATTTAGCTTTAAGTTTTTTAATTTTAAGATTATTGCTTTATCATTGTTATTTTAAATAGTCCCCACATATTAGCAGAAAATACATGATAAAGAGGAAAATATAAAGGATGAAGAAAGTATCATTTTCTTTACAGTGTTGCCCCTATTACATGCTAGTGGATTTATGTTTAATTGGTACAATCATTTTAACCTGCATACTTAATCACACACCCTATAATCATTTTATGTATTAAATGCCCTGAAATTATTAATATTCACATAAGATATAGTGTAACTTATATACAAAAGATTTTAAAAAATCGTAAGATAAACTTTCTCTACCTTGTGCACTGTTTAAGATGGAATTTCAGTGACTGAATCCCTTGAATCTTATTTATTTTGTGCTCATAACCCACTTAGCATAATACTGGGTACTAAAGGTCCAACAGTAAATGAAATGAAGACTTAGCTCAAGGAACCTCTCGTCTTACAGATGAGATTCATATTGTAACAGTTTTGAATTCAACTAGGGAAGATATTTAAAGGAAAACCGTGACCCCTAAAGCAGAGAAGACGGTGAAACATAGGCTAAAAACAAAGGCTTCAATGAGACTGATACCTCCACTCTCTGTGTTCAGGACTCTGAAAGGCAAGAAGGCAAAGACGTTAATGACGTTAATGACACTGGTGAAGGCTACAGATTCAAGCCACAGGGCTGTGGCTCATGTAGCCACCACCAACTTGCTGTTTTTGTATTTCCATCCAAATGAAAGTGTTTGCAGAGCAAATCTTATGCTTTTATGCTAGTTGTGTAGGAAGGGCATCCAGATATGAATTGCAAGTATCCTCCATATCAACTCTCAAGACACTGCTGCCTATGTTTTATGGAGCAACTAAATGCAATTTCTCTCTTTGGTATTTTTGTTTGTTTATTAATAATTTCATTTATGAGTACTATAATTATATCGTTTTCTACTCCCTCAATTCCTTCCAACTCCTTCTATGCTCTCCAAACTTTCTCCTACATGGCCTCTTACTCTTTATTATAATATGTATGTATATAATTTATAAATATAACCCGCTGAGACCCTTTAAAGTTGTTCATATGTCTACGTACTTAGGACTGACTACTTGGGATTGGTTAACTCATCCGGGGCTTTTCCCTGGAGAAGAGGGATCGCTCTCTTTCAACAGCCATTAATTACCTGTAGCTCTTTATGTATGGGTGGGGCCTGGAAAGCTCTCCTCCATCCACAATGTCCTGCCAACTGGTGATGTTGTTTGTCAGGTCTTGTTTAAACAACCACATCGTTGAGGTCTCATGGGTACAGCTTCCCTGTCATGTATACACCTACAGGAGCCTTCCCAGTCCTCTGGCTGTCACAGTCTTCTTGCCTGTTTTAGTCTTGTCATTATTTGAGGACCCATCTTCCCAAGATGACAGTGCTGGGCAGGTGGTCATTGTCTGTCTTGGTCATCGTTTCCTCCATGTCTTAATTACAACGTCTGTATTGGGAGCCACATTTTCTATGGTGTTTACAGGGGAAAAATGTAATTGTCTTTACTGCATCCAGTCATGGCTTATCTTTTAATGTATAATGCACACTGATTCTCTCTCCCTCTCTCTGTCTCTCTTTAATTAAAGCAAGGATGGACTTCCAGATCATGGGCAATCCAGAATCCCTGCCTACCTATGTGAGCTACATTTCTTTACATTTCTGAACCGGCAAATATTTATGATATCTTGAGTAGTTAAAAACTACATATATATATATATATATTATTGTGAACTGCAGAAAAGTCTGCATAGAGAAAGCATGAATATTATCATTCCAGAATTGAAAAAAAACAACTTCTTTTAATAGGATAGTAGGGATATTCTGTTGTTCTTATTTAATCTGTTCTCACAATTTCCTGACAAAGGAAATTCTTTCTTAGAAAATTCACTTTGTAATTTTAAGATTCAAGTTTAATTTAAAATGATACATAACATTACAAAGCTATATGAATTTAATAATTCCAAAGAAATGTATGGCATTCTTCATTTTGTAATTGGCATAGTAAAAGTTACCTAATAGTAACTATACTTGTATTTTAAATTGCCTTGTTGACGATATGAGAATGTAATTGATATTAGTAAAGTTTTCTCTTTTTTAGGATATGTCATATATGTTATAGTTTCATACATTTGAAAAGTAAGGTGTATTGTTCATATAGTTTAGATTACAAGACATGTAATTTGCTAGGTTGAACCACACTATATTAATACTTTGTAGACCAAAAATAAGCAAGGTCAATAATTTCATCTGTTTCTACATGATATCTTCAGCTGGATATGAAACTTAAGTTACGTTTAAGTTAAAAAGCTATGCTTACATACAAAACACACAATATATATATATATATATAATGTAGCAAGGGCATGTCAGAGAGGGTATAGCAAGTGGTCTTCCAGTTGTGTGCTAAAATTTAGTTTACAGTAGATGTGAAAACTTAGTAAATATTTATTATACATTTTTATTCACTCATAAAAATTAAATGCATGTTGTTGGTCAAAGCTTTTGTTACATAAATTATATATAGCAAGAAATTTGCACAGCTAATAAAATATATAAACTATTTAAAAAGTCCATTTAGGCAATTCATACCCATAGAATGCTTTGTCTGTTTTTCTCTGAATATCTGAAATTAGCCTATGGCTGTAGTGATGAGCCAGTTCCAGTATGAATGTCAGGTGATAATTTTATTTGCTATAAAATATTATGAGTGGTTTCTTGGTGAAGCCAATTTTGAGTGCTTAAAATAATATTGCTGAATATTCTCTTGTGCCACTGTACTGGCTGGTTTTGTGTGTCACCTTAACATAAGCTAAAGTCATCAGAGAGGAAGGAGCCTCAGTTGACAAATGCCTCTATGAGATCCAGCTGTAAGACATTTTCTCAATTAGTGATCAGAGGGGGAGGGCCAGCCTATGATGGATGGTGCCATGGCTGCCAGTCATGGGTTCTATAAGAAGGTGGGTTGAGCAAGGCATGGGAAGCAAGCCAATGAGCAGCCTCCCTCCATGCCCTCTGCATCAGCTCCTGCCTCCAGGATCCTGTCCTGTTTGATTTCCTGTCCTGACTTCCTTCAGTGAGGAACAGCAATGCTGAACTGTAAGCCAAATAAATAGCCCTTCCTCCCCAACTTGCTTTTTGGCCATGGTGTTTTGTGACAGCAAAAGAAACCCTAAGTAAGACAGTAGCCCACTACTTGGCAGCTACATTTGTGGTGTATTTCACTTTATTTAAATTATTAATATTTTCTGCCTCCACTTTTAGTCAACAAAGTAGTAAATCAAATCTTGATTCTAGTATTTGCTGATCTCCATGCAAACAGTCCAGGGCTGGCTGACTTCGAGTGAGCAGATTTGGAAAGGGACATGTGCAGTTATACTGTGACACAGATAAAGATCTTTTAACCTGTTCCATGCTCACCTCAGCAGCACACGAGATACCCTAGGGCATTACAATAGCAGAGCAGGAAAACCATTAGGACAATGGATTTTGAGTCCTTATTGCCTTTGTTCCTTTCTTATGTGTCTGTGTATGTTTGTGGTGTGCACCTGTGCTTCACGCTTTGGGGAGCCCTTCTCATCTTTCTGAGTGCTGAAGACAAGCAGCTGCCACACCTGCCTAGGTTTTATGTGGGTTCAGGGCATCTGAACTACTGCCCTGCCTGGAAAATGCCTCGGTCATTGAGGCACCTCCTTAGCACCACCCTTGTTCCAAATATAATTTATTTAATTATACATTTGTATACTTTTATTATATATTTCATTTATTATTTTATTAATAATGACTGTATTTCATAATCAATTTGAAAGTTACTAAACATTTATAAAAATCTACAACCCTTCCTGCTATGCGGTGGTAGACAGCACACCATTAGCTTAATTGTGACTTTGTATAGATAATGCATTTGAAAATGATTTTTCTGTAATTAGAGACTCACTTAAAATTTTATGAGCTATATAGATTATTTCTTTTAGGGTCCCACCACTTGACTTGGGAAGCCTTGTTAACTCTGATGAGGAGGTAATTTTAACTTTTTATTTAATATAATAAGTATTTGACAAGAGTAGCACCTATGAGCACGTACTATCATTCCCTTTTATTTTTTTAGGATAATTTTTCACAAGCTCCATGTGGTACGATGCACGCTCATCTCAAGTCGCCACAGTTACCTTCGACTCTAGCTTGGATTACACCATGTCAAAGACCATATACACAGTATCATCTGAATGAAGTGGTCAGTATGCATTTAGTCTGTATGTTACAGTGGCTATTGCTCTAAATTTGACCTCAGTCATCTTTTGTGTTATACTTGGACTGCCTCAAAACTCTCCAAGAGTTGGACATACATATATATGCCCAACACACATATAATATATCGGTATCTGTGCCCATCGAAGTCAGAACAAATGCCCACTGATTCTCTTATCTCTTGCTACTACAAAAATTTGACAAGCAACCCCAAAATACTAGGGAGTGAAATACGGTGATACTCTGGAAATGACAACCAGTGCTTTTTATTAGTGTTGTTAATCTCTAATTCCTAGGACTGTTTTCATCAGAAAATCAAAGACATACATAAAGTATCTAAGAAAAATACCTTGATGTTAAATCTTTCAAGTCACTTTCGAAGCAGACCTTCAGCCAAGCAGAGAGTATAGGATTCCTGAGGCCACGTGCCCATTCTGGTCAGGTCACCTGTGATCAGTGCTCTGTCAGCTGGATATTTTATTGTCCCTTCTGTTTGGAGCTAAAGTAAATGAATGGTAAGCCTGGCAATGTCAACAAGAAAAATACTACTTAAATAAAAGAAAAAAACTTTTCTAGACTGTGGTGCTGGTGCACACCTTTAATCCCAGCACTTGGGAGACAGAGGCAGGTCTCTGTGAGTTCGAGACCAGCCTCATCTATAGCATGAATTCCAGAACAGTCAAGGTCAGTACAGAGAAAGCCTATCTGGAAAAAAAAAAAACCACAAAAAACCAATCAGCCAATTAACGAAACAAACAAACAGCCCTAAAGAAACAAAAAAAAACCCAAAAAACAAAACAAAACAAAAAACAAAACAAAACAAAACAAAAAAACCCTTTCTGGCCAAAAGAAGGCAGGGGTGCAGTTGCAGAAGGACTCAGTTTTCTTCAGGGGGCTGGTCGCTGGGAGTTGACCATGCTCCAGTGGATATATGAATAGTACAAATTGAACTTACTTTTTTTTTCCCTTTTTCTTTTTTTCTTTTTCGGGGTGGGAGGAGGGTGTGTCACAGGGTTGTGGGGAGGACCTGGGAGGACTGGGAAGTGAGTGTGGTCGGTTTATGAAGTGAGATTCCCAAAGAACCAATAAAACTATTCTGAGAGAAATTGCTTGCTGGTGCGCAGCATGCCTTGTGTTTTACCTCTAGGAACAGGACGTCATCCCAGAGGATTTGCCGGCACCCACAGGCAAGTACAAGCAGAAATATGAGCAATATGCAGCTGAAATGAAGGAGGGCTACAAACAGCACATTCGGAGAACCACAGAAAAGGTGAAAGCCGGCAAGACCCGGCAAGACCCGGCAGGAGGCAAGATGAAAGAGAAGGTAACGGGAGAAACTTGGAAAGTGTGCATGAAACTTAAATAGAACAATGCCTGTGTCTTAGGAATATCCTTTCTGCTGTCAGTTTAGAAAGTTTAATGCTGAATGTTTATTTTAATTAACCAGGGCTATTTAAAGTATTTTATGTGTATCCACTAAGTTAATTTTGAAGACAGACCCAAAGCCCTGCTGTCAGTATCTTTCGTACAGAAAACTTTGTTTCTATACTTTTAAATGTGTGACCTTCCAAGGAAGGTGGACAATGAGGAGAAATCCCAGAGGAGAAACTCTTAAAACCTGGCAGGTTCTTGACTAGTTGCTTTGTTGGTTATGATCTTTTCTGTCTTTTACTTAATGTATACTGTATATCAGATATATAGAAGCATTTGTCATTTTTTGATATAGTATTGACAGTTATTCCCAGCTTATGACTAAAATGAGGCTCAGGAAGGCCATCCAGCTGAAGAAAGGGAAGCTGCACCCCGAGACTGGCTGGTACTCTGAGTTCTCCAACAGCCTTTTCGTGAATATGTACCTGATGGCTTCTTTTATTGCCTTCCCTGTGTAGCGCGATCAGGGGGAAGAAGCCCGTGTGGATGACCTTCTGACTTTGGATAGGAAAGCCCTCCTGCAGCAAGGCTATGCGGATAGCCCTCACCATATAAGGAGCAGCACACGGAAATCAGATGCCGTAAGCCACCAGCAGTTTCCTTTATTTGATAAGTCATTAAGGTATTTATCCTCCCAAGATTTTACAGTTGGAATTGAATAAAGAGTTATGCAGTGACTTTGGACTAGGGAAAGTACTCATTAATATCTAAATTTAGCCCTTAGTTTTTATAAACAATTTACTTGTATTAGGTATATTTTCTGAGAAAATTTTTTTTAATCATTGAATTTGAAAATTTAGTTTATTCTGCTCAAAATATTAATTGGCCATATGTTAGTATGCTTTGAATTTGACACCACTTTCTTGCTGCAAAAATAAACCTAATACTTTGGTTTATTTTGAGATTATGTTTTAACTACGTTTCTCCCTTTGCCTTCCTCTTGCAAACCTTTTCTGTGTGTATGTATATAATATAGGCATATATACACATGTACACAATATATATATACATGTATATATGCAAATATATACACATTAGCATAAATATATATGTTTATGTGTGTATATATGCATATGTGCATAAAATTTTATGTAATAATGCATATGAATATATAACACACATATATATACAAAATGAATATGTTTTCACATATATATAAAGTTCATGAGCTACTGATATTATAGAAGTTTAGGCCTGCTATGGAAAAGTCTAGGAGTCAAGTAGGTTCTTTTTAAATAAAATGAAGACTCGAGACTTTGTTGCCAGAGAGATGGTTTAGTCGGGAACGTGCTTGCTTTGAGATCACAAGGCCTTGAGTTCAATATTCAGAACCCACGTAACCAAAGCTGGGTGCGGTTCCTGCGGTAAGCTCCAGGCCAGTGAGAGACTCTGTCTCGAACAAACAAACAAACAAACAAAACAAAAACAAAACCAGGAGGTAGATGGAATCTGAAGAACAATAGCCAGTTCACCATCTGACCTGCACACAGATGTTCCTGTGAACGTGCATACGCGCATGCACACACACATTTCAGGCTATTAATATTAAACCTCAATTTATGTTTTTTTTCAAAATCAGTTAGACTGATGAATGCTTAGGCCAGGCCTGCTATAAATAGGTAATTATCACATTTCTATGGGGGCCAGCAGTACTGGAGAAAGTTGCTGACAACTTTTGTAGTGAGGTCCTCGGATCCTCCCTAACTGGCAGGAGATTTAACATCTTAGACATCCCATAAAGGCAGATAAAATACCAGCATGGCAACTCGCAACGTGGAAAGGTGTGGTTTGTATGGTCTAAATAATAACAAAGCAATAGGCTTTACCCAGCTACATAAGTATTATGATTTAAGGCAGAGGTTCTCAACTTTGCTAATGCTGTGACCCTTTAATACAGTTCCTCATACTGTGGTGACCCCAACTGTAAATTTATTTCAGTCCTATACTTCATAACTGTAGTTTTTCTATTGGTTATAAATCATAATGTAAATATCTGATATTCAGGATATCTGATATGTGACCACCCCTCCACCAATATGATCATAACCCACAGGCTGAGAACTGAGATTGAAGGGGCTACATAATCAAGCTGCAGTCACTTGGTTCCTGTCATCCACAATCTGTGTGCAATGTATTTCGAAGTGGGATGGGGAGACTGGTTTTGTGGACGTGAGTCTGTTTGTAGAACCACACAAGCAATTCTCTGTGCCTATTTGCGTTTAGAGGGAAAGGGAGCATTACTAAGATTATCATCTAAAAATAACAAAAGCTACTCACGAGGCAAAATTCTGTCCCGAGGAGGCCTACTCTGTTATCTCCCAAAGCTCTGCTTGAAAGCGGTGTCTCCAGTACCTAAGTCCTGCAGAGACTGTACTTGCCACAACCCCAAACCATCTGAATGGCTATGAATGGATTTCATTTCTTTTACAGTGGCATCATCAAGTAGGCCGGAGGTTTACTTCCTCCCAGCAACACTCCTTTTTATCAGTTTTGTGTCCCCACACCCACAGGGACTTGTTTGCTTGAGTGAACTTTCTCAAGGCATCTAAAAAGAATACCCATTGATTGTATAAAAAAGAAAAAAAATATCCAGCTGAAGCGTCTTGATCTAGTTCCTAGCGATTTAAAGGAAGAGCAGAGCTGAGAGTTTTTTTTT